>CM046442.1:32128940-32408940 GCA_025506515.1 Flaveria trinervia
CAACTCAGGGGGAGCAGTTGATGTGAGTGATTCTTCTCCTCTGATGAAGAAAATGAAGAAAATGATCAGATCAACCAGGATGTACAGGTTCCGACTACTACAAGTTCACAAGCATCGAGGAGTGATGCTTCTGAGCCATCAGAACCTCAGACTCCAACTGCCTCAGATCCAGAACCAAATGTTCATAATCTTGACTCTGAGGTGATTGTTCCGACAACTCCTGGCTCACGTCTAAACGTCTATCACCCATTGGATAACATTATAGGAGATGTGAGATCAGGGGTTCAGACTAGAAATCCGCTATACTCAGTTGATTATGCCTCCGTGATGGAAAAAGGATACCTTCACAATGGTGCATACCATTGCTTTGTGTCTCAGTTTGAACCAAAGTATGTTAGTGAAGCACTAAATGATGAGGCTTGGGTTAGTGCCATGCAAGAAGAACTTCTTTAGTTTAAGAAGTTAGGTGTATGGACACTAGTTGATAGACCTAAAGGTGCTAAAGTCATTGGCACCAAATGGGTCTTGAAATGCAAGAAAGATGATCAGGGGTGATCATCAGAAACAAGGCTCGGCTTGTTGTTCAGGTTTTCGACAAGTTGAAGGTATCGACTACAATGAAGTATTTGCACCAGTGGCAAGGATGGAAGCCATCCGCATCTTCCTTGCCTATGCATCTTATATGAAAATCAAGGTTTATCAGCTAGATGTTAAGAGAGCATTCCTTCATGGTGAGATCAGAGAAACAGTGTATGTCAGTCAACCTGAGGGATTTGAGGATTCATATCATCGGGATAGAGTTTACAAACTTGACAAGGCTCTATACGGGCTTCATCAAGCTCCACAGGCTTGGTATGAGAAACTCTCGACTCATCTTGTGAAACACGGATTTCGCAGGGGAGTCATTGACTGCACACTGTTTATCAAAGAAAAAGATCAAGACTTATTGCTAGTACAGATCTATGTCGATGACATAATCTTCGGTTCAAAGAACGAAGAATTATGCAAAGAATTCAAAGCAGTAATGAAGGCGGAGTTTGAGATGAGTGCCATGGGGGAGATGAAGTTCTTTCTCGGTTACAGGTGGATCAGACACCAAAAGGAATCTTTCTACATTAGACCAAGTATGTAGGAGAGATTCTCAGTCGGTTTGACATGGAGAATGCTTCCACAGCTGGCACTCCACTGGCTACAAACCATGATGTAGCACCCGATGAGAACGGTGATCTGGTAGATGCCACTATGTACCGAGGGATGATTGGATCTCTCATGTATCTCACTGCGTTAAGACCTGATATCATGTATGCTACATGTTTATGCTCATGATATCAGGAAAAGCCTAAGGTGAACCATCTAATTGGAGTCAAAAGGATATTTTGTTATCTGAAGGGCACACCCACACTTGGGTTGTGGTATCCTCATGATGATGACTTTGAACTTACAGCGTATAGTGACTCAGATTACGACAGCTACAAGATGAACTACAAGTCTACATCAGCAGGGTGTTAGTTCTTTGGGAGAAGATTAGTAACCTGGCAGTGTAAGAAGCAGACCTCGGTTGCTCTGTCAACCTGTGAAGCCGAATACGTTGCTGCTGCAAGCTGCTGTTCCCAAATCATATGGATTCAACAGCAAATGTGGGATTACGGTTTGCATTTCACTTCCAGTCCTATCTTTGTTGATAACTCTGCTGCAATTGCAGTCACTAAAAACCCGGTCCAACATCCTAAGACCAAACACATCGGAATCAATATTACTTCATACATGATTGTTTTGAAAAGAATTTAATCGATGTGATAAAAATAAACACTGATTTTCAACGCGCTGACCTTTATACAAAGGCTTTTGACAAACCACGTTTTCTATATCTGTTAGAGGTAAATGGCGTTAAAAAGAAAAGTAAGGTCATTCCTGAAGATGACCATGTATAGTCTGATGCATCATGTCTAGTTTCTTTAAATTCCAAAATTTTAATTCTCTTTAGTTTATTCTCTTTTTTTTGTTTAATGTTAGTTCGTTAATTACAATCAGGTTATTTTCTTGCCCATTAAAATCCTAAAACGCAATACATAGTGGTTTTAGAATTTTAGGGGGAGAATAGGTCTAAAAAACGAGAAAAAGGAGAGGCAAGCTGAAAATAAATAAGATAACAGGTGTGATACCGATTTAATGTTTGGAATATGATAGTACACAAGTACAAACCATTTGGGACTTTAAAATTCAAAATTGAAAAAGATGCAAAGTTCAAGTATAAGTCTGTGTAGTCTGAGCAATATAAAAGGAAATATGATAGATAAGCTAGCTACTACTAAGGTAACACAAAGAAAGTAGACCTAGAGGTTGCTAGACCACAGTTGATATGTCGGTAGATTCAACACAATAGATGACTAGACCTTTTGGTGATCTCAAGATTAAACTAAAATGTTTGACTAGCTGTGGGTAACGCCTTATCCCTGGTTAACACAATCAACAAGATTCCAATAAGGGGTTACGAGCAAAATAAACGCCATAAAAGTGTGCGTATGACCAAAGCATGAGCAAAAGCACATGAAAATTGCAAATACAATCAAACTGATAACCTATGGTGTTGGTGAGATCTGTGCAAAAAGAAGAAAAATTGCTCAAACAAGAAGATAGATTATGTGCCTCTCTGCTGTGCGGTGGCACTGACCTGAGGATAAGCATAACCTATATATTCTAGAACTCATTGTTGTTTGCCGCCTCTCTGTTGTGTGATGGCACTGACCTGAGGATTGGCTTCTCTTTGAAAATTCTAAGAATAGTCTCTCCTTGAATTCTACCCTAAGACCGCTCAAAAATCTCCTGCGGAATGTTGATTACCATATAAGTATGGGATCCACAAATGCTTGTTGAAATAAACAAACCTTAAGACGATCACCCAACTTTGTTGAAAGTCTGTGTATGGATTTAAGAGGATAAGTATACTGACAATCACTGTGGCTACAATTCTTGAAAGTTCAAATCAGTGTGGGGACCTAATAGAACTAGTATGATTTCCTAATTTGTTAAATGACTCTAGATGAAATACAAGGAAAGAGCATCAAAGGTTTTAGCTAACTTGTCCCAATAATTTGAATATCCTGTATGATTCCAGCTTGAATTGGTCCGTGTATGGTTTAAAAGATTGAAGTTGCCCTCTTAGAAAAATTATTCCTTAGAGTTACATCTTAGGAATTAACCCTCACAAAACACAAAAACACGTCTTAGTATAATTTTCAGTGTTAATTCTTTTATGTAGGTACAACGTTAGTCTATTTCAGTTTTGTGTAGTATCGGACTATGTCATGGAAGTTAATAAGGGACCTTATCATCTAAAAGGTCACGTCTAAGGTGACCACATGTACTTTCAAGTAAAAATGGGTCACATCAGAGGTGACAAAATGTCTTTAAAAGGTTCACATCTGAGGTGATCAAAAGTTTTTAAGTTAAAATGATCATTTCTGAGATGATCAAGTGTTCATAATGTTAAATCAACAGTTTAAATGGGTCTAAAAGTCAAATGGTCATAAAGTCAGAAAAATTTAAAAGGTATGACCCATTCGCACGAATGAACCCTGAGTATGGACCAATCATGCGAATGGACCATACTCATGCATTAAACAGTCGAATGGACATGAGTATGGACCATTAAACCGAATGACTTATACGTATGAGCCATTCGGCCAATTGAGAATGGGAGAATGAACAAGTCGCACGACTGAACTCTAGTCGGACAACTGAAGGTGAGCGACTGATCCAGTCGCACGACTTAGGTCCATTCGCCCGAATGAAATGAGCGTATGAGTTCAGTCGTATGATTGAACTCACATCAGTATAAATAGAGGGGGAGTCGGTCGCAGAGACCCATCACTCCCAAATTAGACCTAATTCGCACGAAGTTACTCTGCCAAATTTTCATTCGATCTTACTATATCTCAGATTGTTATGAACTGACGATTTGTACTGACTTTACAGGTATAATGCGATCCTCCAACAATGTTTCATTCAATTTGACTCCTAAATTGATATGTTCGACCCAAAACAAGAAACGAGACCTGTTGGACTAAGTTACCAAATTAAAATAAGCCAACAACTGAAATCAATGTTATCAGGGGTTAAGTACAATGATTGCGAGTCAATGAACCAAAACACGACGTCAAATGATAAGAATTGGTCAAAACTTGAATTTGAATTGAACAACAGTCTGTCATGCGACTGGACAGGTTGATGAACTTCAGTCGCACGACTGAGTAATGCAAACGGCTAATCCGCACGACTGAATCAGGCGTGTGAGTTCAGTCGCACGACTGATATACACGAATGAGTTTACATACGTGTAGCTCACCGCATGACGAGTCGTACGTATGAGGTAATACGCACGACTGGATCTAAGTCGCACTACTCGTTCGCACGACTAGATCTCAGTCGCACAGTCTCATTCGCACGACAGATCAAAAATAAAATAATATTTTCAAGTCCAAGTGATTCAAGATATTATTAATCAACGAATACTAATGTTATTTTCATTGTGTAACAGATGGCAAGTCGGTGGACCATGAGCACTAAGCACAATATTTGTGCTCATCTGGATCAGTCATCCAGACATGCTCCTGACTTTTCTGGCATCATCACATTTCTCAGAAGATCGAGGATCTTTCACGCCCTCTACTCCATGTACACCGTACCGTTCTATTCAGCAAGCCTTCTGGAAGGCGCTGTAGTTGATAGATCCTCAAAGCCTCATTGTATCCGTAGTTCTATATTTGGAGAGGCCATTGAGATCACTGAGGATGATCTCAGGACGGTGTTGTAGTTTGGGGACGACGCTGATTGCCCTACTAGACTACATCCCCTTACTGTCCGAGGTTGCTTTCTGCGCGCCAAGTACGCTGGGGACATCAATGCAGGGGTGCTCAACAAGAGCAACCTGTGCCCCCAGTTTAAGTACCTTGCACACGATCTGCTAAAGTGTATAGCATCACGAAAAGGAGGCTTTGATGAGCTCTCTGATCAGATTCAGAACGCATATGCTGCGTTGGTGCTAAACCACCCATTCAGCTTCTCAAGGATGATCTTCACCTACTTGGTGGAGAACATTGAAGGGAAAGGAAAGGAGGGCTTCTGCATGTAACCTCGTTTTATGCAGATGATTATCGACCAGAAGCTCCCTTCCTTGCCGAAGGAGACGGAGGATGCAGTTGTACTCGAGGTGATGGACGACACCACCTTGGGGAGGATGAAGGTCTACAGGGGAAAGCAGGTTAAGCCCCCTGTGAGGAGACTATTTGGGCATCTGGCCCGGGAGGATTACATGGCGCCAGCTAGACGTAAATGGTGTCATGTTGACAGTGACTCGGAGGTAGAGCAGTGCAGCTACCAGATGATGACTCCGAAAATGATGATAGCGGGAATGCTAGAGATGTAGGGCCCACTCAATCAACGGGCCCACTGCTGATATTGTATCTCCAGCATCTGCCCCCCTGGAGATATCGCTAAGACTGCTGGATTCCACTAGGGTTTCATACCTGGTGAGGAAGAGGAGGAGTCAGATGAGGAGCCTCTAACTCGGACTGTGGGAAGTAAAGTCGTTCCCACAGAACGAGGGCTCCGGGCGGTTGGTGAACACCCAGGCGGATTGGGAGAGACTACTGCTGATCATACATATACTCCTGATCTGCCAGGCCGTGTTCTAGGGGGAGCATCCTCCTCTACTGGATCGAGGAAGAAGAGAGGATGGCTCAGCCCATGGCTTGAAAAAGAAGAAGCGTAGAATCACCTTCATCACCACCACAGCCACCACCACAGCTACCACCACTCCACCTAACATCACTACCACCATTCCACCCACCCCCGCTACCACCTCATACACCACTTCCACACCTACTCCACCAGTTACCCACTTCCCATCCACCACCACTACAGCTCATCCACAGCCATCCACATCTATACCACCCTTAATCTTCTCTACATCCACTATCACCACCACCAGCCATGGAGTCAGGACCTCTTCACAGGTCCCACCTATTTTTGGATCCTCTTACCTATCTGTCGGGTTGGAGGAGAAGTTGGCTAACCTTAACCGGTTAGTGCTGAAGCTGCTGGCGACGGATGAACAGCGAGCCTCTCAGCTTAATCAGCTGATGGAGCTTAATGTATCCCAAGCCCAAAGGATAGAGGCTCAGAGCCAACAGATTGAGGAGCTGCATGATACACATGCCTCATCCATTCAGAGGATTGAGGCTCAGAGCCAAGAGATCACAGAGCTAAGAGAGATGCATACATCCTCGGTACTAAGGATACAAGATTTAGAGGCCCAGAACAAGAAGCTTATGCTGAGACTGAAGGGATCCAAAGATAAGCCTCTAAAGATCCAAGAAGGAGATGGAGATGATGGTGATGATGATGATAGTGATAATGATGATGATGATGATGATGGTGATGATCAGGGGATGACACTGATGCAGGTGATGATGTCGGTAATGATGATGATGAAGAAGGAGATGCAGTTGCATCTACATTAGCTCAAGGTCAAGAGAGGTGCACAAAGAAAAATCAAGACCAAGGAGCCCCATCATCTTCTGCTTATCCTACTGACACCCAGCTATTCAAGACAAGAGTAATGCATAGTTGTTTATGTTATTTAAATCATGTGTATTTGAATATTGTATCAAATTAATGTAATTAATGTTTATGTTTATTATTGATGTTTACTGCTTTGATTGTTGACTAATGGTTGATGTGTTACATGTTTTAAATCAAGCAGATCCAAATTTTCAAGGAGATGAATATGATGTTGCTCCCCTCCAACAGATCAAGACTCAACTCATATTGATTCTTGATCTGCAGGGGATTTTTAGGAGATCGGTGAATTACACTCCTGAAGAAGGAGAGATAATTCATGATCTCACTGACAAGCAACTGGCTGAAATGTTCCGACTCATTCCTGATGAGATCGTGAAATTGATGATGAGCTCAATTATGTTGAAAGTGATGATGAGCTCAAGGACATCAATGAGATAGAGATCGAGGATGTCACAGTAGATCACTATCCAAAGTATGCTGACAAAGAGGGAAATGTGGTCCCCAATTTGGGTGATTCCCTAGTCAGTGATACATTTGATCTACTGGATCAGATGGAACAAGTGACTAAGAGGGTTGAAGAACAAACCCAAGCCTCAATCACTGATGTTGATATCAGAAAGGCTGAATGGGCTGCATGTTTTGAGGAGATCCGAGCACAACGCTCTGCTCCTAAACCAAATGTATACACCAAGCTCTACAGAGTAAAGAAACATCAAAAGGTGTCAGGAAAGATTGTCGCATGGGCTCATTTTGATGATCTTAATGTATATGCGGTAAAAAGAGAGATGGGTATCGAGTACTTTAGATTCCCACATGATCTAAAGTCTCTACCTGGCTTTGAGCTCAACCAGCTGGCTAAACTGAAGTTACTATATGCCGACCCGAAGAAGATGTCAGGCTGGTTTGAGGCTGCCCTAAAAAGGAGTACCATACCAGGTGGGTCAACTTCAAAACTCAACAACCTACGAGGTATATCAGACGGTCTGAAGTTGATCCCATAACTGGAAAGCCTAAGATAGTGCTGAAGTGGAGTCCCCCAAAACAATGTCAAGAATCCCTCTCAGGGAAATGCCACAGGACTTCACTCCACACTTTAAATGGTGGTACTATGATTGGAGAACAGGAGAGGCGGTCATAGTTCTAAACAAAGAAGGGAAAATGGATACTATCAGGGTATTTGACCCAATGTGGCTTACAAACTTGTCTGCTGATGATGTATACACATTATACAAGTGGCCACTGTTCTATGACATGCAAGAAATTGTACAAGCCCTCCAATTCCAAAATGTGATACAACTCTGCTTTGCGTTTGAGATACACGCAGGAGTCACAAGAGAGGAGAAGTACAAGAAGTACGATGAGGTTATGAAGAAGGTAAGACAATAGATGAATCTAGGTCCAAGGGGGAGTTTGTTGATACATGTGTCCCTACTTTCTGATCTTAATGTAATATCGTTGTATTTTCTTACGCATATGTAAATGTAATAGTTAGGTACTTAATGAAATACAAGTGATTGGTTGTGTTTATAATGTTTAATATCTCATTAATGAGTTGTTTAATGCATATTGACTTGATTATATAGGTTTGTGATTGTTTTAATTGTTATGCATAATGTTATAATATTGAATACATTCAAACTTGGTGAAGTGAAGTTCTCATGCGTCCGACTGGACCATGCGCCCCAACAGTGGTCATGCATCCGAATGGCCATGCGACTGAGTGTCCATGCACCTAAATAGTGCATACGCCTGAACAACTTCATGCATCTGGCTCAGTCACACGATTGAACACTCAGTCGTGCGAATGGATCAACCGCATGGCTCAATCGCACGAATGAACCATGCTAATGGTTCAGTCGCCCGAATGAGCAACCCTAACCTATAAATACCACCTAATTCGTGGAAAAACGAAAGCATTGAATCCACTTCGACTCCAGACGTACCCTAGCCGACCAGAAGCCTCTAAGTTCGTACTCCAAGTTCATAGAACGCGGTAGATCGATTCTTAATGATTCTTGACGTTAGATTCAATACGTTATTGTTTCTACGTGCGTTCTCACTTATTGGATCGCCAATCAAATAGGATTCCGCACTATTTGGTTTGGTTTAACACGTTAATCAGTTGGTGTTTCGTTCAAATACCAGATCCCAACAGACCCCACTAGGGGCTGCCGCCCCTAGGACCCCACTATCAGGGGCTGCCGCCCCCGAACCCCCGTTGTCTCGCGGAGGATCGGTTATGTTTTATGACGACTAGTACTTGGTATGCTGTGTACTTAATAAGTTAAGTATTGTATATTAAAGTGAAAGATGATATTAATGAAAAGCAAAACTTAATGAATATTACCCCCGGGCCCATTTGATGATAGAAAGTCTTGCAAGCACTATGATAGACTTCACTTATGTGAGTCTGATTTATGATGATGGATCCGTATTCATGAGCGGGCTATGTGCCTTGCAGTGTGGATCAACTGTCGAGGGTTAGCTACCGTTTTCATGTGTACCGATAGGGATCGACATTTGTTGTCGATCAACATGGAGCTCTTTCTTTGTGCAATCTCGTTACGATGAAGTGAAAGCTATGAAAGATAATGAACATGCTTATTATGATCAAAATGTTATGTATTATGTATGTGTGGTCATTATATGAAGGAGAAAGCTATATTTTCTTATTTACCTACAACTAGAACTCACTCAGCAAAGTTGACTTTTATGCATAATAGTTGGCAGGTAAGTGCTGATGCTGAGGATGGCACCAGGGAGCTACTTGGGGAACTATGGATGGCATTCCTGCTTATGAAATCTTCATTGTAATTTAAGAATAATTATTTCCTTGACTTGATTCATCACATCAGAGGTCATGACCAAATGATAATCCTTCACCCGAATCAGCTCGGGTCTCTCCTTTCTGCTAAGGTCATCCACCACAACGTTAGCTTTGCCTGGATGGTAATGGATCTCGTAATCATAATCTTTTATAAGCTCTAACCATCTCTTTTGCCTCATGTTTAAGTCCTTTTGCTCGAAGAAGTACTTCAAGCTCTTGTGGTCAGTGAATATGGTGCACTTCGTCCCATACAGGTAGTGCCTTCAAATCTTTAACGCAAAGACCATGGCTGCTAGCTCCAAGTCATAAGTAGGATAATTAACCTTATGAACTTTCAATTGTTGGGATGCATAGGCTATAATCTTTCCTCTCTGCATCAACACACATCCCAACCCCGAGTAGGAAGCATCTGAGTAAACCACCAAATCCTCGCTTCCATCGGGTAACGACAAGACATGAGCTTGAGTCAACCTCGCCTTTAACTCCTCAAAATCCTTCTTTTGAGCTTGACCCCATACAAACTTTACATCCTTCTGTAATAGCCTGCCAAACCCAAGAAACTATGAATCTCGGATGGCATCTTTGGTGACTTCCATTGCAACACCGCCTCCACCTTTGCCAGGTCTACCATAATCCACTCAGGATTCACTATATGACCCAAGAACTGGACTTCGGGCAACCAGAACATGCACTTGGAGAATTTAGCATACAACTTCTCCCTTCTCAATGTCTCTAACACCTCTCGAATGTGATCGACATGCTCCTCCTCACTCTTCGAATAAATCAGGATATCGTCGATAAACACAATCACTAATTTATCCAACATCAGCCGACACACTCGATTCATCAAATCCATAAAAGTAGTTGGCGTGTTGGTTAAGCCAAATGACATAACGAGAAACTCGTAGTGTCCATAACGCGTGCAAAAAGCTATTTTAGGAATATCTTGCTCCTTAACCTTCAGCTGATGGTAACTAATCGAAGGTCTATCCTTGAAAACCAGCTGGCACCCAAACAAATCATTAATTCTCGGTAAGGGGTACCGATTCTTCACCGTCAGCTTATTCAGCTCACAGTAGTCTATACATATTCTCATACTACTATCCTTCTTCTTCACAAATAAGACCGGAGCACCCCAAGATGAGATACTCAGTCTAATGAACCCCTTGTCGAGCAACTCCTGCAATATATCCATCAACTCTTTCCTCTCAGTTGGAGATACGATGCCTTAGCTACAGGTTGGGCACCCAGTATCAATTCAATCTGGAACTCGATCTCGTGGTCAGGTGGCACTCCCGGTAAGTCTTCGGGAAACACGTCTGGAAAGTCACACACCACCGGTACCTCGGTCAGTTGTGGTACTAGCATGTCCACATCCTTTACGTAGGCCAAGTAGGCATTACATCTATGCCTCATGCACTTTCCTGCCACCACCATCGAAATCACTTTCGGGATCGTCGTGACTCGATTACCATAAACTGTCACCGTATTCCCGTCAGGCATTATCAATCGAATCATCTTCTTGCAACACACAATGTTCACCTCGTAGTCCGCTAATCAATCCATTCCTAGGACTACGTCAAACCCGCCTAAGGTCATCACAAATGGTCTAACAGGAAACTTGTGACCTTCTATTCCACGTCACAACCTTCTATCATCTTGGAAATCCTGATAGACTTACCTATGGTAGTTTCTACATCAAAGGGCTTATCTATATTCTTACTACTAACAAGAAATTTAGTAGAAAGCAGCAGAAATAAAACTTTTACTAACATCAAAATCAAATAACACAGAGGCTAAATTGGTTTACTAGAAACGTACCTAACACAACATCAGGGTCCATCCTAGCCTCCTCCTGCACCATCGTGAACGCTCTGACACTCGCCCTCTGCCCTTCTCCTCCAACCTTCTTCACTCCCGAACCTTCAGCCCTTGGCTTCTTATAGTCCCTACTCATGTGGCCCTCCCCGCCACAGTTAAAACACCTCCCTGCTTTGCACTCTCTTGCCATATGGCCTGGCTTCCCACACTTGAAGCACACATTCAATACCCACCTACACTCGCCAGTGTGTTCCTTTCCACACTTGCCACACCTCTTCATCCCCGCACCAGATGTGACCACACATTGTCATCCACCCGTGCTTGGAGTGGCCCTGCCACATCCAACCCGCTTCCTATTCCAATTTCGGTCACCACCACCTTTCTTGCTGCCTTCAGCCACCACCACAGTTCTTTTATCATACAACCACCCTGCTAATTCAACCGCTGACTTAAACGTGCTTGGTCGGGCATCGATCATGTGCCTACGGATATCTTTTGACAATCTGCAGGATCGGTTTGTGTCAATAAAAACTTGATTTTCTCTCTAACTTACTTAAACAACACTCTCGATGAAAGCAGAGTCTTTAAGAGTTGATAACGATATAATAAGTAATAACAGAACACAAGAAGTAATTTTCAAGGTACTTGCATATATTGCTTCTCAACTCAAATATTACAAGACTCTTACAAGCATGTTCTTATGAGTTACAATGAGAGACTATATATAATACTACCTATAGCCGGATACACTTTGATACCAGCTGGAATCCTCTAACTAAAGCAATACTACAAAGCTAGAGTTTAAGGTATCTCAAATAAGACTTTATCTGAGATATGGTAGTTAGGACATGTCCTTGACTTACCTTTTGTCACCAACTAAAGTTGGTAACTTGTACTAACATAAAAAGGTGAACAGTGAAATAAAGTATGGTCAACTACATGGCTCTTGAAGAAACGCCATGCAGTATAGAGGTCTGTAGCAGAGTGTCAGAGACCATACTTATGTCCACTGGTTCATAGCAATGTCTTCCGAAGGTTAAATGGCTTCGGAAGAACAAGTACTTCTAAAGCCACTTATACTTCGGAAGAGGCTGCTTCTTCTGAGGCTTGAGAACTTCTTCTTTCTTCATACTTCGGAAGTAGTCTTCTGATTTCTTCATTTGAGACTTCATCTTCGGAAGTGAATACTTTATCTTCAGAAGTAGAGATTTGCCTTTGGAAGTGGAACTTTTGTTTTTTCTTCGAAAGAACTCTACTTCCTTCGGAAGTTCCACACTTGGCTTCAGAAGCCTTTTGTACGCAGCACCAGAATTTGTCTAAGTGATTTGGTTTTGGTTGCACCAGCCTTCTTCTTGATTCAACAAACTCCCCCTAGGCTGATGCTACCAAAACCTCACTTGTTTCTGCTCCTCAAAACTTTCAACACCATGGAGAGTAAAATATATCAGTCTCTTTGTTCTTCCCTGATGAGGTGCTGAAAAGTTTGTACAAATCTTTCGTTGACAGGATCTCCAGTCTGTCTCCCTGAATGATATGTACCCTTTGTTGTGGCCCTCTGAAAAGAATTAGTTAATGGGAGCTATAATCATATTCCCATCAAACTATAGGTTCTAATTCAGGACCTTCCACCATCTGTAGAAAGGTTGTGCCCTTGGTGGGAGATCTATTCTTGTCTTCCTTTCTTCTCAATCTTAACTCTTCTTCAATCTTGGCTTTTGCTGTTAACTCAGCCAGATGAAGACTGCTGAGATGATTCTTGATGTGGGCAGCAGTTTCAGAGTTGGAGGGGTTAGAGAATGGTTTCTCTGCTAACTCAACAATATCAAACCTACTGGAGTGTAACAGAGAGGTGGCATTCAGTCTATTAACTTCACCATTCTCTCTTTCCACAACAAAGTTGTGAGTAGCTTCATCGAACCTCCACCGGAGTATATTCTTTCTAGTTCATCGAACCTCCACCGGAGTATATTCTTTCTAGGCACAAGAGATTGACTAGGAATCTTATCCTCTTTCTTTGTATCCAGTAGAGTCACCAGCTTCCTTCTTAGTTTCTTCTCATTCTCATTTAATGATTCAGAGTTGATACCTAGAAGTACTACAGCCTGGTCCAGTGTTCCTCTGGGTAGATCAAGAAATTGATCTCTTGTGTGGGAATGTGAAGATCCATCCACATAGGTTAGCTTGATAAAGTATTCCTCATAGGAGATATCGCTTAGGGTTGTGCAATTGATGAGCCTATTCTTGATGTTTTTAAACTCTTCTAAAGAGAGATGTTTGGAAGGCTGAGGGGATGGTTGAGACGGTTATGGGGTAGGATGTGGTGAGATGGTTCGTGTTAGAGTTTTAGGTTGAAGGATGGGCAGTTTTGGTGGTTGAGGTGAAGAAGTAGATGAAGGTAAAGGTTTGGGTTTAGGAGTGTAAGGTTCAGTTTTGATGGTGAAGGGAGAGGGAATTGGTTCAGGTTGGGGTAGTGTGGTTGGAGTGAAGGTTATCCCATGTACCCTTCTATAGATCTCTATCCTTTTTTCCCAAACGAATGTCAGCTTTGATCTCACTGACAATTCGTTGGAGTGTCCTTTCAGACAAGGGACCCACCTGCCTTCCAGAGAAGCCGTAAGCCCGGAGATAGTTTTTCATCCAGGCTTTGTCACCTATCTTCCTGGTTGCAGATGCCCTTGCTTCTTCCTCTTTCTTCTTCTTCTCCTTCAAATTTTCTCTTGCAACCCTTTTTCTTTCTTTCTCTATTTGATCCTACTCTTTATTAAGAGCCAAAGGATCGTTTCATCATTGTGTGGAGAGAGTTCTTGAAGAGAGAAGCCTCTAAAGGTTAGGAAATCTATCCTTTCCCTCCTGAGCTGCATGTCAGCTTCCCTCTGTTCCTTTTCCTTCTCTTCCTCTAAGGCCAACCTTGCTGTTTCCTGCTGTAGCTTGGTTGCCTTTTCCAATTTCACCAACTCCTTTAATGGTAGCAGGAGTGTTTCTTCATTGGCACCTCTGAGCTGAATGAGCTGGTCAATGATCTCTTCTCTCTTTTTGTTGTCAATAGCCTCCTGGTTGACTGCAGCTGCTTTTGTACTAGCAATCAACAGCTTCCTTATTGGAAGTGTCCCTTTTCTTTTCAGCTTTTCAATTTTCTCCTCTTCCTGAAGCTCTTCCGCAATCATCTTCTGTTTACCTTTGGTATCTTTTGAAGAAGATGACTTTGGTGGTTCTTGGACAGTGGATACTGATTGTATGAGAGGTAGAGATGGTGTCTGGACAGGAGGTTGATCCAGAAGGTCCTCACTGTTCACCTCAGATGCCATTTCCAGGATAGCATCTATGATGATCAGTTCCTCGGACATTTTAATCAGTCCTTCCGCAGCTTCCATTTCAGCTTCGGAAGATTCAACTTGTTCTTCCGAGACTTTAACTTCGGCTTCGGAAGTAAGAGGGAATGCAGATTCTGTCCCAACTGTTTTAGTTGCTGGCCAATCAGTCCCCATTTCCCTTTGAATTGAATCTCAGGTTCCATGTAAGTTGACCAACTTCTTCCACAGTGGTAGAAGGTGCAATAAGCCTCTAAAGCTCTTCAGGTCCAAAGTAAATCATGGCAGCATTAAGACTTGGCTGATCACGAGCAGATCTCAACAAGAACTAAGAAAAGAAGCTGCAGAGATCTCTGAGCATCCTTGAATCAATTGTTAGAGTGATTTGAGAGGCTCAAAAGAAGTTGCGATAGGAGCCAAATATTTAAAAGTTGAAGATTGGCCCTGTGAGTCCTCATATGTTTGTCTCTGAACACTTTCCCCCTTTTTGGTAGCATCATCTTGAGAGGTAGATGAGCTAGAGGAAGAGGTCAAGGAGGCCTGAACAGGTACGTGCCTAACAGATCTCTCAATCTGTTTCTCAGCTAGTTGAGCCTTGAGATTGTCAATCTCAAGTTGCTGAGTGGCGGACCTTTCTTCTAAAGTCCTAACCTTGGATTCAAGTTTTGAGACTTTAGATAGTAGATCTGTAATGAAGAGTTTCATGCTTCCCTCATCTTCTTTTGAAGAATCATGGGGAGATGAGGTAACATACCTAGTATGTTCAGCCTCACCACCAGATGTGGTTTCTTGGCACCCTGGTTTCCCTTGCTTAGTGATGTCTCTTGCAGAGTAATCAAAGGCATGGTTGTGGCAGATTCAGTCTCAGAATTGTTACCACTGTCCATAAGGTCCATTGAGGCACCTTCTGTAGTAGCAGCTGAATCTGCATGAGTCCCCTTCACATCACTGGGACTCACCTCAGTAATGGTTTTCTGATGGGAGCTAGAGATAAGAGATCTCTCTAGGCTCTGTTGATCTTGGAGAGGGTGTTATAGATCAACATCATTGCCATTGAGAGATATTATCTCTTCATCAGTTTTAAAGAGAAGGTCAGTGAAAGATAAAGAGGTTAAACCTACTAACTCGGGACTTTGGTCAATGTCTATAGGCATTGAGCCTCTGATTGGGCTGTCCCTTATTGGCTGCTCAGAGGAGTGTAATGACTCACCCTGAGGGCTTTTAGTTTGGGTAATGGGCTCATGGGTTCGAGACTGAGGAGACTCAAGACCCATATTGAGGTCAATAGTGAAGGAAGGTGAGACCTCAGACTGAGTGGGAGCCCAATGTTCCACTCTAGCCTTTTTAGGTTGAACAGGAGGAGCTTGTTCAATCAGAGTAGATTGAACAAGGGTTCGTTTGGGGCATCTGGTGTAGGTAATGGTGATGGGAGGAGAAGGTAGTGTTGGCATTATGGTTGCAGTTGCTGGTGTGGGTTCATCACCTGTGGGGTGAACAGGGATGTCACCAGGAGTGATGTGCTCAGTCATACTAGTAGGTAAGTGAAGTTGGTGGATAACCTCTTCAATGTCTTGAAGATGGTTGGCCTCATGTAAGGGAAAGACAGAGTGGCTGCACAGACAAGCCGACTCTGGTCCAGCTCACAGTTGATGATGTGCTGAATAAATCTGGGATACATAAAGAATGTTTCCCTCTGAAGATTTCCAATGAGATTGAGCAACACAAATCTTGAGTAGTTGAAGCGCAGGCCTCGCACCAATCCATGAATAAGGCACCCTAGT
This sequence comes from Flaveria trinervia, assembly GCA_025506515.1. Taxonomy (NCBI): domain Eukaryota; kingdom Viridiplantae; phylum Streptophyta; class Magnoliopsida; order Asterales; family Asteraceae; genus Flaveria; species Flaveria trinervia. Next base: position 32,145,260 of record CM046442.1, read on the forward strand.
TCATATGGGATTTGATCCCATCCCCCAGATTTGTTTGACAAGCAATGAAGGACAATGTACAGGAGGAACTTTTAGTTGTAGTAGAAGTTGTATTTGTAGACAGTCGACCTGCTCACATCTCCACCATATCCCATGAGGATGTATGTGCTATCTAAATCTTCCTTGGGGAACTCAGTAGGGGCACCTTCATCATGAAGTTCCAGATGCTCCCTCATGAATTGTTCAGAGATGACCAACTCTTGGCCACAAATGCTGGATCGTATTACACGAACCCCATTTAGGGTTTCGACTCGACTGTTATCCCAAAATTCTGCCATTTGATTGGAGTAAATAGTGGGATATACAGTTAAGGCTGTGTAGTAGGATGATTGGGTGAGGAAGGAGATGATTTCAGAGAAGTCCGCATCTCTTGAAGAGTCAAGAAGAGCGACTTGGTTGTGTTGAGGTTTTAGGGCCATTGTAAAAGTGAAGGTAAGTTGTTTGAGTGTGGGTGAATTTGGAAGCAGGAAAACTTTTAGGGCTGTAAAATTTGTGGTAAGAAGACGAGAGTGAATAGTTGGGATTATTTAAAAGAGGTGGAATGGCGGTAAAGTGTTAGGATAAGTTGAAATGACGGTTTAGTGGATGAAGTGACAGGGGCGGTAAGGTTTAATTCAGTTAAATAATCCGACATCATTAACAAAATCTTTGCTTTTTACAGTGTGGGGCCCAAGAGATTTACGTTACATAGTAAAATCTCTCTTCCGAATATAAAACATTTCCAAAGGTAATTTGTCTTTCGAAGGCAATTCCTACTTCCGAAGGTAAAAAGTAAATTCCGAGAGTAGAGATTGCTTTCCGAAGGAGAGATTTTGTAAGCTTCGAAAGTAGATCTTATATGAAATCAATCGCTTCTTCCGAGACTAAAAACTCTTCCGAGAAGAAAATTATCCTTGGAGAAATTTTGCTTCGGAAGATATGAAGATAACTTCCGAGGGTTAATTTCTCTACTGAAGAAATTTATACTTAGAAAATTTCAGAGAGATCTTTTGTAACAGGGCTTAATTTGTATTGACATAAGACTTTACACATTAAAAGGTTTTCAAAAGAGGTAAGTTAATCAATGTTTATCATCCCAATAGCTGTTATAAGATACTTAAATCTTTGTTCATCAAAGGCTTTGGTGAATAGATCAGCATATTGTTCATTTGAATCAACTTTGACTAGCTTAATCAGATTTTTCTCATGAATATCTCTAATGAAATGGTACCTGATGTCAATATGCTTTGTCTTAGAGTGCTTCACCAGATTTTCAGTAATGGAGATAGCACTATTGTTGTCAATATGGATAGGAGTACTCATAAAGTTGAATCCATAGTCTAACATCTGGTTTTGAATCCACAACAACTGAGCACAGCAGCTAGCAGCAGCAATGTATTCAGCTTTAGCAGTTGATGTAGAGACACAAGATTGTTTCTTGCATTGTCATGAGATGATCCTTCCACCAAGTAATTGACATCCTCCTGATGTTGATTTCTTGTCAATGTTGCAACCACCATAGTCACTGTCAAAGTATCCATAGAGATTAAAATCACTATTTCTTGGATACCAGAGACCTAATTTAGGTGCTTCTTTGAGGTATCTAAGGATTCTCTTTGTAGAAGCTAGGTGATACACCTTTGGAGTAGCTTGATATCTTGCATAGATGCAGGTAGCAAACATGATATCAGGTCTACTAGTTGTGAGATACATCAGAGAACCGATAATCGTCCTATACTGATGTTGATCAGTATCCTCCCCCTCAAGGTCAGGACAAGGATTATGGTTTCTGGGTATGGGTGTCTTGGCTAGCTTGCAATCTTTCATCTCAAATCTTTCTAAGATGTCATTGACATATTTAGATTGATTAATGAAAAATCCTTCCTTCAGTTGCTTCACCTGAATTCCAAGAAAAAAATCCATTTTTCCCATAGAACTCATCTCAAACTTCTTCTTCATAATGCTTTCAAAGTCCTTGCACATTTGGTCATTTGAAGAGCCAAATATGATGTCATCAACATAGACTTGAACAAGAAAAATGTCCTTTCCAGACTTTCTGATGAAGAGAGTCTTGTCAATGGTTCCTCTGGTGTAGCCATTCTTGAGGAGAAACTGAGACAGAGTCTCATACCATAGCCTTGGTGCTTGGTGCAGCCCATATAGAGCTTTATCCAATTTGCACACATAGTGAGGATGCTGCAGGTCTTCAAATCCTGGAGGTTGGCACACATACACTTCCCTATCTATATCCCCATATAGAAAGGCACACTTTACATCAAGCTAGTAGACAGTGAAATTCTTGGATGCAGCATAAGCAAGGAAGATCCTAACTGCCTCAAGTCTTGCAAGAGGTGCAAAGACATTAACATAATCAATTCCTTCCTCTTGAGTGTATCCTTGAACTACTAATCTTACCTTATTCTAGATGATCAAGCCTCTCTCATCTCTTTTGTCCCGAAAAACCAATTTAGTGCCTATTGGTACTTGACTGGATGGTAGCGGACATAGGTTCCAAACCTACTGTCTCTTGAATTGAAGCAGCTCCTCTTGCATCGATTCAAGCCAGCTACTATCTTTCAAGACATCTTCCACCTTCTTGTGTTCCATCTGGGATAAGAAGCATGAGTACAAGCAGACATTCCCATGATGAGTCTACCCTCTTGTTCTCACACCTTCAGAGACATCCCCAATGATGTTCTTAGCTAGATGAGTGTTGTGAATTCGTAAACGAGGGATCACCTCCAGTTGCAAAGATAAGTCCAGATTAGACATATTTTTGCTCAGGAACTAGAACACTTGGTCCAGTTGTTGTTTCAAGTTCATTCAATGAGGACTAATTGAATGAAAGAGAAACATCATGATTTGTTGGTTGTAGAGTAGCATCAACAGTTGCCTGTTCCTTCAAGATGCTACATCCATCAGCTAGGTGTTGTGTTGGATCACCTGATGAGTTTTGAGGATCAGCAGGTGATTCACTGGTTGAAGTTTCACTATTCCTTGATATGGTTATATTTTCTGATTGTGAATAGTGGGAGCTTGATTTGTTGCAGCTCTTGGAGAATTTTGAAGAGGTCTGGGTAGCTCAAACAGTTGATCATCAGCAGCAGCATCGGCATCATTTTGAGCACCTGTTCCAACTGAAACATTCTCACAAGAAGGTTTAGAATAGTTTGGAAACAATTCTAAATCAAAGATATGATCAGGACCATTCCCCCTAACACAAGGAGTGTGCTCATTAACATCTATATTGGATGACTCCTCAAATTGTTGATTCTTAATGTTGTATACTCTATAAGCTTTAGAGCTAGAGGAGTATCCAACAAAGATAGCATCATCCGACTTTTCAAAATATTTTGCCAAATTGTCCTTTGTGTTAAGTATGGTGCACCTGCTGCCAAAGGAATAACTTAGAAAGTCAATGAACGATGGCCTCTTGCTCCATAGCTCATAAGAGGTTTTTCCATGTGGCTTAACTACAAGAACTCTGTTCTACACATAGCATGCAGTGCTGAATGCCTCTGCCCAAAATGTAAGAGGCAGTTTTGAATCAGCTAACATAGTTCGAGCAGCCTCAATAAGTGTCCTGTTTCTCCTCACAGCAACACCGTTTTGTTGAGGAGTTTTGGGAGCACTATATTGCCTGGCAATTCCTTTTGAGTTACAGAATGAGTCAAGAACGAAGTTCTTAAACTCAGTCCCTTGATCACTTCTAATTATCTTAACCTTTTGATCAATTTGATTTTCTATTTTAAGAATAAAGATTTTAATGTTTCAGCAATTTCATCTTTAGTTCTTAAAAAGAATACCCATGTAAATCTTGTAAAATCATCAACTATCACAAGGCAGTATGATTTCCTTCCAATGCTCATTATACTTGTGAGATCAAAAAGATCCATGTGCAATAAGTGTACTGGAGTAGTGATGGTATTAACACATTTGGATTTATGAGAGGTCCTGTGTTGCTTCCCTTTCAGGCATGCAACACAGTTGTCTTTGCAGAAAAATTCCTTTTTAGGCAAACCATGTACCAAGTTATTTTTAGCCAACTTATTCATTGTCTTAAATTTACATGACACATAAGTTTATGCCAAAGTGTTGACTCATCACTATCAGCTTTGTAAAGAAAGCATGATACTTCACCCATCGGGGAAGCATTGTTCATATCCAGCTTGTACATATCCCCTTTCCTGGGAGATCTAAGAAACACCAATTCCGGAGGAATTGTCATCCCTAGTTTGAGGATAATGCACTCATGCTCTGTGAAAAGCATCTGGTGCTTTTGACAATGGAGTTCCATATTTTGCTGTCTTGGTATCTGATGAAGCCTTCCATTCTTCTGCTCCAAGACCTGAAGTTTTCAAGAGTAATGATGGGAGCTTTGGTCATGGTTCCCATCTCTACTTCGGATTTGTTAAGGGCTATTTTTATAAGAGTTGTAAGGAGGAGTGAAAACAGGTTGATTTGGATGGTTAGATCTCACAATCAAGAGCGTAATTTTCTCTGATACCAATTGTAGGATCGGTTTGTGTCACTAAACACTTGATTTTCTCTCTAACTCACTTAAACAACACTCTCGATGAAAGCAGAGTCTTTAAGAGTTGATAACAATATAGTAAGTAATAACATAACACAAGAAGTAATTTTCAAGGTACTTGCATATATTGCTTTTCAACTAAAATATTACAAGACTCTTACAAGCATGTTCTTATGAGTTACAATGAGAGACTATATATAATACTACCTACAACCGGCTATACTTTGATACCAGCTGTATCCTCTAACTAAAGCAAATACTACAAAGCTATAGTTTAAGGTATCTCAGATAAGACTTTATTTGAGATATGGTAGTCAGGACATGTCCCTGACTTACCTTTTGTCACCAACTAAAGTTGGTAACTTGTAATAACATAAAAAGGTGAACAGTGGAATAAAGTACGGTCAACTACATGGCTCTTTGAGAAAACGCCATGCAGTATCAGAGGTCTGCAGCGGAGTGTCAGAGACCATACTTATGTCCACTAGTTCATAGTAGTGTCTTCCAAAGGTTAAATGGCTTCGGAAGAACAAGTACTTCCGAAGCCACTTATACTTTGGAAGAGCCTGTTTCTTCTGAGGCTTGAGAACTTCTTCTTTCTTCATACTTTGGAAGTAGTCTTCTGATTCTTCCTTTGAGACTTCATCTTCAGAAGTGAATACTTTATCTTCGGAAGTAGAGCTTTGCCTTCGGAAGTGGAACTTTTGTTTTGTCTTCAAAAGAACTCTACTTCCTTCGGAAGTTCCACACTTGGCTTCAGAAGCCTTTTGTATGCAGCACCAAAATTTGTTTAAGTGATTTGGTTTTGGTTGCACTAGCCTTCTTCTTAACCCAACACAATCCCTGAATATACCTCTTAATTTTTTGCGATAGAGGTGTCACTTGATCCAACACCAGCCGTGCCATCTCATTGAACTTGGTGGTGTACTCCTCATGTGTCATTATTCCCGCCTCCAGCTGCAGGAACTCTTTTTCCACCTTATCCATTTCCCTTTGAGGACAGAACTCCTCGATCACCAACTTCTTCAGCTCCAGCCATCTTATTCTTCCGATAGCCCGACTACCCTCAGCTTGGACAATATTGTCCCACCAACACAGAGCCAAGTCAACAAACGAGTAGGCAGCAAACTTCACTTTCTAATCTTCCCGACACTCGCTGATATCGACAACAGCTTCCATCTCTCTCACCCACCAATGAGCAGCAACAATAGTGCCATTACCATCAAAGGTAGGGGCTTGCATCTTTGAAATTCCTCGTAGTTACAACCTTGTGCCGCCTCCTACACAGGCTCTTCCTCCTCTTCCTCATCATTAGAGAGAACCGTCTCAGTCTCCGGTTGCTTGCGTCCTCCTGAGGACCTATTCCTCTTCCTTCTCCTTCTCTTACAGCCTTAATCACTTCAGTCACCACAGACAGTAGGATCGTCTGCATGACCTGATGCACCTCCTCTATCACAGCCTCCTTCACTGAGGCTCTTAAGTTAGCACTCTCGTCTCCGCCCTCTGGATGAGGAGTCTCGGGTTCTTCATGAACCACCTTTTGGCTCTAGGCCTTCCTCTTGTGGCTCGTGGTTTAGCACCACGTCCATCATGACCTCCACCACGTGAAGCCTTCGATGATCTACCACTGGCCATCCTCTAAACACACTATAAGATTCAAACACCAACATGGTCATTCAAGAAAATAGCTCAGTTTATGTCAAGTATAATAAGTCCCTAATTACAGTGGCCAATTGTGATTAGCCACTTACTTTACTCTTCATACCCCAAGCATTACCTATCATGATTACATCAGTATCTAAATCTACTAACAGCACATAAACCATATAACATGCGCACATAATTCCTATTAACATTAAGAAAATTCCTGATGGCAAGCAGCTACTCGGACTAGCATCCCTTCCCTTTCCGTCCCATTTTTAGTTTAAGTTTAGGTTTCTTTTGAAAATTACCCGTTTCACTTAAACTTTGGCTTTGATACCAACTTGTAAGGCCTCGCTCCCGGAACACTCATAGCTAGTTAATCATCGCACATAAAACATATAATTACATTAACTTTAATAAAATCATGCAGCGGAAACATTAAAATAACTTTTCATTCCAATATAAATGCTTTTGCAAGTTAGTACAACATTCGTTACAAAGCATTGTTTGTTCACATTATAATGCAAAAACATTAAACAAAAGAATGCCATCCAAAAGAGCCAAGTAGCCTCCCCGTTCCATCCTCAGCAACCTTTACCTGCCAACTGGAAACACATAAAAGTCAGTGTTGCTGAGTGAGTTCTAGTTTTAAAATAAAACATACTTTACTTTTGTTTAAAACTGTTTTTTACTTTCTTTCAAATCATACTATACTTTCGTACATAATCACACATCATACATACACATAGATAATATCATTATTATCTTCATCATTTGTTCGTTAACTTTCGTTCATTCATCGTACGTCATTATCATTCACTTTCGTTCAATTTCATACACTTTCATACATACTTTCTTACTTTCATACGTACATTCATTACTTTCCGATGACATGTACATTACCCCGAACACTATGTAAGAAGCTGGTTACTGGGCTTGAGGTCCTTCATAGACCTAAAACATTATGCACGAAGCTGACTCCAGTACCTAGGGCAAGTACATTCACGACTTATCTTTTCTCTTTCATTTCGGACCAATGCCATATGCTATACCCCGAACATTGTGCACGAAGCTGGTTACTAGGCCTGAGGTCTTTCATAGACCTCGAACATTATGCACGAAGTTGACTCCAGTACCTGGGGCAAGCGGTAAGGATCCCATACATATGGTCAATCACAAGGATTAGACCCCAGTGTGCTATAAGACCCCATTCCCTGGACACTTACAACTGGCCAATCATCGCACATAAAACATATAATTATATTAACTTGAAATAAACGTTGTAGCGAAAATATTAAAAACAACATTTTCATTAAAAATGCTTTTGCAAAATAATACAACATTCGCTACATAATATCATTTGTTCGTATTACAATGCAAAAACATTAAACAAAATAATGTCATCCAAAAGAGCCAAGTAGCCGCTCCGTGCCATCCTCAGCAACCTTACTTGCCAACTGGAAAATGCATAAAAAGTCAGCGTTGCTGAGTGAGTTCTAGTTTTATAAAACTTTATATTACCTTTCATTCATTAAAGCATTTTCATTACTATCGCACGTGATCACACATCATGCGTACATCAAGGTAATATTTATTATCTTCATCATCATTCGTTAACTTTCATTCATTCATCTTCATACGTCATCGTTATCATTCATTATCTTTCTTACCGTACATTACGCACGTTCATCGCTACTTCTTTACATTCCATACCAAAACCATGAACTTTACCCCACTGTCATGCATAAAGAGGGTACTGGTCCGAGGTCTATCATACACCCCCATACATTGCGTCCGGTGGTCGGACCACATTACTAGGGTAAATTTAGGTGTACTAGTGTCTTGTGCTATACCCCACCGTCATGCATAAAGCGGTACTGGGCCGAGGTCTATCATAGACCCCCATACATTACGCCGGTGGCCTGACCACAATACTAGGGTAAGCGACAAAGGTTCTATACAAATGGTCAATTACAAAGAAGGACCCCGGTGTGCATCCTTCTGGGGTAGCTAACCCACACACCATTGAACTAACACCCTTCATTGGGTGTGAATCAACATACAAGGCTTGCAAGACTTTCTTTACATCCGCTTTCATTAATGCATACATTCTTTTATTATGTTCCTCTTTTCATTATCTTCCACTTTACGTTACATAATACTTTATCATTTCATTTATTAACATTCAACGTAAGGCCATGGGAAAATAAGCATACAATGTAAGGAACATCAACATGAACATACAACATCACCATACAGGGCATGATCATACATACATAACATACATCAAACATACCATCATGTATAAGCATCAAACATACATCATCATCATGCCCATCACATCATCTATGACCTCAAAAGTCAACTTACATGGACCCCCGGGAACCTCCTAAGTCAAAGCCTAATTTTCACTTTTTCCCCGAAAAGTCAGAAAAATACTCTAAGTCTTCATCCGCATTTCTTATTGTTCATCCACATTTCTTATTGTTCATCCGTATTTCTTATTGTTCATCCATATTTCTTTTTGTTCATCCGCATTTCTTTTTGTTCATCCGCATTTCTTTTTGTTCATCCGCATTTCTTTTTGTTCATTCGCATTTCTTATTGTTCATCCGTATTTCTTTTTGTTCATCCGCATTAGCATGTTGTTCATCCGCATTACATGTTGTTCATCTGTATCAACTTGTTGTTCATCTGCATTAACTTGTTGTTCATCCACATAAACATGTTGTTCATCCGCATTAACTTTAGTCGCATGGCCATCCAGGCGCATGAGGACATTTCAGGCACATGAGCCCTATTTGGGCGCATGAAGTTTTAGGCGTATGGGAACACTTAGTCAAATTCTAAAACTTAGGCACATGAGCCCTATTTGGGCGCATGAACCCTATTTGGGCGCATGAGCAGCCTCATTCGCACCTAAACATCAGATTTCAGTCTCCAAACATCACCTACAATGTTCTAAGCTTAAATCTTACATTCTAAGCCATAGAAACACAACCATAACATCATCAAACATGAACATAGCCCAAAATCAAACCCCACCCACAACATACACACATACATACATATAGGTATGAAACCCAACTTTATAAAAATATTCATACATGCATTTCCAGCCCCAAAATAGTTAAAAACATGTAAAAAGGGGGTTCTAGAACTCACCTTAGCAGCTCTTCGGGTAAGACTTTTTCAAACCCATTTGCAAATCGAGTTCAAACACTTAAAACCCACCAAACACACACCCAAACAACATATACCACGTATAAGCAAATACCCGAGGCCTAAACCGGTTAAGAACACCATAAACACACGAATTCTTACCTTGAATTCGATCTTTTTCTTCCTGGTCTTCAAAATCCCGAAAGCTTTCTGCTCCTCTTCGCTTTCTCTCTCTAAAATCCAATGATATGTGATGTGTGTGACATATGGGCAGCCATACCACCTTTATCACCAACTTTTTAACCTTTTTATCCTTTTGACACTTTTTACCCCTTAACTTGGGTAATATATCTTTTCTTTCTTTTTCTTCACTTTATTCTTTTGTTTGAGTCTTCAAAAAAATAACCGGGTGTTACATGTACATCCTTCTGGGGTAGCTAACCCCTACACAGTTGAGCTAACACCCTTCATTGGGTGTGAACCTCCATACATTGCTTGCAATACTTTCTTACTTTCATTCATTCATTAATGCACGCATTCTTTCATTACATTCCTCTTTTCATTATCTTCCACTTTACGTTACATAATATTTTTCATTTCATTCATTAACATTCAACGTAAAGCCATGGGAAAATAATCATACATAATAAGGAACATCAACATGAACATACAAACATCACCATACAAGGCACTAACATACATCATACCATCATGCATAAGCATCAATCATACATCAAATCATATCATACATCGCCCATCACATCATCTATGACTTCAAAAAACTTACATAGCTCCCGGGAACCTCCCAAGTCAAAGCCTACATATCATTTTCCCCTAAAAATCAGAAAATATTCTAAGTCTTTAGGCGCATGGGCACTATGCAGGCAGATGGCCTTTCAGGCGTATGGGGAACACTAAGGCGCATGGACAACTTTCAGGCGCATTGGCACTATTAGGGCGCATGAGCAATACTTAGTCTATTCTAGGCAATTCTAGGCGAGGCGCATGAGTGCCTGGGCGCATGAGCTATCTAGGCATATGAACACTTAGTCAATTCCAGCCTGTTTCTAGGCATATGGGTACTATTCCGGCGCATGAGGTTTTGGGCGCATGGGGTACTTAAGCAGTTATTTTTAGTTGGGCGCATGGGTCACTATTTAGGCGCATGGGTCACTATTTAGGCGCATTAGCATTCTAAATCATACTTAAACATCATAATTCAATCCCCAAACATTATATAACATGTTCTAAGTTTAAATCATACATTCTGAGCCTTAGAAACATAATCCTAACATCATCAAACACATACATAGCTCAAAAATCAAACACCACCCGCAACACACACATAAAGCATACGTGTATAAAACCCATCTTTATAAAAACGTTCACACATGTATTTCCACCCCCAAAGTAGTTTAAAACAAGTAAAAAGGGGTTCTAGAACTCACCTTTGCAGCATCTCAGGTGTGACTTCTTTCAAACCCATTTGCAATTGAGTTCAACCGCCTAGAAACCCACCAAAATCGCACACAACCGAACACATAATACATATAAGCATACACCCAAGGATAAAGCCAGTTAAGAACATCACAAAACCAAGAATTCTTACCTTGAATTCGACTCCTGCACTTGTTCTTCAAAATACCCGAGAATTTTCAGCTCTCCTTTCATTCTCTCTCTAAAAATCCGAATGATATGAGTGTAGAGAGAGGAATGGGCGGCCATGCCACCTTTATCACCAACTTTTGAAGACTTTTGTTCTTTTTTGCACTTTTTATCCCTTAACTTGGGTAATATATCTTTTTTCTTTCTTCACTTTATTCTTTTGTTTGAGTCTTTTAAAAATAACCGGGTGTTACATGAATAGAGAACAAATAAAATGCTAAAGCAACAAGCAAATCCACAAGATGACATGTGACAACTTTAACATGTGAAATCATAATGAAAAACCTTTTGGTTTTGTATGGTAAAAACCTATGAAAAATCTGTTAAGAATGAACCCTAAAAACTAATGACTACTATCGCTAATAGTCAAGACACTATATAAATAATTCATCTAGATATTTTGAGTAGTACCATAAGTTAATTGATAGAGATGGAAAAACTTCAAGTGTGTTGTTTGTGGCTCTTATTAGTGATGTTTATCAAGGATCTTTTACATTACGAAAAATGCAGAAGACCTTTGGGAAAGTCTTCAAACTAAGTGTGAGGATACTGATAAAACATAAGGCCAATTGGAGACCCAACCTCCGATCGGATGTCACAAGCACTAAGACACATACGTGAACCTCAAGGTACATGCTTAAGATCATTACAACAAAATCAAGATGAGTTTCTACAAAACATAAAAGTTTCCACAAGACATAAGTAAACTAACATAACAAATATCTAATAAATCACAATAATCAAATGTGAAAACATCACCATCCAAAACTAGCCCATAGTGGTGTGAATGTTACTTCAATATCACTAGGTTATTCAACCTATATCATGATTAATAATAAACCTATCAACCTATACCAACAATAGTATGGCTTGCTCATAAAAAGATTCCAAATAACATATAAAGTATAAACCACCTTTTTCATAGCATAATAAAGTATTTATTCTCAACTAATTTCTAATACTCTATCTCTCATAAACCAGTACATGTTCTCAAATCAAAGGTTAGTCATACAAATAAGTTTTTTTCTATATGCGAGAAGACTAACAATGATGTGTTTTGTAGTTCACCTCCCTTGAGTAAGTTGTTTTCACTCTCCAACCATTCTTATTCGGTCGTAACTCATCTATGAAGACTTTTTGTAGCTAATAATTACAAACCTACAAGTATCTATAATTCTAATCTATTCCAATTGGCATATGGCATTCATGATTTATACTTAGACCCATAGCTACATACAACTTTACCGAGTCTCAAGCGTTGACCCACAACTACAAACGAATTTAACCGAGTCTCACACACTGAAATAAAGCGCATTCAAATAAACATTTGAAGCTAAAGTTGCTAGAACAAATCTTAAAAAGTAAAGATGAATAATAGACAATAACGGAAGGACTAGTATTGCCATAACAACAATCTAAGTTATGGAGCCCCAACAATGTTAGCGGAAATCCATTATACAAACAGTCGGCCCCTCACTCCACTTGATATTCAAGCTCATCTTACTGCTGCTATCTAGGGTTTCGATTTCAACCTGAATAAATCCTCTAAAACCCCCAATATTCAATCTTTTTCTTCTTTCTCCTAAAATCCTTTTGCAAAACGATCTCCTACGCTTCAATCGGCTCTGAAACGAGTGTGCGTAATCCAAAGGTAGGTAACTTCATCCCCAATTTCTCAATTTCGTGAATTCAATAGGTATCCAGCATTCTTAAATCGATAGTTGGTAGTTTCTGTTCGATTTTAGATTAAAGTTTCGTGCTTTAGTTAGAAATCATGGGGAAATCTGGTGGTAGGAAGAAGAAGGGTGGTGGTGGTGGTGGTGGTGGTGGTGTTAATCAGAGTCAAAACCCTAGTCAAACTGGAAGTCATGGGTCGGGAGTCAACCCCAAACCTGTGTCAACCATGGCTAATGGTGGTGGTGTTGATATGGATTCAACAGTGTTCTTGAAACGAGCTCAAGAGCTTAAAGAAGAAGGAAATAAGAGGTTTCAAGCTAGGGATTTTGTGGGTGCACTTGAACAGTATGAGAATGCGCTTAAGCTCACCCCTAAGAACCACCCCGACCGAGCCATTTACCATAGCAATAGGGCTGCTTGTTTGATGCAGATGAAGCCCATTGATTACAAGATGGTGGTGTCTGAGTGCTCCATGGCGCTTCAGGTGCAGCCTGGGTATGTTCGTGCCTTGCTTCGTAGGGCTCGGGCTTTTGAGGCGGTGGGGAAGTATGAAATGGCTATGTTGGACGTGCAAACACTCTTGAGTGCTGATCCGAATCATCGAGATGCTTTGGAGATAGCCCGGAGGCTACGGGGTCCAATCATTGGGGCGCGCCAGGAGGCCCAACAGGATCTTCAGAGCCGCCCTTCGCCTGCGGCTTTAGGGGCTTCTGCCATCCGTGGGGCTCCCATCGGTGGTCTTGGACCCTGTCTGCCCGCCCGGCCTGTTCCAAAGAAGACCGGGGCTTCTGGTCCAGTTGGTGTTGCTAACAATAAGGTAGATAAGACATATCCGGTTCCACCTGTTGAGGTTGACCAGGAGGTCAAAACCACCCAAATGCCTAAGCTTGTGTTAAAGCCTTCCAGTGGTTCTGTTAAATCTAGTGCTAATGGTGATAAGGATAAGCAGAATGACAAGGTAATATCTTTAAAACCGACCGCTGCGGAGACTGTGGTCCAGTGGAGATCCTTGAAACTTGTGTATGATCACGACATACGTCTTGCACAAATGCCAGTGAACTGCAGCTTCAAAGTGTTGAGAGAGATTGTAAGCAAAAGATTTCCATCTTCTAACGCTGTCCTGATTAAGTACAAGGATGATGATGGGGATTTAGTAACTATAACTTGTACCCATGAACTCAGATTGGCTGAATCCATTGCAGATGGCCTTGTTCTTCCAGATAAAGAAGCCGATATTGATAAATCTGACCTATTTGGGATGTTGAAACTGCATGTTGTTGAGGTTAGTCCAGAGCAAGAGCCGCCATTGTTAGAAGAAGTGGAGGTAGAAGAAGAGAAACCTGTTGAGATTGAGCCGATTGAAGTAGACAATAGTGCTTCCCAATCTAATCCTGAGAGTGACCAAAAGACAGAAAAAGAACTAGATAAAGCAGCATCATCTGAAGATCCTGAGTTGAAAGAGGTTGAAATGGATGATTGGTTGTTTGAATTTGCTCAGTTGTTCCGAACACATGTTGGGATTGATCCTGATGCACATATTGATTTACACGAGCTTGGAATGGAGATGTGCTCTGAAGCCCTTGAAGAAACCGTTACTAGTGAAGAAGCTCAAGTTCTTTTTGACAAAGCCGCCTCAAAGTTCCAAGAAGTGGCGGCTTTGGCTTATTTTAACTGGGGAAATGTTCACATGTGTGCAGCCCGTAAACGGATCCCTATAGATGACTCAGGTGATCAAGAAATGGTGGCAACCCGACTACAAGCAGCATACGATTGGGTGAAAGAGAAATACACATTAGCAAGAGAGAAGTACGAAGAAGCATTACAAATAAAACCAGACTTTTATGAAGGGTTATTAGCATTGGGCCAACAACAGTTTGAAATGGCAAAACTTTATTGGTCTTTTGTTATTGCCAAGAAAGATGATCTGTCAAAGTGGGACCCAACAGAAACTATTAAGCTTTTCGACAGTGCTGAAGAGAAGATGAAATCCGCAACAGAAATGTGGGAAAAACTCGAGGAACAAAGAGCTAAAGAGGCTAAAGATCCTAATGTCATCAAGAAAGATGAATTATCGAAGAAAAAGTCAAAGACCAATGAGGTTTCAGGTGATGAAGCAGCAGAACAAGCAGCTGTTATGAAATCCCAGATACATCTTTTCTGGGGTAACATGCTTTTCGAGAGATCTCAAGTCGAGTGTAAGTTGGGCTTGACGGGTTGGGAGAAGAACTTGGAAACTGCAGTTGAGCGGTTCAAGCTCGCGGGGGCATCGGAGGCTGACATAGCAACGGTTTTGAAGAACCATTGTTCGAATGCAGAAGCTGTCGAAGGCGTGGACAAAAAGGTAAAAGAGTAAAACTGCAGATTCGATGATCAAAGATGACGATGGCAATCAATCTTTAAAAGTAATGTTTTGTTTTCTGTAATGGGAAATTGTGGTCGTGTTTTTAGATTTGAGGAAGGGTTTGTTGAAGAACAATGTGGAGCCAAACTTTTTCATTGTTTGGATCATGAGTTTTATGTGATTCTTATTCTATTTCACCTTAAAGTTTACATGTTTGGATTGACTTAATGGTAAATTAATGGTGTGTTTGATACCTTCTGGTTTCTACTCTGTTGGTCTCGATATCCGGGTTCATTATTGTTCTTGAAGAGTTTATATATCGATTTGAGATAATAAATAATCATATATCTATATTAATAATCAATAATCAATATTAATCAGTATTAGAGTATTTAGACTTGCAACTATTCTATATAATATATGAAACAAACTTACAAATATATAAATAACTCATTGTGAGTGCTTTTATATTTAATGCCTTATAGAGTTGTACAAGTCAAGTATTTAGAAAAAAGATTTGGTTTCAAAACCAATTTTTTATTGGGTTAGTTATCATCCGGTTTGTGAAGGTTTAAAGAGCTATTCGATGAAAATACTAGGTTTGGTTATTAACTGGTTAACCGATTCTGCCGCTTGAAAACCGTTTTTTATTACAGTTTAAAAAACTGGTTAGAACCTTACCCGGCGGAAACCGGCTTGGGTCAGGTTGGAACCGGAGAGCTCAAAACGAGGTTCCAAACCATGTTGGTTATTAAAATATTTTTTTCTTGTACATATCCATTACAAAAATCACCTTGAATAAACAAAGAAATATAAATACAGTAAATTCTATCTTAATTATAATAAAGTTAAATTTAAATAAATCGGGTTGGGAACCGGGTCCTTCAATAGTCTTCATGTGCCAAAACCCATGAGAGGCCCAACGCTGATCCACGACTCCATGAGTCCATATAAATTTTTGTTAATGATTTTGTTTATATTCCATTATTCTAACGAAGA
Organism: Flaveria trinervia; assembly: GCA_025506515.1. Lineage (NCBI taxonomy): Eukaryota > Viridiplantae > Streptophyta > Magnoliopsida > Asterales > Asteraceae > Flaveria > Flaveria trinervia. The sequence goes on from CM046442.1 coordinate 32,161,300, forward strand.
AAATGATCGAACTTGGGTCGTGTGATGTTGCGCATGAATATCCATAGGTGTACAAATAACTCAATTGTGTGTGTCATAAAGTGCGCAAGACATTTTTGTTTCTAAAAGGCATGCTTTTATTTCCGATTTGAATGTTTATGCTCTATTATATTATTTTTGGTTTATATAGTAATATACCATACCATAGCTACAACCAAACCTAGTGATTTCTTTCCATAGCACAACTATTAATTGAGTTAAGTTAAGGTAAGATGTAGAAAAACGTTATCTGTATCCTTCAATTTATATAGTAACTAGTGGCTGATTCGCGCGTTGCTGCGGAAGTATTGGAATTTTTATGTACCCTATTGTTTCAAACAAAACTTAAGTCAAAATATAGACGCAAATAAAAATAAAACTTGATAGACGTGTTAACTTTTTTACAACTTGATTATATATGAAAACAAGAGTAAAATTTTTACAACTTATATATTTAAATCTCATTAATAAATGTGTTAACTTTAATCCATTTACTTTTCATTTGATTTTATGTAGCAATTTAGACCTGTAGTTTTCATCAGTAGTCTCGTAGTGTTTTAATACCAACCGCATTTCATCACTTGAAGCTTGCATACATATAACTCAATTGAGAGAGTTACAGAAATACAAAGTTTGTATGGATTAAACAAATTTATTTGGTATTAGACAACCTATGCTTTAATAGTTATATGAAAAACAAAGAGTTGAAGTAAACTAATATGTACTTATAAAATGCATAATTTCATAAGAAAATTGTCTCACCATTTTATTATTGGTAAGTTATATTGTGAGCACACTGGGAACAAAAACTTGATTTTTTTCATAGTGTTTTAATACCAACTATATGTTGTTTGATAGTTATATTGTATACCGTGATTTCGTTTTCTTTAGTTGGTACCACACAACATCATACTCATCATCTGCATTAAAAGATTCATAGCATCTGTTAATAACCTATAATAATCATATGATGTACCTAAGAAGTTTTTCCAATTAATAATTATATGAAAAACATAGTAAAATTGTATCGCCATCTTCCCCATGATATATACTCAAAAGTTTTAGATTACTTGTTCAAACTTAAAATAAAAAAAGATTAAATATGCAATTCCAAATCCCAAACACCCACTTTAGTTGCAAAAACTTCAAATGTTCCTAGCAATGGATGCATGTGTCATAAAAGTACGAAATGCACATCATATTAACAAATAAAATCAATAAAAACAACATTATCTCCGTAAACAATTGATGTTGAAGGATTAAAAATTTAGAATTAACCACAAGAACATAGAAAAATCAATTTTTATAAAAAATCCTCACACCGCTCAAACCGGTTTGGAGCGGTTTAAAACCGGTTTTTAAGAAAAATACCGGTTCTATATATTGGTTTAACGCGTTTTTTTAATTTGAAACTGGTTTACAAACTGAGTTTTGGTGCCAAGTTATTTGGGTTTTTTTGTTAAACTGGTTTTTTTGTACACCTCTAGTGTTAACAAAAGGAGATGAGTGATGAAAGATTTCTCAACTTAAATGGCTAAACATAATTAATAGAATTTGCTTCTCATGACAAGAATAAAAGAACATTGGTTATGTTGTATTAACTATTATTATAATGTTTATTACATAGTAAAGACTAAATATTATTAAAAGATATAATATCTTTTCCATCTTACATTTTTCTTCTATATTGTAACTTTTTTCTTGTGATTATCTATCCAAAGACAAAAATAAAACTTGTTAATCAAAACAAATTAAGTGAAAAGACACTTGATATTTTCTGACCATTGTTACCTTCGTATATTACTATAACTATTCTAATTAAAAGGTTTGATCGGTGGTGGGTTTTCCTTTTTTTGTGTTTAAAATTTTTTTTTGTTTTTTGTTTGTGTTTAAATTTTTTCTTTTATTTGTTTGTGTTTTAATATGGTTTGTTTTGGTGTGGGTTCGAGATTTTGGGGTGGGGTTTTTTGTGAGTTTTTTGTATCTGGACACGTGTCTTTGGTTTGTAGGGTTCGTTGACGTTGTCTTTCTCCGGGTTCCTGCTTTCTTTCTTTCGTTATCGATACCCTAATGATTCTTGCTATTAAGGTTTGGGTTTTCCCTTTGTTTGCTCTTTTGGAAATGTCTGCGCGTTGCGGCGGTACGATTGTTGCATGATTTTTTGGGAATTCGATTTTAGTCGGTATCGGCTCGGTGCGTTATAACGTAAATTAAAAAATCAAAATATAATTATTGAAAAAATTGAATAAAAGAAAACAATTACGTATATTACAAAAGTCTTTAAGACAATTATATTATCCCAACAGAATAGTGAAAGCATGGGTGGTATTTATGGTCAGAAATCACTTATTACCTAATTTTACGGGGGTTTATTTTATGAATGTAAGTTAGAGTATTATGATAATCGGAGTCAGCTTTTGGTGGTGATTTGCATATACCGAAAAAAGTTAATGGAGAAATTATCACCACAAATTACCATTTTGATTGTTATTGAGTTTTTAACAACAGATAAAGGAAATGGAAAGAGGGATTAGTGCTCAATCACAATATATAAACAACACTGAAAGTAAATGGCGATTTTATTTGACCACGTGTATATGTTTTAGCATTTGTATTATAAGCAATCATATATTATACTTTATTGTAAGAGCATAAATAAAATAAAATAATTAATTTTTTGAAATTTAAGCATTAATTTTTATATGAGTGTCTTAATCTATACGTAAAATTATCATTCTATCATCCTTTAATTTTTATTATAAAAGATATAGATGAATATTAAAATTATTAAACTTATAATAATATGCCTCTAGAAAAATATTAGTATTATAGTTATTATAAATATGAAGATTTATATAAGTTATATACTTAAGTATTTTAATAAAATAATATACTTAATTAAAATATTATTTAGTTATAAAAATATAATTAGTAAATATAAATTTAAATGTCAATTTATAGTATCATAAATAAAATAAAATTTAATGAAGTGAATTAAATAATATCATATTATTAAAATAACATATTAATATGTTTATTAAATACAAGAAAGAGACAAGGCCAAAAATATCAAGTTTTATTAAATTTAATGGATAAATTTATCATATTACCCTTAAAGTGTCTTAAAATTTTAATCAAATTCTTATTTTACCCCTCTTAAATGTGATGCACTCATTTGTACATGTTCTTTAAAACTTGTATTTTTTATAAAATTACATCTCTATCCAAAAAAATGTATTATATAGTAGTATAGATATAAGATAATCATATATCATTAGTAATCATATTTATTTTAATATGTCTACATATGTACGAAACTAGAAAAGAGGAAGTGAGTAACTTTTAACATAACATCTATGATCATTAATTAACAAAGAATATGGTAGTCTTCAATGGCACTTACAATACAAGAACAAACTCGAACAAACCTCATGGAAAACCTCAAGTATAACACTATGAAACTCATCCGAATTCATCGATATATAACAATTCAAAAGCCTACGTAGATCTTTTGTGTCAGAAATCCGGTTTGCAGTGATCATCTCCATCATGGAGTCCCGAAAATCCCCTCTAAGATTATAAGACGATTTCTCCATCGCCACCATCACAAACAACCTACTACTATCTTCTCTCACCCTTCTCCTCCTCTCTTCATATCTTTTTTCGCGTCTCTCTCTAATTATCTGGTCCAACCGCTCTTGAACCATGGCGTGTGCTAGGCTCGAGACGGTTGGGAAACGGTCAGATTTCCTGCTTTCGGTTTCTTCCTCAGAAGAAGAGGAAACACTAAGCCTACAATTGCAACAGAATGTCTTGCATCCTTTATATGGAAGCTTTTGCTTCTTGAGATGACCTCTAGAGGTTTGCATTTTGAATGAGGGAGTTTATCTGGACAGAGTGTGTGTAAAAAGATATATTTATGGCCATTAGGAGATTTAAAGCAAAAAGGAAAAGGTGGTCAAGTAGGAACTTTCATGATTGTGTCACTAAGAGTTCACTGAATCAGCCAATCAATGAACAATCTTGTATCCTTGATCCATGGTGAATTTTTATTATAAAGATGGTGTTTGGATGTATGTTAAAGCAACCCATGTCACAACAGTAAGTTTGGAGTCTTTGGCAAAAGCATATTCTAATCAGGGGTGGGTGTAACTAGTTGTTGACTTACCTTCCGTTTTACGCGTGACTAGGGATAGGATAGATTGCTTTACGATTTGATATACGCAATCTTGCATTAGATTTTGTTTAGTAGAATGTTTCTCGAGGCTTGAATCCATAAACTTAATTTACAAACCAACAACATTAATATTTGATTCAAGGCCCACCCTCAAACATATTAATCAATTTAAAGAATATATAATTACTTAACTATCCTCCCTTTCAATCTTATAAAATGAATTAAAGGTGTTAAATGGATCGGGATAAGGATAGAAATGAACAACATGAAAATTTTACACATACATGAACACGAAATGACATGCTTGTGAAATCCTCACTCACGGCTTGACATAAACATGTACTGTATAACTTACATTTTTTATTTACTTATTGCATATGTAATATATACTAATTATTAAATTATTATCACATTGATTGTTGTACCAAAAGTTTTAAATATTATACGTATCTTTTGTTTTCTTTGGTTTTCTTTAATTTTTATATTCTAAACTTAATAATTTTGCATATTTTACAATTTAACCCCTAAAATTTTTATTTTTAATTTTCTTTCCCTATAAAATTCATCTTTTACATATATTTTGTTTTACAGTTAGGTCTAAAATTTTAAAGCTAACATGTTTAACGTGTATACATGTTTATCGTTGTTGCGTCTATTTTTTTTTTCTTTTAACAACACTGTCGCAACATGTGGGTACCAGATCAACTTAGTTTTTTTAATGGTTTTTTATGTTTATTTTCTATTCAGTTTTATTTTTATTTATTTATTTATTTTTGATACGAGTTTTTCTGGTATTGATGGTTTGTGATGTGATATTGGTCTTACTTTGTATGATTTTACGCCCCCAACTGCAACGGTAGGGGCTTAATACTAGTTATTTTTTCTAAACTACAAATTTACAATAAAAAACATTAATATGTAAAAAATAATTACATTTAATTTATAAATTATATAACTGGATAACTTTTTATTTCTAATTTTAACATAAAATAGTTTAAGTTAGATATAAAACATCATTTCTTCAAAATTTAGGCGAAAAATAGATTAAACGAGGAAAACGTAGAATCCACTTAACCATTTAATTAAACTTAGTTTTGTGTTAGGGTCTTGTGGTGTGGAAAATTCTGAATTTAAAATGAGTACCTATTAGTAAACTAGAGGCATATGTCACATGATTATTGCCTGTCATTTGATAAAACCTAAGTTAACACACACCACATGGCTTCATCATTGAAAAAAATCATTTTTTACTTCAAAACTTAACACCAACTGCTTATTCTCATCCCAAGCCTGCCAAAAAACCACTTTTGATCAGCTTTAATACATTTATTATCTTAGGAATTGCCAACATATTTGGTGAGTTGCTGATATGGCAGCAGCAGCATCACTCCTTAAAGAAAGTACATAACTTTGCAGGGCTCTTTACTTATGTTATTCCCACCTAATGAATTATGGGTACATAATGATTAAAAATTAGTTACTTTAATCAACACATGATATATAATAATATCTCCATTAAAGACTAATTAACCTCAAGAAATCGATATATGTCGGGGTTTTTCGGATAAAAGCAAGATAATCATGTGCTGTTTATAGGTGGCTCACAAGTTACTCTCACTCCTGCTTGATCCTGAGTCCCTAATCATGCTGAGAATCACAAGAGGATTGTACAACTAGATAGAATATTATCTTTAGAGATCTCTTGCTTCTCATCTAATCTCTTTGCTCATTCTATACATACAACACAAGAGATATTAATTAGAAGCTTTTAAAGCTTGTGCTTAGTGCTTAAAATGATACTTATGTTGGAGAAAAATGCATGTGGCCTAAACAAATGCCCATACACAATTGTGTGACAAATTGAAAGTGCAAGAATAATTGAGGTTATGGCTATGTAGCTGGTTTACTAACAATCACTCAGTTGATGTGATTTGATTATGCCGGTTATCGCACTAGAGAGGTTTTATTGTTATCAGTTTCAGAATCATAACGAATACATGATGTATTCATTTATCATAATTGGATTAGATCGAGTTAATAAGTTTTTTGGATTTCGTTTGTTTCAACACCATCTTTTCACTTCTTTATAACGTTAACAAACACATTTGATACATCTATTTTAGAAAATAACACATGCATTTCTTGTGAAATCGGAAAACAATGAGATACTATCTTGATTAACAAGACAATACATATACACGTACGATATCATCCTAACCGAATGAGCTAAACTAGGGAATTTAAATAGTAGAAGATATACAACATAAATAAAAAACAATATAACAATAGTAATTCTGTATAAATTGCCTGCATATTGCTAGTTTGCTGGAATGTCAAGTACTGAAACATTGCCGATGCGAACCTTGTCTCGGACAAAATGAATATTGATTTCCACATGTTTCATTCGTTGACGTTGAACCGAGTTTTCGGTGAAGCACTGGTGGAGGTTAGTGGAGACCAGGGGCTCTTTTTTTCATTGGCAGTGTGAAATGTTATTTCGGTAGTGTAACTTTTTGTCCTGGTAGTGTAATTTTTTTACGTAAATAGCAAGTTCGTCCCCTCTAAAACAAATTAATTTCACCCCGCCCCCTACGGTTTTGTTCAAACTCCGCCGCTACGGTGAAGTATATGGCGGATCCGTTATATATCACAAAGTATGATTGTGGCTTTACATAATAAGATGCAACTCGAGAAGTAGATTTCAAAGCTTACTTGTTTCGGCGGTGGTGTTAGTCACACACCTCTATATATAGCTTCAACACCAGACTAGGAGATTTTGTTTTGTCTGTTTGAAGATCATGAAATCAAACTATCAGCAAGAAAGACATGATATCCGAGGTGGACCATCGTGTGTCAGATCAACCCTAGTCGATGTTAGAGTAAGCTATAAGTTTAGTCGATGTTAGAGGAGCGTTTAATGGTGGGGTCATCGGAGAATCCGTTTAAAGAAATTGAAAATGTGAATCTGTTGGTGCATGCGTAAACAAGCATACCTGTTAAACAAGCATACCTGTTAAACAAGCATACCTGTTAAACAAGCATACCTGTTAAACAAGCATACCTGTTAAACAAGCATACCTGTTAAACAAGCATACCTGTTAAACAAGCATACCTGTTAAACAAGCATACCTGTTAAACAAGCATACCTGTTGTACCACGTACGATATAGCAGGCCAGGCCGAGTTAATGTCAAGTATTGTAGGGACCCACTAGGCTCCTATAAAGGGTACCATCGGCTAGAGGAAGGCCAGATCGAGCACTTAGTTTTGAGTAAGTTTCGTCTAGAGTCGAGCATGGCTTGCAATTAAGCATGTTGGCCCGGGCGAGAATATCAAAAGCATAGGTTTCCAAAGATAGACAAAAGTACACGTACCATTTTTAGGCATAACTCCTAAGCCAAGAAACTGACTAAGGTTGCCAACATTTATCATGAAGAACTAGATAGACAATGAGCAAATACTATCATGAAGTAACCTATCATCAGAAGCCATTAGTAATATATCATCAACATGCAAAAAAAACACGTGCTATTCAATTTCCTTTTCCTAAACAAAAAGCTAGTTATTGTACTTTGAAAGCCATAATAAAGTATAAATAAATCAAACATGTTGTACTAGGCATCGGGAGCCTATTTCAAACCATAAAGAGATTTCTAGAGACAAAATACATGTGCCGGATCTTGTTTATTCATGAATAACAGGGATTCTAACATATAGACAGTCTCATTTAGATCCCCATGTAAAAATATGCTTTTGACATTTATTTGGTGTGTAGGCCATGCTCGGAAGACTGCTAGACTAAAAATGATCTGTATGATGGTGTGTTTTACAAATAGGCTAAATGTGTTAAAGTAATCGATACCAACCTATTATGGTTTCCCATTTTACTACGAGACAAGCTTTATAATGTTGTAATGTACGGTCCACGTGACATTTGTGGCAAAATAGCCACATGCAATGTATAATGTAAGCATTATAAGGTATAGGTACCAAGTCGCACGTGCTATTTTCCATTAATGCCATGTATTCATTAGTAATAGCCTTTTGCCAACTAGGATCGGTTAGGGCTGTAATGTGAGATTTAAGAAGGGGGATATGGTTGGCTTGGCTGTGGTATGTAGCTTAGAAGGTATATTTTTGTTTGGTGGTGCTAGTGCATGTCACACCCTAACTGTGATGGAATTGGAACGGATGAAGATGAATCAATTGCTCATAGCATGTAATATTAAATATGTTGAAATAATATTGAATGAAATTATTAATATCTAGGTCTAGCATCCTAGATGTTTGCATGAAATCCAACTTAAGCGGCATTTCTTGAAATCATATTAAAGAGTAATGAGTTAGCTAAAGAATTAGCCAGTAAGTCTTCCACAGGTGTGCATACATAGATATATTGAATAAAAATAATCAAAACAATTAAATTATCATGGTAATGTCAAGACTTATAATCTAATAATATAACATAAAAGATAAACCAAACACAATAAAACCTAATGACTGAGTTGATTCGGTCCGCAAACAAAACCTTATGAATAAGCTTGAATTCGGTTTCAATCACCATCGAATAATGAAATGGGGTGGGTTTGTCAAACAAATTGATCTATCACTGTTTCCATGGTTTATCTGGTTAGAAGCCGATTGGCGGTTTTCCTCCAGCATGAGCATGTTGCACACCATTTCCATAATGATATGATATGATTCAGTTAAGATGCGATAGTGTCATACTCTAGAGGTAGAGCCTAGAAAAGTTGTAGAACCAACCCGTTGTGATTAATAGGACTTTGAACCTCAGAGAGTTTGATATGCAAAACTTTAGGAGATAGGATTCTACGAATGGCATGGCCTTTAGCGTCATATTGGTGAAGGCTTGGATGTAGCTCTCTCTTGGTGTCTTAGATAAGGTGATGAAAGGGCCCTTTTGTGAGTTGTTAGGGTAGCAAATAAGATGATGTTATGATTCTCTAATATTCCATTCAACCACATGGAGGGCTGAACTCTGTTGATTGCTGGAAGAGTTGCTTGATGGATTTTACATGTTTATCTACATATGGTAGCCACTAAGGATACCATACAACTATGTGAGAGTCAGGGTAGAGAGGTTTTCAGTTCTCTTAATAGCCACATAGTAGTGATTCCATTGTCTAGGAAGAGAGAATATGAACTTCCTCATAATGTCCATATTCTAAAAATAACTCCAACATCCATAAGAGTATCTACAATCATACTTAAGTTATTGTTAAGTCATAATTTCACCTGATTTTCTTTAGCTTCATCAGACCCCTCATACATAAGCTTTAGTGCATCCCAAAGCTGCTTAATAGTTTTCTACTTCTTAAAGCCTTTATATATATAGTTTGGAAGCATCAGTTTGGAGAGTGGTCATGGCCTTCTGATCTATGTCAATCTTTCTCAGAATAGTCAACCACTTCCACTAGAATCATCCCCCTTTAATAGTGGCTGAAGAGGTGCTTGGGGTGTGAGGTCTAGAGACAACAGATCTCTACATCCTATTGTCTTGAGACTTGATGTACCCTTCCATATGTTGGCACCACGTATCAAAGTCATCAGGAGTGATCAATGGAGATCTTGTCATGGTACCGGTTTCCATATCAGCCTTTGTGAGAGCTACCATTTGAGCTAGTAAGTTTTTTATGAAACTGAAGGGATTTATGATGGTGAGATTTTACAATCAAGAGCCTAATTTGCTTTGATACCAATTGTAGGACCGGCGAAGGGGATCATTGTAACAATTTCACAAGGTTGGAGAGACTAGAACACTTAACAAATCAAATAGAAAACCGGCTAAAATGAAATAATGAACACAATAAGAACCTAAGTAATTAGTTTTCAAGAATGATACATATTGCTCTCAAGTGTTTCGCAAATTTTACAAAGCTTAGTCCTAAGTAATAGTATCTGAGATACTTTATACTACATCCTACAACCGGCCATACTTTGAAAGCCAGTTAAAACACTAATCTAGACAACAAGATCAATGTAAACTCAAAAGGTAGATTGTCTTTTGACTAGTGACTATAACATGCCATAGCTCACATCCTTATCTATTACAAAAAGGATAAATGTATAAAAATAGAAAGTTGTAGAATTTAAGACCTTAATCTACAATTGATAAAGTGTGGACATTTCACCAACTTGTATAAGTTGGTGAGTGTTTAGAGATGGAATCGAAAAGTGGTTCAGCCTTTGTCAAAAGCATGTCAGAGAAAGCATGTCAGAGAAAACATGTCTTCTCTGTTTTTGAAAAAAATCAGTCTCTTGGCTTTAGAAGACTTTGTCTTAAAGCTTCGAAAGACTTCATCTTTGGCTTCAGAAGAAATGTTCTTTTGGCTTTGCAATCAAATCTTTCATGGTAACTTTCTCTTTACTTCAATATGCATGCTGAGAGAACCTTGGTTGCATCAGCCTCTAAGTATAACTTTTACAATCTAAGATTTCAAATTCAAACTAACTGATTAGTTCTTTATCAACGTATGTTACAATAATGTGCCTATACTTTTATGTCGCCTTCTACTTCTACTACGACACCTTCTACTCCTAGATACTTAAAACCCCCTTCTAGATAGAAAAGAACATTAACATTATATTCTACAGTTTCCTCATTTACAAGAGAAGTTGCATATCAAAACCCCCTTCTAGATAGAAAAGAACATTAACATTATATTCTACAGTTTCCTCATTTACAAGAAAAGCTACATATGTAGCATGAACTACTAGTCCTGCTATAGTGACTTCTAGCGTTACTATGAAACCTCTAGTCTGAATGCAGTACCACCACCTCTTGCTATAATGCCACCTTGAGCAACATCCTGTCCTTATGCTTGTATATACTCTAGATATTCTGCTTGCATTTGATCTAAATCATATTATACTTCCACATGCTTAAAAACTCCTCCTAAGTTGATAAAAATATCATTTTTTTTCATTTGCAAGAGGAGCTACTTCATTTCCAGCTGCATGTAAGAACTACTATTCCTACTACGACGTTTTACACCTGTTGTATTGTCGCCTTGAGCAAGATTGAATTAATGTGCTTACATATACTATAGATATTCTACTTGCAGTTAATCTAAATCGTAATGTACTTACACTTTCTACAAAAATCCTCTTATAAGGCCCCGTTCCCGGGACACTCACAACTGGTCAATCATTGCACATAAAACATATAATTACATTTAACCTTCATAAAACATCACAGTGGAACATTAAAATAACTTTTCATTTCATTAAAAATGCTTTTGGAAAATAATACAACATTCATCATACAATATCGTTTGTTCGCATTACAATGCAAAAACATTAAACAAAAGAATGCCATCGAACATGCCAAGTAGCTGTCCCGTGCCATCCTCAGCAATGCTCACCTGCCAACTGGAAAATGCATAAAAAGTCAGCGTTGCTGGGTGAGTTCTACTTTTACAATAAAACATACTTTATTTTCATTAAACCATCCTTTACTTTTGCATGTGATCATACATCATACGTACACATAGATAATATCATTATTATCTTCATCATCCATTCATTTACTTCCATTCATTCATCGTACGTCATTACCATTCACTTTCATTACTTTTATTCATACGTTCATCATTACTTCTTTTCATTCCATCAAAAAACCATGAACCTTACCCTACCGTCATGCATAAAGCTGGTACTAGGCCGGGGTCCATCATAGACCCCCCTTCATGGTGCACAACAGCCTGGCCACAGTACCTAGGGTAAGTTCAGGTGTACCATTGTCATGTTCTATGCCTACCGTCATACATAAAGCTTATACTGGGCCGGGGTCCATCATTGACCCCCCGTCATGGTGCACAGCAGCTTGGCCATAGTATCTAGGGTAAGCGACAAAGGTTCTATACATATGGTCAATCACAAAGAAAGACCCCAATGTGCATCCTTCTAGGGTAGCTAACCCACACATCGCTAACACCCTACAATGGAGTGTGTCCCGACATACAAGGCTTGCAAGACATTCTTTACTTTCCATCGTTCATTAATGCATGAATTCCTTCATCATGTTTCTCTTTCATTATCTTCCACTTTACGTTATATAATAATTTCATTTCATTCATTAAAATTCAACGTAAAGTCACGGGAAAAATAATCATACAACAAGGGACATAAACAATCATCATCATCATACAGGGCATCATACATACATAACATACATCATACATACCATCATGCACAGGCATCAATCATACATCATAATATCATCATACAATGCCCATCACGTCATCTATGACCACAAAGTCAACTTATATAGCCCCGGGAACCTCCTAAGTCAAAGCCTAAATTTCTCTTTTTCCCTAAAAGTCTAAGTGTTCATCCGCATTTGTTTTACTTCATCCGCATTTCTTTTACTTCATCCGCATTCCCATACTTGGTCAATGTCCTTCTGCATTAACTGTTCATCCGCATTGGCTTTCCATTGCTCATCCGCATTGACTTAGTTAGTGGTTAATACTCCTCCGCATTAACTGTTCATCCGTATTGACTTCCAGTACTCATCCACATTGGCTTACTTAGTGATTAATGTCATACCCCGACCGACAGTGGAATCATTGAGGCGAACGAATGTGAAACGATTGTTCATAGCACATGGAACTAAATAAGTTGTAATAATATTAAATATCATATTTCTTGAACATTATAAGACAATTAAATAGATACAACATAAACAAGATATACATAACAACATAAGACTTTCAATTAACTAAGTCCAAGTCCTATATGAGCACGAAAAGATTTTCAAGTATCAAACCTGAAACATGTTAAAAATAAAGGGTCAACTTTAAAAGTTGGTGAGATTTTTATAGTTTTCATACATAAGTATAAAAGATGGCAATTCATGTCATAAGTTAGAGAACCAAGTAACTAGGGATGTAAGACAGAATGCACAATCAAACCTTGACAGTTTACAAGTCTCAACGTTTACAAGTTTATACGATTAGCTAAGTGTACTTGGATTAACCAAGCAAGCTTGTCAGGCCCATAGATCTATGACGTTGCCAGGCTTGCAATAGTTAATGATTATACATATAATCTTCAATACATGGTAATTACTAAGATCAACTAACCACAACATACAAGTTAATTTCCATAAGGTTACAAGAATCAAACGTTTTACAAGTGAAACGATTATAAGGTAACATGTTTCACCCAAAAGTGTGAAAATATGAAAAAGGGGTATATAAATACTCACATGGAATACTCACAAGTATAGTGATGGTTGTAGAGTACATAAGAAAACTTGAATGTCAAGAGTCAAAGGTGATGTCCTAAATGATAAAAGAACAATAACTTGAGGTGGAATTCATTACAAGAAAATTAGAACGTTTAGAGAATGCTAAAAAACGAAAGGTAGATTGAAAAAGGATTATTGCATCAATTTTAGATTTTGGATAAAATGTTTGGTATGTGTTTGAACAGGTTTTAAAAATATAAAATAGTTTCATATAATTATAAAAATTTACACTTGATTAGTTCAAAGTCTCCCAGACAACTTTTATTCAGAAACAATTTTATGAAATGATATTTAAATAGGTCAAACAAGCACAAGACAGAAGGTGCGAATGACCCAGTTTCATGTGTTTACAACATATCAGGTGTATTACATTAAGCCTAGACTATTCGACAATTTTATGTTTTAATAATTTATTTGTGCTTGTTTGACCTATTTTAATGTAGGTAATACTTACATTAAGCCTAGACTATTCGACATTTTATGTGTTTAAACAAAGAATAATAATTTATTTATTTTATAAATAAATCTTTTTCATAAAAATATAAATCCATATTTATCATTTTACAATAAATAACTAAATGAAAAAGACTTATTAAAACTTATAAAGTTATAAAATGAATTTTAATAGCCTTTATAAAATGAATTTTAATAAACTTATAAGTTTTAATAAGTGTTTTTCATTTAGTTATTTATTGTAAAATGATAAATAAAGATTTATATTTTTATGAAAAAGATTTATTTATAAAATAAATAAATTATTATTCTTTGTTTAAATGATAAAATGAATAAAACAATTTTCAATATTGCTTAAATTGCACATTTAACGCGTTTGATTCAATAAAATAAATAATAAAAATTTTAAATATAAAATTTCCATTGTATGAAAGTTTAAAGTGGGCTCGGGTTTGGTTTCATAATTTTGAAATTCGACGGATATTACAGTCTCCCCTACTTTAAGAAATTTCGTCCCGAAATTTAATCTCGAGAAGACTAATTTCAAGGATATGAGAAGACTTGGATTTCATTTCACGTTCGCAAGTGAACTCTTGGGAGCGTATAAATTCAATAAGTTTAATTATGATGTTTTGCTATGCTTAAGTTTGTTAAATTTTATAATTCATGATATCATGTGTTTCTTGGCAAAAGGGTGCAAGATTATTAGTTTAGAATTTCAATTGATAGGATTTTACATGTCAAGTGGTTTAAGACAATTAGGAAGGTTTTGACACAACACCAAGTTTTAGATCAACACGAGACTCAGCTTAACGAGCATGAGAAATATATTGAGGACACTTTTGGATAGGATATGAATTCATAGGAGCTTCTCAAGCAAATAACTTTAACAGGGTTCTAGATGATCGATTCTTGTTTACTTATGTCATTGAGGTTTCAAAGTTGCATTAGTTAAATTTGATACGTGAATCGTGTTTGTTAAGATTAATGGTTCACTTCAGAATAAAAGTAACATTGAGATGAGGTTGTAGAATAGGTGCGGTTTGGAAGGGAAGACATTCAAAAAAATATTATTAAGGGTCGTTAAGATAATTGGGTAGTGAGTTTTAAGATCCAAAAGACAAGATCAATGATAAAACGATTTAAAGTAACAAGATGTTTCGGGTGTAACGTTTGGTTTACAAACCAAAGCATTACGTTGACTTATCAAAGTATTAGGTCAACTACAACCTTAATGAAGACATGCGTACCTATAAGCGGACACTCACCCCAAGGGTTCCCAAGTAAGGTAAACGGATCTATCAGTTGATTTGAATTTATATGAATACCTTGCCTAGACAAAACACCTCGAGATACATGCATCACGCTCTTCCAACATTACATGTTTCAAGTTATAGGACATAGACTTTGATGAGACTTGAAAACCACAAATAACAATTCAAAACACATTTTGAAAACCATTTGATTTAGGCACCTAATGCCTTAGAATATGATTTAAGGTTTGTGTGTGCATTGATAAGATTCAAAGTATAAGAATAAGCACATAAGGCATATAATCACATAATCAAGTATAAACACATAAGGCACATAAAATCCTATCTAAGCATATAAAATACATGAGAGGATTCATGTGTAATGGTACCTAGTTATAGTCTAGGTCATTTCATTTCTAATAACCTAATTCCCTATAACCATGGCTCTGATAACAATCTGTCACACCTCGACCGACGACGGAATTATCGAGGCGGACAAATGTGAAACGATTGTTCATAGCACATGTAAATAAATAAGTTGTAATAATATTAAATATTGTAAATCCAGGATGATCAAACTTGAATAAAATCATGAAGATTATAGATCAAAATATAATAAACACACTAAAACCCCTTTGATCTTCAATAAGATTGCAAATAATGTTTACAAGTAATCCCTCAATCTATTGATCATTCAACCATTAGCAACACTAATGACAATTAACCTATTTATAGTCTAGACTAATATTCACTAATTGCACTTAACTCCCTAGACTTAGGCTAATTAATACAAAATTACATATTAAACATAAAAATGACTAAAAAAAAGATAAAATATATTTTGTTCACACAAAATATATTTATTACAATATAACTCCTAGTCATCTAAATCTTCAACGTCTCGTCTCGAACGTGTCGGGTTTGACTTTTGCGTTGACTTTGACCGCGACGTTGACTTTTGTTGACTTTGACTGTGTTGATAATATAGACTATCTTGTATAGCTCCAACAATACTCCTGCTTAGTCTATCATTATCAACGTCTTTATGCGAAATCAGCACCGAGAAGTCAACAGTAGAAAGATCTTCAAATTTAAACTTTTTGAATTTGATGAGAAAGATTATTCATCTCATAAGCCCCCCTTATATATATGCTCCCCTTTTTTGAGTGCAAGCTTTGCAAGAATATTGGAAGAGCTTTCCCAAATCTCTAATCTTGAGTGCTTCAGAAGATGTAGGAGGAGGATTCCTAGCTCGGTATCTTCTGCAAACTTGAGGAACAGGTTCTCTGATCAGGTACACTGCTCAATTAATGATCGGCCATCACTTAAAGCAAAAATCTGAAACACATTCTCAAACACAATCTCGATATTTCTAATTAGATCATTTCATTTTAACAAAATAAACCGTGTTTATCTGTGTGTGAAAAACAAGCGAATCCGTGTTCGTTTGTACGCATTTTCTGTGAAATGCATGAAAAAAGATAAAATTGTAACAACATAATATGGAAGACCCAAAAGAAATTAAAATGAAATTTTGTTATATTTTTTATTATATATATTAATATAACAATTTTTTATTATTCATCATTAAAATTTTGTTTTATAACCGAGAACTGAATCAATCATGAGGTCACATCATCAAGATATACTTTAGCACAAAGATGAAGTTAAACATCGAAAAGCAATGAGATAACACTGATAACTGAATCTAATTACAGTCTTTAAATGATTTTGAAATTCTCAAACAGATCAATAACGATTGCTGATATGTTTGTCCACTTAAACCCATGCCCTATATTTTTCAACAAGTAGAAGATGATTCGTCAAGGTTTGATTAGATGCTTTAGAATGCTAGTACCCCACTATCATTTGGCAAAAACCCTCACCCAACCTCAGGATTTATTGAATTTTGTAATGATCTTTATAGAGAAAGGCTTGTGTATTAGTGTGTAAGTGATTATCAACGAAACATTTCATTCTGTGATGAATTCATTGTTTAGATGATTTGACACTACTTAGACCAAAATGCTGAGAGCTCCAGGTCTATACTCACGTATAACAAAGGAGATGACCATTTAGTCATGTGCCGATGAGAGCTCCAGGTCAGTACTATCGTACAACAAAGGTGATCATCACTCTAGGTCAGTACTTTCGTATAGTAGAGGAGATTAGCACAAACATAAGACATATAAATACACCAAACATGACTCAAGGATATGGCTTATATGATTTGTATCATGGTGGGTGAAAGATCAATTCTCAATCCAATTTTTGTCGGGACTCAGTTTTTGTGCAGGCCAAAATGATTGCGTAAATCCAGACGTCCTTAAGCATATATTTTAATTAAAATCATGATGCTGTTGTCTACTTTATTCTTCAGGCTAAGTCTACCAAGCATATCATTAAAGAATCTGTTTGTTTTTTCTATTATTTGCATTTATAAATAAGATGTGAAATAGATAACAGCATTAGTTACTATCATTTCTCATTTATAAGACGCAAGTCATGCAAAACCAAGCATTTCAAGAAGATATACAATCATTTTAAATTTTTATTTTTGCAAACTTTTTTATTTTTATTTTAATTTTTTTTGGTATAAAACTATACTAAAATAAAAGTTTATCAAAGAAGGTCTTCCAAACTACACTGATATTAAGATAAGAAATAAATTCTCAAGAAATATGTAGTGATTGTGAAGTGAGAACTATGATTGTGTAGATAAAAATCCAGATTGTGGATAAAATACTATGGCTTTAACTTATTTGTTCCACCTCAAATTTAAATTATGAACAATCCCTGTCAGTAAACCAGATTACTAACAGTCCTCCTGAATTGTTCCTGCACTCATAAACAAATTAGTTAGAAAGGGGAACCCAGACAATTGTAATCCTGGAAGTTTCTTTTTCATCAATATAAGAAACCTGTGTAAGACCCCATTCCCGGAGACCTCACAGTTGGTCATTCACAGCATTAAATACATTAGACATTATAAATTAACGAGTTTAAGTAGCGGAATTATTTTAACAAAAGCCATTCATTTCATTAAAAACACTGTTGCTGGGCAATACACTATAGTTTAACTGAATACAAAAGAATTGTTTAATTGCATCACAAAACAACAGTGATAACAAATATGAATGGATGCCAGTCTTTCCCCTACTGAGTAACTTCACCCTCGTGCCATCCTCAGCAATGTTCACCTGCCAATTGAAAATGTATAAAAGTCAGCTTTGCTGAGTGAGTTCTAGTTTTATAATAAAACATACATTTCAATCGTTAAAACCGTTCTTTACTTTCTTTCAAATCATACTGCGCTTTACATTCATTCGTGACCATACAATATACGTACATAATGATGATATAATTATTATCTTCCATTACATTCGTTAACTTTCGTTCATTTTATATGTTCGTTCTCCCGAGTCTGTTGCGACAACAGGTCGCTCAACTCATTACCAATCCCAACGATTGCACGCTATCCGAGTCTGTTGCAACCATAGGGTTTCTCACCTCATTGCCAATCTTAATGATAACACGCTATCTGAGTCTGTTGCAACAACAGGGTTGCTCACCTTATGGCAACTTCACGATAGCACGCTATCCGAGTCTGTTGCAACCACAGGGTTGCTCACCTCATAGGCAATCTCAATGATTGCACGCTATCCGAGTCTGTTGCAACAACATGGTTGCTCACCTCATATATGTGCTTGCAAGCCTTTCCTTTGGTCATACATCATTCATTAATGCATGCATTCTTACTTCATATTCCTCTTTCATTATCTTTCACTTTATGTTTCATATTACTTCATTCATTTATTAACATGACATGCAAAGCCATAAGAAAGATAAACATACATCATCATAAGGAACATATCATACAATCATACATAATCATCAAACATCATCAACCACACATCTTCATACATAATCACCAATCTTACATCACGTCATACATCACCCATCACAACATTTATGACTTCAAACAGTCAACTTACATAGCCCCCGAGAACCTCCCAAGTCAAAGCCTACATTACACTTTTTCCCCAAGAGTCAGAAAATATTCTAAGTCCTTAGACGCATGGGCACTATGTAGGCGCATAGGCACTATGTAGGTGCATGGGGAACACTTAGGTTCATGGGAAACTTTCAGGCGCATGGGCACTATTGAGGCGCATGAGCAATATAGTTTATTCTGGGCAGTTCTAGGCGCATGGACACTATGCAGGTGCATGAGTGCTTAGGCGCATGGGAATCCTGGACGTCTGGACACTTAGTCAATTCCAGCCTAATTCTAGGCGCATGGGTACTATTTGAGCGCATGAGTTTTGGGCGCATGGGAACACTTAGGCCGTTATTTTTTTTGGGCGCATGGGCCACTGTTTAGGCGCATGGGCCACTGTTTAGGCGCATGGGCAGACTATAACACACTTAAACATCATAACTTAGTTCCCAATCATCATCTATGGTGTTCTAAGCTTAAATCATACATCCTACTCTTAGAAACACAACCATAACATCAACATACACAACCTAGCCCAAAATCAAACCCCACCCGTAAACACACACAAATACACATACGGGTATACATACATAAACATTGTAAAAATCGTTTAAATACATTTTCAGCCCCTAAGCATTTAAAACAAGTAAAAACCAGGGTCTAGAACTCACCTGGTGCAACTTTGGGTGTATCTTCTTCTTCTTCTCCTTCAAATTGTAGTTTTTGCTCTCTCTCTCTCTAACCGGAGTGAAAAGGTGATGAGAAGTGAGGGTGGGCGGTCATGCCCACCTTTACATCAACTTTTGTTCTTTTATCCTTCTTTTATGTTTTTAACCCCTTAACTTGGGTTTAATTGCATTTCCTTCTTTTATTCTTCATTTCTTATCTTTCTTTAAAAAAAATAACCGGGTGTTACAACCTGCTTCTACACATAACCATTTAAACAATCGCTATTATCTGTATCTGTCTTTTTAATTTGCTAAATTTGTTTCGATTCAATTAATTTGGATTTGAATGAATTAAATTTGAAAAACATTTTCTGTTTAAGAGCAAAAGGAAAATAATTTGGTTTTGAACCTTTGGTCATTTTCATCTTTGAATCATGTGAAACCGGCTTCACATGAAAAGGTTTGGTTGGAGGGTTTTTCATCCAACCATTCAAAGATGTGTGCCTTTTACCTCTTGATCCAGAGAAGCAACCCCTGTTGCCTTTACCGTCTGGAATATTCTTTGTAGACTTACATTCGAGAAGCAATTCGTTTTGCCTTTTACCATTCGAAGCAAGTCTTTGAAGGCACTTCTTTACCACATGACCTTCTTTTCCACACTCAAAACAAGCCCTGAATGGCTTTTGATTCTTTGTAGTCACGTGTTGTGCAGGTGGTGATGAGGATTGCTTGGAGCTTGTAGCAGATTCTTGCTTGTTCTGAAGTTTCCCGTGCTGAGCAGTGAATGAGATCTTTACTGATTGACTGGGATGCTTTGCAATTGGAGAAGAGAACTGTATTGGTCTTGATTCAGCTTTTGGAAGCTTTTGTGACTTGACAATGTTAGGAGACATCTTGATCTGTGAGGAACCAACCCACACCTCTGTGATTGATTCATCATCTGAGCTTGTCCAGTCTTGTATACACAGATCTTTCTCCAACGGATCTTGATTGACATCTCCTATTGTGTCGGCTTTGCTTGTAGGATTCTCATTGCCTAATGATTCACAACTGTTCCTTCTTTAACAAACCTGATGGGAACAAATGAGGGAATATTACCTAATTTGAATTTGTTGAAGAAAGTTGGAGAAGCAACTGATATTGGTGTTGGAGCATCAGAAGTGGAATCGTTATTAATCTTCTTATCAGACCCTTGCCCGAGGAATCCCTGAAAGGATCAGGATCTAGTTTGATCAATTAGATTAAGATTTGCAGCGGAATAGCACAAGAATTAGATGAAATTTAAGCAAGAATAATATGAATATTCAATCAAACAGTGATGCTTATAGAGAGAGAAAGTTTTCTGCAAAGAGAATGTTTTCATTCACGCACACGCTTCGGTTACAAGGAAATTAGGTCAACATTCCTTTTATAAAAGAATGTGACATCAGCTGACGTCACTTGATAGTGACAGCTAACTGATTTATACAAACAACTGAAAGTAAACTTAACTACTGAAGATGTCCACAACAACTGAGGACACCTTCACAAAAAGCTAAGTACAAGCTATCATTACAACTACTAAAGTTATAACATCTGAAGTGTAAGAACTTCAGATGTTTTACATAATATAAAACTACTGATTACAAACTACTGAAAAGTAAACCATCATAACTACTGAAGAGAACTACTTCAGCTATTGTGACAACTTCTAAGATCTTGGTCTTTAGACTTTGTCTTCAGCAGTTGTCTTCAGACTTTGTCTTCAGCTGTTGTCTTCAGACTTTGTCTTCAGTCTTTGTCTTCAGACTTTGTCTTTAGACTTTGTAGACCACTTCAGTTGTTATGATTTCTGTGGGACTTAAAGGTTTTTCTGACCTGGCTCATTGGTTCTTTTGGTCCAACAAACTCCCCCTGAACCAATGCAGCCAAAACCTTTAAGATTATTGAAGTCCCACTTATTGGCAGAAACATTTTCTGGATCAGCTTAGAAATCTTCAGATTAAGCTCAGGCCAGGGAAGAGGTTTCAGAAAGTTTGATTGGCAAAGGATGAATGGGAACTCTGTCTTGGGGAATTGGACACAGAGCTGTTATCCCATCCATGAGACCTACTTCCCAATGATTAGTCTGTAAGACTCTCTAACATAGGCCTCAAGGAATACAACTTGTTCTTCCATTGTGAGTTCTTCAGCTTCACTTTCAAAGAAGAATTCAGGCCTATAGTACTCTGATAAGTACTTAACATTCTTTCCATTCTTCAGCTCCATAGTAGTTATTTCTTTGTATGCAAACTCATTAGGATGAGTGCCTTCAAGCAACAACTGGAGCTCATTTCTTCTTATTTCTTCAAGCTTCTTGTAGATCAACCCCTTCTTTACCATTTTGTTTTCTAGTAAAGTTTGTGGAGTCATCTTAGAATTGTAAGCTCTCTTGAAGTCATCAAGGATTTCCCAGGGTGACACTACAATGGCCAGCATTATCACAGCATCTACAATCTTCTTTACTTGGCCATTGTATCTACTTGGAATCTTCTTTTTATGAATTCTGTCACTTACTCTGGGGTTAGGCCAAATTCTCACTCTCTCTTTCTGATATTGAAATGTGAATCTGAGAGCATACAACCTCTGAGCATGTTTCTTCATAGCTTGTATGGATAAGACTTAGGAAACTCTTTATCAACCATCCTTAACAGCTGCTCATCATGTTGTTTGTGCTGTTCTTCTTTTTCAAGTTTGACTTTTACCATTTGCCTTTGGATGTCAGGTGTGATTGTTGTTGGTTGACTCCTAGGCTCAGGCATCTTTAGTTTAAGAACAACAGAGATTGGCAGACTATCATCCTCATCATTTTCTTCTTCTTCTTCCATCCTCAACACCCTTTTCTTCCTCTTGGGTGCATCATTGGTAGTGGTTTGAGTAGGTTTCTTGGGTAAAGGAGTTGGTTTTGAGGGTTGTGAAGTTGGTTGTTTTGGTGTAGGAGATTGTGCAGGCTGCTTTAGCATCTTGGTTGTGAGTGAAGCTTTGGATAACTTTGCCATATCAGACCTTTTCCCAGCACCAGCTTCATCAAGAGCTTCTATGATCAATCCTTTGTTGAATACTTCAGAAGAACAGATTCTGGTGGTTATCTCCAAAATGCTGTCTCTGGACCATGACTTCACTTCAATGATTGATCTTCCTAAATGCTTTGATATGAATCTTGTCATAGCTTTCGGCCTTTCCCTTTCTTTCTCACTCCAACTTGCCCATCTATGTTCAATCTCTTGAATCTCTAGCCTTCTGATTTCAGAGTCAAGTTTGGTTGTGTCAAAACCTTGTCTGAAGAGTTGATCAATGATCTTATCCATAGATCTGCTATGTTGCTCATCAGCTTCTTTGATCAGTTCTTCTAACTTTTTCTCACCTTTTGTCTGTTTAGCACTCTTCTTTCTCTTGTAGGTGATCATATCCTTTTCTTTCTTCTCTTTTTCTTCTTCCTCTTCAACTCTCTTTCTTTTGTCTGCTTTCACTGACTTAGACTCCTCCTTTTTGGTTGCATTGGGTTCAGGGGTTTGAATGTCAGAAAGTCTCTTAGAAACAGCACCATCAACTAAGGTTTGAAGATTTGAGGAAAGCCTCTCATCAATGGCTTGATGCACAATGTTAGTGATGATGGAAGTGATGAGAGGTAAAGAGGATTGAAAGGCAGCAACCATTTGCTCAGAGGGGTTCTGTCCCTGAGAAATGGTGCCTGAATCAGAGGCTGGTGGCAAGTTGTTGGGAGTGGCTCAGTGTTTGGGAGAGCTTTAGAAGAACTTCCATCTGTGGGTGAATTTGGGTAGATGGACTTGATTCTTATGACATTTTGGCAAGCAGTTCTTGTAGTCTGAATACCTCAGTCTCAAGAATGGTGTTGTGGGCTAGAACATCAAAGAAAAAGCCCAGGTCATCATCAGTCTTTGCTGAATCATCTGACCTCCTGATTAAATCAGGATGAACATGTGCTGAGTGTAGATCAGTATTCACATGTGCCCCTATTTCTTGGAACTGGGGACTTCCTGCCTCAGGATTATGTTCTTCATTGGCAGTTGCCTCTGGTAAGGTCTTGAGATGATACCACCTTCATCCTGTTCATGTGCTAAAACAGGAGAAGAGGCAGCCTCACCACATGTTCGAATCTCCTCCTCTACACAGGGAGATTGAACTCTGTAATCCATGTGTTGTGGGTTATCAGCCACATTATATCCTCTCCCTCAACTGTTGAGGTTTTCCCAGTGGTAATAGGTTTCTGGGGAGGATTAGAGGAATGTAGTTGAGTCAGCACTTATGCAATAACCACAGTTAGGCTTGTAGGGGTGGCTTCAGTGGGAGATAAGTGTGAAGAGGATTGCACCTAGGGTGAATGGCGCTCTTCAATGGCAATCTTCTCAAGTGAGAGAGATTCCAGTAATGTGGTTCCCCATTTTTGGTTGCATCAGGATCCTGTTGAGAGGATACCTGAGCGGTTTCAACTGGTAGAGTCTTGGAAACTACAGGGGGATTACTACCCGTAGTGTCATCCTGCCTTTGTGTTTTAGGGGCATCATCAGGGGACTCAACTCCCTGAGTAGCCTTTTTGGTTTGTTTGGATTGTGGTTTGGAGGGAACTTTGGATCTGGAGGATGAGGCTGTGGGTTCCTTCTGCTTGGGTTTTAGCAGTTTGGCAGCCTCTTTGAGGTGTGGGTCAGAGTTGTGCCTGGAGTATACCTCTGGCAAAACTACCACAGCAGGGACTCCAAGGCCAACAGGGCCATCAGATTTTAATTGATTTATGATTATGGCCATAAGAAACCTTGGATATAATATCCATCTGTTAGCCATAGGTTTCATTGCCAGATCTTTTAATTCCAAAAATATAATTTCAGAAAAATCTAAGCTTTGGCGTTCAAGGATAGAATACAATACTTGCTGCCACCTAGATGACATTTGATCCCATGAAGAGGATTTGGGGGCAAGGCAGACATTGATCATGTGAAAGATTAGGCGTTCAGCATCATGGAAGTGCTTCTTCAGAATGGTGGTAGCACTTAGGTCGCCCTCATACCCATGGTTGATGAATGATAGATCAGTGATGCCCTTCGGATTTGGTGATGAAGGTGGCATCATTTAGATATAGGGTTTGGCGAATGATAGCAGGAGTGACGACCACCTTCTTTTGGTTTACAAACGACTGGAGAGTGATCGCGACATTATTCTCACCAGTATGGACAGTTACATTTGTCCAGAATTGGTGAAGGGTATTGGGATAGATGGTTGGATTTAGAAGAAAAGAAGTTTGATATGGGGAATCAACCATCAGATCAATGGCAACATCAAACTTAGTCCAAAAGGCCGATTTTGTGAAGTAGGCAACACAGTTATGTCGTGGTTTGATTTGCATGGTCGCCATTAATGGAAGATGAACGTTCGGAAAACGACTTATGAAAAGTTTGAAGTTAGGGTTAGGTATTTATAGGTTATGAAACGGGTGAAAGAAAACAACTAAAAGTTTTGGTGTTAGTCATCAGTTGTTAGAAAACTACTGAAGACATGGTTTTAACTTTCAGATGTTATAAACAACTGAAGACTTGGTGTTAGTCATCAGTAGTTTGAAACTACTGAAGACTTGGTTTTGGCTTCAGTTGTTTTGAAATGAAACAACAGTTGTTTGAAACAATTGAAGAGTAAAGTTGCTCATCAGTTGTTGTCGTCAATTCACAGATCTCAGTTGTTTCATTTGACCTTAACACTTACTCAGCAGATTATCTGATTTTCAGATGTTTCATTGGTCATCAGTACTTATCTGTTAGAACAGACATTAGTAGTCGTAACCACATCAGTAGTTGTAACTACATCAATACTTTTCAACAAATAAAGTACTTCAGTACTTTTAAGTAATTTAGTCTTCAGTAGTTATGAAAACTGCTGAAGATAAAATAACTTATCAGTACTTATTTTTGACAACTGTATACTAATGCTCATCAATACTTGTGAACTGAGATCATCGGCAGTTGTCAAATCATTCAAGCTGCAACATACCAAGCCTTAGCACAAGATTTTGGAAAGTTGCACTGTCCAAAGGCTTAGTAAATATATCTGCAAGCTCATCAGCACTAGGAACAAACTTTAGATCAATCAGACCTTTTTCATAACAATCCCTGATAAAATGATGTCTGATCTCAATATGTTTGGTCCTAAATGCTGGATAGGATTCTTAACAATACAAAGAGCTGAAGCACTGTCCATCAGTAAAGGGGTCTTAGTCTCTGTAATGTCATAATCTAGTAATTGATTCTGAAGCCAGAGTACCTGAGATGTACAACTTGCAGCAGCAATGTACTCTGCTTCAGTAGTGGATGTAGCAACTGAAGTTTGTTTCTTACTCTGCCAGGAAACTAAACAATTGCCTAGAAATTGGCATCCACCAGAGGTTGATTTTCTGGTTAATTTACACCCTGCATAGTCACTATCAGAGAAAGCAACTAATTTGCAAGAGTGCCCAGTGGAATACCAAAGTCCTAGAGATTGAGTTCCTTGCAAATATCTAATGATCCTTTTAACTGCAATCATATAGGATACTTTAGGTGCAGCCTGAAATCTAGCACAGACACAAGTTGCAAACATAATGTCTGGTCTAAAAGCTGTAAGGTACATCAAGGAACCAATCATACATCTATAAAGAGTTTCATCAACTGCTTTACCTTTCTGATCAGCATCCAGTTGTGTGGTGCTGCACATGGGAGTAGAACAGGGCTTACAGTTTTGTAAATCAAACTTTGTCAACAAATCCTTTGTATATTTTGACTGATGAATGAAAGTTCCATAAGCCATTTGTTTGATTTGCAAACCCCAAAAGAACTGTAATTCTCCCATGGCACTCATTTCAAACTTTTGTTGCATCAACTTAGTAAAGGCATCACACAACTGTGGATCAGAGGATGCCAAAATAATATCATCTACATAAATTTGAACAAGGAGCTTATGCATGCCTACTTTCTTAATGAACAAAGTTTTATCTATGGAGCCTCTAGTGAAATTATTTTGAAAAAGAAAGTTAGGCAGTGTTTCATACCAGGCTCTGGGAGCTTGTTTTAACCCATAAAGAGCCTTATCAAGCTTATACACCCAGTTTGGATGTTTATGATCTTCAAAACCTGGTGGTTGACACACATAAACTTCTTCTTTTATTTTACCATATAAGAATGCACTTTTGACATCCATTTGAAAAACTTTAAGATTATGGAAAGCAACATAAGCTAAGAACAATCTGATTGCCTCCAGTCTGGCTACAGGGCCAAATGTTTCATCATAATCAATACCGTCTTCTTGTGAAAACCCCTGTACAACTAGTCTGGCCTTGTTCTTGAAAATTTGACCTTTTTCATCAGTTTTATTCCTAAACACCCATTTAGTGCCTATTGCACACTTACCTTGGGGTAGAGGAACCAGTTCCTACACTTGCTGCTTTTGAAACTGAAGAAGCTCAAGTTGCATGGCTTCAACCCATCCATTGTCTCTTAATGCAATATGATAGTTCTTTGGCTCTTGCTGACTGATGAAGAGAGCATAAAAGCAGAAATTGGACAATTGACTTCTAGTTGAAACACCAGCATTGATGTCACCAATGATCTGAGACATGGGGTGATTCTTCAGCTCTTGATACTCAATAAGATCTGTGCAAGTGTTTGTAGGTGATTCAGCAGCAACAGATGTTGATCCAGACTCCTGAAACCTAGAATGAAATGGCAATTCAAATGAAGTAGAGGAATCAGAGATCTCATTAGCATTTGTTGTGGATGGAACTGCTGAAGCTACAGGAACATCAAGGTTAGTAGACTTAGGCAGGTGACCACTAAACCTTGCATTTGTATCACCAGATGAATGACTAGTTGCAGGAGATGATAGATTCACAGAATCTGCAACAGCTGGAGGCTGATAAGGAACATATTGCAGTATGTCCAAATCAAATAACTCCACAGGGTTTTGTGGGATTTTCTCCTTTGGAGATTCATTAAACTTTATATGCAAGGTTTCTTCAACTATCTTTGTTCTACAATTAAAAACTTTGTATGCCTTGCAAGTAGATGAATACCCAACAAAGTACCCTGCATCACCTTTGATTCAAACTTCTGAAGTGGATCCTTTGTGTTAAGAATATAACAGGGACACCCAAATGCTCTAAAGAAGGAAATCAGAGGAGCCAAATGATGTAACACTTCATAAGGAGTCTTCATCAACCTCTGATTTACTAACACTCTATTTTGCACATAGCAAGCTGTGTTGACAGCTTCAGCCCAAAAGGTTAGTGGCAAACCAGAATCAGCCAACATTGACCTTGCGGCTTCAATAAGGGTCCTGTTCTTTCTCTCCACCACTCCATTTTGTTCAGGAGTTCTTGTAATGCTATACTACCTCTTGATTCCCTTAGAGAAATAGAATTCATCAAGTGTGTGGTTTCTAAATTCTGTGCCATTATCACTCCTCACACACTTGACAAAAAGGGAGTACTGCTTTTCCACATGCAACACAAAGTAGATGATGATTTGACCAACCTCATCTTTTGAATGTAAGAAGAAGGTACATACAAATTTGGAATAATCATCCACAATTACCAGACAGTATTTTTTCTTTGCCATGCTCATCACTCTTACTGGACCAAAAAGATCCATATGCAGTAATTGCAAGCAGGCAGTGGACTTTGGTTCTTCTATTGGAGGGAATGATACTTTGTGTTGCTTTCTTTTTAAACAAGCAGAGTAGTTGTCATCACATTTGAACTCCTTTAATGGCAGACCTCTCACTAAACCATGATGGATAAGCTGGTTCATGTTTTTAAGATTCATATGACCAAGCCTTCTGTGCCATAGTTCAGATTCTCGAGGAGAGGCCTTGGAGAACAGACATGGATGGCCTTTTAGATCAATTTTCTTTGATAAGTCTAAGGCATATACTCTTCCAATCTGTTGGCCTTCAGGAGAGTATATTCATCCAATATCTTGTCAATCACTCTCAAAACATTGGAGGACAGAATCCGACAGTTTTGACTGGTGAAAAGTGCAACATGCCCTTTATCACACATTTGACTGACACTTAACAAGTTGTACTTGAGATTCTCCACATGGTTAACATTATCAAATCTTATCTCACCATTTGACACAAAGCCTTTGCTGATGATGTAACCCTTAGCATCATTACCAAAAGTAAGAAGAGAACTGCTCCATGTCATATGCATAGATCCTCCACTGTCCACATACCAGATGCTTCTATGGCATGCTGAAGAACCTGCATTTGTCATAACAAACTAGTTAGCTTTTGAGACCCAAACCATTTTGGTTTTGGGTCTGTTCTCATCAACATATTATACTAACTAATTTGTCATGATTAACAGCCTTTGAAGGTGGAGATGGTGCTGAAAAGGATTTCTTTGATTTTGGATTAGTTTTCCTTTTCAGTGGTTTAATCACAGGTACATCTATTTGGTTAACTCTCCCTAACAGATGTTGAACCATCATAACAAGTTGTGTCTGATTGGTTGTTAAAGCCTTTAGTTCAACAGACACATCAGTACTTGTTTTTGATTGGTTCCTGTGACTCACCATGTCCTCCTTTTTGAAAGACACAGACTTATTCTGGTGTTTTGATATTCCATGAGGAATACTTTCAGCTATTTTATGATAAACCCCTTCCTTCTTTTTAGATTTTTGTAATAACTTTGGGTTATCAGTTTGGGATGTCTGTGGCACAAACTTGGTTTCAAATTCATCTTTCATTTTATTAATTTTCCTTTTAATGATTTTATTTTGTTGAATATTGAACCCTTTCTGTACCAACATTCATCAGTGAGATGATTGAATAGACCACATATTTCACATGGCTTTTTCTTCATCTTCTGTTGTTCAACTGCTGAAGAAGATGAAACTACTGAAGGTGTGTTCTTTAGTACTTTCTTCCTCTCAGTACTTATGTTAAGTACTGAAGGATTTGTAACAACTGAAGACTTGTTCTTTAGAAGTTTTCTATCAGTACTTTTGGATTTCCTGATAGACTCTTCAGCAGTTGTCAAACCATGTTTGTTTTCATTTGGTTTGAAATGTTCTTCAGGTGTTGTTACTTGCTCTTCAGTACTTTGAATACTTTGTGAGACAACACTTGAAGTGCTCAGCTTTTCTTTGATCATGTGTTTATCAGTAGTGAGACCATCAGCAGATTGATTAGCTGAGGTACTATTACTGACTTCATCCTCTGATTTTGCATTATCACTTGAGGATGAGACATATGATGATGTGGTTTGGGAATTGCTTTCACCTTCAGATTTTACTTCTATCTTGGGAGTAAAATCTGTAGGAGGTACAGTGTGATTATACCCAATCCCAAACTTCACATTTGAAGTTGTTTGCTTATTGAGAAGCATTTCAAACCCCTTGCAGGATGTTACCCAGTGTTCACACTCTACTTGAGTAGCTGCAAGTGTTTCATTGAGACTCTTATGATTCTCTAAAATGACCTCTACCGTTGCCTTTTCATCAGTGATTTGGCATTTTAATTTGTAAATTTCATCATCTTTTTCCTTTAAGATAGACTCAAACTCAGCTTTTGTTTTGGAAATCACTTTCTCTAGGTCAAGATTTTGATTAATTAAAGCTACATTTGCTTCTCTAATTGAGACAAAAGCAGCTATGCATGACTTAGAACACAACTTGGCCTTAGCCTCAAAGATACCTGTGGTACCTGTGATGATGATGCATTTGAGCATGGACATCAGTACTCCAGGGCCATAAGAGCAAGATTTCCAAAAGAATTTTCACCACCATGTTGACCAGCACCAGAAAACACTTGTTCAGAATAACCTTGAAAGATCATCTGGTAAGCTACTCCAGTCAATAACTCCAGGTGTGAAAAAGCTTTGATGTGATTGAGATTGAGTTGTTGATTTGATTGAGATGGTTGAGGCTCAAGTAGGGCATGTGGTTGTTGAGCTATGGGTACCGGAACCTGATTGGACTGAGGCATGTAAAAACAGGGATAAGGATATGGCATTTGACCTTGAGGGACAAATATGCAGGAGATGATTGAATTTGTGAATGATGACCAGAACTGGTAGAGTATTGCCCTTTGTTTTGTGAGCTATTGCATGGAAAGGTCACAAAGGGTGTAGAAGAGTTAGATCCAGATGATCTACACTCTCTTGCAAAATGTCCAAGTCTATGACACTTGTGACACCTCAACTTGCTCTTGTCAAAACCAACTTTGGTTTTTCCAGAGAGACCAGGAAATTTTCTACCTGTCTTTTTGTAAAATTTTTGAGATCTGATATTGATTATGTCATTTGGCTCAAAATATCCATCTCTTCTAGATCATCATTAGCAATTCCTTTCAAATCATCCATCAAAAAGCACAAATTATCACTACTACACCCTGAAGTACTATCAACACCAACAAAAGCAGGATCTCTACTGTTTGAAGAGAAATCTATATGCTCATCATAAGAACTTTCTGATGCAGCATATTCTGACTCATGACCGACCAGAGCAGTATTCCCTGGTACAAAATCATCAGTGAGCTTCCCAGATGAAGCCAGTTTCCTTTTCTGTTCTATCTCTCTTTCAAATGTTAACAGTTTCCCATGAAGTTGGGTGAGAGATAGATTGTCTAGATTTGCACTGGAGCTTATGACAATAGTATATGTGTCCCATCTCTCAGGCAGGGATCTGAGGAATCTGTTGTTCATCTGACTGTTTGTATATTCATGTTTAACCATTTTCAGCTCGAATATCAAACAGGAAAATCGCTCAAACTGTTGAGTCAGTGACTCACCCTTTCTATGAGAGAATGTCTCATATTGCTGGGCAAGGATCTCTCTATTGTTTGCCAAGACCTCATCAGTTCCTCCAAATTGTTCTTTCAGAGCAACCCAGAGGTCATGAGCAGTTTCATGATGCATAAGTCCAGAATAGATTTCATTAGGCAGTGCCATGGCCAGAATTCCATGGGCTTTAGCATCAATTTCAAACAGTTTCAAATCTTCATCTGAGTATTGCTCTTTCTTCTTCGGAACCATCTCATTGGTTTCCGGATTACTCACCATAGGCTTATATGGTCCATGAACCACAGATTTCCAACAACCTGAACTGTTGACAGACAGGTGATGGAGCATTCGACATTGCCATATGTTATACTCACTCCTAACAAGCATCGGAGGCTTTGTTGAGGAACTAGTATTATGAGGATCATTGATTGATGTAGCCATTTTCACCAATTCAAGAAGGTTCAATGAGATTTTTAATAGATCTAGCTCAAAAACTCAACAACACAGTTTGAAACAAAACGAATCTCAAATTAATTCACCGGAAGCAACAGAAAATCAAACTCTATAACCAATTCTTGCAAATTTGCTAATTCGATCAAACTTAGATATCAAAAGAGCAGTTTCAATGATCAATTGTTAAATCGATCAATGATTAACCAGCTCTGATACCATTTGAAAGGATCAGGATCTAGTTTGATTATTAGATTAAGATTTGCAGCGGAATAGCACAAGAATTAGACGAAATTTAAGCAAGAATAATATAAATATTCAATCAAACAGTGACGGTTATAGAAGAGAAAGTTTTCTGCAAAGAGAATGTTTTCATTCACGCACACGCTTCGGTTACAAGGAAATTAGGTCAGCATTCCTTTTATAAAGGAATGTGACATCAGCTGACGTCACTTGATAGTGACAGCTAACTGATTTATACAAACAACTGAAAGTAAACTAAACTACTGAAGATGTCCACAACAACTGAGGGCACCTTCACAAAAAGCTAAGTACAAGTTATCATTACAACTACTGAAGTTATAACATTGAAGTGTAAGAACTTAAGATGTTTTACATAATATAAAACTACTGATTACAAACTACTGAAAAGTAAACCATCACAACTACTATAGAGAACTACTTCAGCTGTTGTGACAACTTCGGTCTTCAGTAGTTGTCTTCAGACTTTGTCTTCAGACTTGTCTTCAGACTTTGTCTTCAGACTTTGTCTTCAGACTTTGTAGACCACTTTAGTTGTTATGATGTCTGTGGGACTTCAAGATTTTTTTGACCTGACTCATTGGTTCTTTTGGTCCCACAATCCCAAACCTACAGGAGAATCCTGCACATCTCTAACCTCTTTAAGATTAACACTGCATAAACTTGCATTTAAATGATTATTTTTTGCAGCTTCAATCAAATCATTTGTTGAATGAGGTCTGGGGATTGGTGAATAACATAAAGTAGAAGGAGGTGAGACTAAATTAAATACAGTTCACCATCATATTTATATCCAATCCCATGTTTTACCCGCACCCCTTGTTGTTTAGCAATAAGCTCATCCTTTTTCATGTGTGAAAGGGTCTATTTATCAAACGAATGTGTTGTTTCAAATTGAGCTAAAACAACCCTTTCTCTTAGAATATTAATTTCAACGTTACGCTCCAAAATGATTCTTCTTAAAAGATCATTTTCAGTCAATGCTTCGTTAAGTTTTCTTGAAAAAGCAATTTCATTTTTCTTTAATACCCGATTGATTGTTTTTAATTCTTTTTCATTTTCCAGTAACAATCTGTTTGCCTTATAAACCCAAATAACCGGATTCTGCAACAAGAAGAACACATATCCTGAACAGTCTCATAAGAAAGACCCATGATAGTTTTTCTACAGCTAGGCTCTTCTCACAGTCGCAAACTTTTGTGATTCTCTGTTGTTCCTCTTCTTTGAATTTTAACAGTTCTTTATCCTCAAACTCTTTATTTACAGTATAAGCTTTCTCGTCTTCATTATCCTCATATCTCTCAAATTTAGGTTTACTGTTAGTATCAACGCTCAAAGCTTCACAATGCTCTTCGATTTTAATAGTGGAATCCAAATCAGTTCTCAATAATTTCATCTTTTCAATCAGCTTGGCTTTGTAATCAAGTATGCTTGTTACAGAAGAAACAAGATCAGTATTAAGCGTGTGGGTTTGATGTGGGAACACGGCTTGCTGAAATTCGTTTCTGTGGATATCCAGCTCGAGAGATTTTAGTCTGTTGATCATATCCATAAGTTTTGTGTCGACATAACCTCTTTCTTGCTTTAGCATTTTAACATGATGATTCCATGCAGACGGAAGAGAGTCGAGAAGCTTTTGAATTTGTTCATGATTACTGAGATCAGGAACATGCTTCTTTAGATTATTTGCCACCTTTAAGAATCAATCAATCAAATCTGATAATTTTTCTTTCTTCATTGCTGCAAAAGAGTCAAATCGGCTTTCTGCCATTGTGAGATTATCTGATTTAAAGTCTTCTGAAGATGACATTTTAAACATTTTGAAAAATTAAACGCCCCAAAAATATTTTTCCCAAAAATTGTAAAATAATTCTCCCCCGGGAAAAATATATTCTTAAATGTCACGCTAGACAATCTTAGCAACTGGGGCCAGTCATCTTTAACATTCGAATTTTGCTGAAGAAATGATAGTTTCACCGAAATTATAGTTTCGCAGAGCTAGTTTCACTGTGAACTCTAGTTTTGCTGAGCCGACAGTAGTTTTGCTAGAAATTTCAGCAGCAGTTTCGCTAGCCAAATGCCTAAAACAGCTTAGTTTCGCCGACAAGTTCGCACGAAACAAGCTTGAGCTTTCGTTCAATGATACTTTCGGCAGTAATTTCGCTTGTAAATCACCCACAAGCACTGTTGAACTTTCGTTTAATGAAACTAGTTTTGCTGAGATGCTAAAATTAACTACAAAGTGTAAAACACTTGTAGTTTCGCTGAAAGAACAGGCAGTTTCGCTGGATGAATCTGTAATTTCGCTGGACGAAGCTGAAAAGCTTTTTCAACACGAAATCAATTTGAAATCATCAAAAATTTAACGAATTTGAGATCTGATGATTGACAGAGATTCCCCAACCAAAAAAAAACAAAATTCAAGTAAATTCCATATTAAATACACTCGAATTTGATCTAAAATTGATGAAAACTTGATATTGAACAAAAACACTCAAAACCTCAACTTCTCTCTCTAAAAATCTTCAAATCTTTAGTGAATTTGATCCAAAATGGCTCTGAACCAAATTGTAAATCCAGGATGATCAAACTTGAATCAAATCATGAAGATTATAGATCAAAATATAATAAACAGACTAAAACCCTTTTGATCTTCAATAAGATTGCAAATAATGTTTACAAGTAATCCCTCAATCTATTGGTCATTCAACCATTAGCAACACTAATGACAATTAACCTATTTATAGTCTAGACTAATATTCACTAATTGCACTTAACTCTCTAGACTTAGGCTAATTAATACAAAATTACATATTAAACATAAAAATGACTAAAAACAAGATAAAAATTTGCAGCGAAACTATATTTTCGCTTTTTGTTTTGCTAGACGAAATTGCAATTTCGCTTAGTATTCTCATTCTATGCAAGTCATTCTGATCTAAATTTCGTTTGACGAAATTGCAACTTCACCTAGCGAAACTACTGTTTTGTTTGGCGAAACTATAGTTTCGCAACATGCGAAACTATAGTTTCGCAACATGCGAAACTATTTGCTATATAAGTCTTTTTGTGAAATTACATCCTCACGCTTTCGCGCCTTCGTATATTCGTTTTCTTAGGGTATAACCATGACCACTTCTTACGACACCGTGATTTTCAGTTGTTGCTTTTGATTGTTGGTTGTATTCGGTTTGCAAGTGAGTTTCAAACTCAGGATTTTCTTTTAATCTTGTTAATAATAACTCATTTTCAGTTTATTTGATTGTGTCTCTTCGGTGTCTTCGCTGTTCATCTAGCGAAACTACCGATTATCCGGCGAAACTGAATAAAAGTTCTTTATATTTCAGCGAAACTGTGAGGTTATTCTGTCCAAACGAACTTAATAGTTTCGCTGACCAAGCTTCAGTTTCGCCAGCTATGAACGGAAGTTCTAATAGTTTCGCCCGGTCGAAACTACCTTTCTTTTTTGTGAAACTGGTTTGTTTTTGCTAGTGAAACTACACTTTTGCCCGCCGAAACTGTCTTCGAAACTATACTTTCGGCTAGCGAATTTATTCTTTTATTATTATTTTTATTTTTTATTCCTTTTATTTATTCTATTTTATTTTTATTTATTCTTTATTATTTTCTTAATTCCTTGAATTCTTATTCAACTTATTTGGACTCTTTCTTAGGTTTATATGGCTAACTTAAAGTTCGATGAGAGGAATAACATCACTGCTATTTTGGATGATACACATCCTAAAGCTGCCGGGTTTAGAGACTGTATTAGATGGCTGCAAAGATCACCCATAGCTTATGTTGTATCTCATTCCACCACCATATATGATCTTCATATCAGAGATTTATGGAGTTCTACTGAGTATGATACACGAGGGAATACACAAAGAATTACTGCTAAAGTTTTAGATCACGAAGTGACCATTACTGCTTAGATTGTTTCGAGGATTTTGAATCTAGAAGAGGATTCTGAAGACAAGGTTTCTATGTCTGATTCAAAGGTGTTCGAGGCATTCAGAAGCATGGGCTATGAGGGGCTAGCTTTTGGTTCCCGAAAGGAGATCAAGAAGTCATTTCTGTCCAAGGAATGGAGATTTATTTCTTACGTCTTCATGATGTATCTTGATCACCGTAAAGGTGGATAAGACGGGCTAAATATTGACTGGGCAAAAGCGATGGTGTTGTGTTGCAGAGGAGAGAAGGCCAACATTGCTAAGTTGATATTCGCCTATATGGCTGAGAATGTGATGGCTTTGAAGAAGGATAAATGGCTGTTATATCCTTGTTTTCTTCAAATGATCTTTGATGACCTAATACCAAATGTACCAAGACATGGAGAGGTGAAAAGGCTGGTACAAATGAATCCACGTATCTTTGCTGACTGCTGTGCTATTCGTCATGATTTTAGTGGGAAAATCACCACCCCCCAGAGAGATGGAATTACATTAGATGGATGGATGAATCTGAGAATAAAAGAGCTGAGGAAACCAGGGCACAACAATCTGATGTAACCAAAAAAGAAAGAGATATGCTAAAGAGAAAGATTATGATTTTGAAGAAGAGATAAATGAAAGAGCTGAAGAGATCAAGGTAGAAAAGGAGAAGAGGTCAAAGAAGAAAGCTGATACAGTAGATTCAGAAAGGTGAACTAAATAGAGACATCAAGCATTTACTAAGAGGAGGAAGAAAGAGGAAATCTAGATGAAGATATGATCTGCAATCTAAACAGTTCTTTGGCTAATGAACTGAGTATGATAAAGATGAAGCTCACTAACCAAGAGATTCGAGAAAAGAAAAAAGATGAGGTGATAGAGGGCATGAAGAAGATGCTTGTTGATTAAAGCTAGAGATTGTGAAGCTAGAACTGAGGATGTTGGAAGGGAGAATGAAGAGGAAATTTTTGAGGTTGGAGTTGTGGACATAGGTCTTAATGTTGAAAAGGATTTGGTTGGAGAAGAAGTGGTAAGGGAGAAATTGGTGGACCGAGATGGTAGAAGGAAAAGAGTTTAGTTGATGAAGATAAGGATGATAAACAACTTGTAGACTATGATTCTGAACCTGAGTTTTATGAAGTTGATGAAAGACCGTTGATCTATGTGGCTAAGAAAGGAGAGCTTGCTGAGGATGCATTTGAAATGGATAAAGATGAGTGGTTTGTTAAGGAGAAAGAGGTTGAAGAACTGACTATCCTATTCCAACACATGGAAGGGTTGAGTAGGAAAGAGGCTGATAAGGGAATTATAAGTTGGTGCTATAACCCAAGTCTTAAAATGTTCATGATAAAAAGAAGAGGGGAAGGAATCAGTTACCTGCATAAAAGGAAGGCTTTTAAGACCTTGCCAAAATGGGATCTAAGGCGACTGGCAACTCTACCATTATTGAAGGCAAATATGAGTGAACGAGCCTCTCTTCTAAAGAAAGAAATTCAGAATGGGCTAAATGATAAATTTGAGTCTTTTGGTTTTATGAAGGCTGTGAGGAAACGTTCAAAAAGAGACAAAGATTGGGAGACCGGGAAGGGAAGAATTGTTCTGAGGGTGAAACCCCTAAGGACCGTGAACAGGGTCAGATTAGCAGATCCACTTCCCCAATGATTATAGAGCTTTGAAAAGTGCTTTTACGATAATAATACGGGGGAGGCAATCATGACGGTGAAGAATGGTGTTGAGATTAAAATCTTTGATCCAATGGAACTATTTAGTTTATGTGATGAGGACCTGCTAATTCTTTGCGAGAACCATATCAAAGCAGGTGTAGGTGAGGAAACGAGAAAGGAAGCTAGTCTCTTTATGACTGTAGCTAACAAGATTAGAGGGGTGAGAGCAGAGGTGAAGAGGTTAGCAGAGAGAGTATGGGCCCAAGATGACCTACACATGGATATTCAAGATCTTGCCAAGTAGTTTGAGAGGGCAAGGGCTCATCCCGAAGGAGCTAGTGTTGCAGGAGGAAACCATGAAGAATCATGTGTTGAAGCTTCCGAGGGAGTTGTTGCAGGAGATGCTGAAGATTAATCTAAGGCAACAAAGGTCACTGGAGCTGAAAAGACTAATCAAGCCGAGTGAAGATGGTGAGTTCCAACCTAGGGGGAGTATTGAAGATCATGTATAGGTTGGACTCACCTTAGTTTAGATTATTTACTTTTCATTGTAATATGTCTTTTGTTAGTTTCTTTTAGTATGTATTTTGTTTTATGTATTTTGGCAGTACAGCGAAACTGTGAGCAAAATTATAGTTTCGCTCACAGTTAGCTGATTATTTTGCTTGGCGAAAGCGAAACTATAGTTTCGGTAGTACAGTTTCGCTGACAGCAAAACTGTCTACGAAACTATAGACTGCTATATATAAATTTGATTCTTCTCTTTGTAGGTAACTTGGAAAAACCCTAATCGATCATTATTGTTGCAAGTGACCATTTGAAAGCAGTTATTAAAGAAAATCATTATTGTGCTTTATGTTATTGATTATTGATGTTCATTGTCTTATCATGAATGGGTTATTAGTGTGTTCAATCATCTTTGTTCATGATGTTTAGTTAGTTTGTTGGATATTGAACTTCTCTCCATCTTATTTGCACTATTATACGATCAATGGACCAACAATATGGTATCAGAGCTAATTCATCTCTGTGCTATACTTATTTTGAGGATGTGATCTCTGATCAATATTGATCTCAGCAATCTCTTGTGCTTTAAAAAAAATTTCGCTCACAGTTTAGCTGTACTGCCAAAATACATAAAACAAAATACATACTAAAAGAAACTAACAAAAAACTTATTACAATCAAAAGTAAATAATCTAAACTAAGGTGAGTTCAACCTATACATGATCTTCAAATATCATTTTATTGAACATTACAAGACAATTAAATAGATACAACACAAACAAGATATACACAACAACATAAGACTTTCAATTAACTAAGTCCAAGTCCTATATGAGCATGAAGAGATCTTCAAGTATCAAACCTGAAACATGTTAAAAATAAAGGGTCAACTTTAAAAGTTGGTGAGATTTTTATAGTTTTCAATACATAAGTATATAAAAGATGGCAATTCATGTCATAAGTTAGAGAACCAAGTAACTAGGGATGTAAGACAGAATGCACAATCAAACCTTGACAGTTTACAAGTCTCAACGTTTACAAGTTTATACGATTAGCTAAGTGTACTTGGATTAACCAAGCAGACTTGTCAGGCCCATAGATCTATGACGTCGCCAGGCTAGCAATAGTTAATGATTGTATATATAATCGTCAATACGTGTTAATTACTAAGATCAACTAACCATAACATACAAGTGAATTACCATAAGTTTACAAGAATCAAACATTTTACAAGTGCAATGATTATAAGGTAACATGTTTCATCCCAAAGTGTGAAAATATGAAAAAGGGGTATAGAAATACTCATATGGGAAACTCACAAGTATAGTGATGGTTGTAGAGTATATAAGAAAACTTGAATGTCAAGAGTCAAAGGTGATGTCCTAAATGATAAAAAGAACAATAATTTAAGGTTGGAATTCATTACAAGAAATTAGGACGTTTAGAGAATGCTAAAAAACGGAAGTTAGATTGAAAAAGGATTATTGCATCAATTTTAGATTTTGGACAGAATGTTTGGTATGTGTTTAAAAGGGTTTTAAAAATAGAATACGGTTTCATAAAATTATAAAAATTTATACTTGATTAGTTAAAAGTATGCCGGATAACGTTCATTCAGAAATTTTTTTATGAAAAGATCTTTAAATAGGTCAAACAAGCAGCACAAGACAGAAGGTGCTGAAATGCGCACTTATCTCGTGAAGGCTATTGTTAAGTCGTCCGATTGAGTTTGAAGACCTATAAACTGTCGTTGAAAAGATAATTCAAAGAACTTAACATTGGAGTCTGATTTTACTCAAATTTAATTTTTTATGATCAAATTATGGTCAGTTGAAGTAAGATTATATTCTGCCAGAATTGTAATAAGGCACTTATGTGCACTTTTAAAATCGTTAAAGCATGAAACGGGTTAGAACATTTTATTATGTTAATATATGGTATATTAGTCTTCATTTGAGTTATAAAAATATTCTAAGACTTCGGTATAGCCATCACTTATGGAAATAATCTTGTGGAATAACCGAATGCGGTGGTATAGCCGTCCATATGCAAACATGATTCTTTGTTTATGTTAGTGTGTTGTTAGCTTAATTTAGGAATGTTAGTGATTTCTATAAGGTTAGTGATTATTAAAATTTTAATGATAAAATGATAATGATTAAAATAAAAAAAGATTGGTAGAAGAAAGATTAATAGTAAGAATATAAAATCATGAGAACAACTGGATGTTAGGATGATTGAAATGTATAATATAAAAGCAATAAAAGATTACCTTAGTATTTAGAATTTTTGAAATTTCTTGTAAAATAAAATTCTTCAAGTTGATCATAACCAATAGATGAAAGAAAGATATGAGAGTGAGATTTTTAGAGAATGTGCAAATGAAAAGTGAGGCATAAGGCTTGCTTTTATAGTTGAGGTTAGGAGTAGGTTATGAATGATGTTAATGGTGAGTTATAAATTTTTTAAAAGGGGTTATGATTTTGAAATAAATATAAGATTAAATAAAAAAATAGATAAAATAATAATTAAAATTTGAATTTTTAATTTATTAAAGCCTTAATTTTAATTTAATCAACTTATTTTCTTATAAAAATCTTTATAACTTTTATAAGACTTGTAACTGTTGGAGCATATATAGTCATATATAGTGTGTCCGTCACTTGTCGAATAGTCTAGGCTTAATGTAATACACCTGATATGTTGTAAACACATGAAACTGGGTCATTCGCAGGAGCATATGCGAATGAGACTCAGTCGTACGACTGAGCCATGCTAATGGACCAGCCGTGCGACTGAGAGATGTGATTGGGACATTCGTAAGACTGAACCATATGTATGGTCCAGTCGTATGATTGAACCATACGCATGGTCCAGTCGTACGATTGAACCATATGGATGGTCCAATCGCACGAATTGGCCCAATCGCATCTAATATGGGCCGAGGCCTATATATACCAGTTTCAATGTGTAGAGAGATCAAGGATTAGAGAGGAGTCTGCCCGAAGCATAGGTGCTGCCAGATGAGAGGGGAGATCATGCTTGATCTCCCATTGCCAAGAGTCTTGATTCTTATGTTGTAACGAGCTTGTAATCGTTAGGTTTTATCAATGAAACCAATTTTTATAATTCGTGTTATTGATTGTCTCTTGGTGTTTGCTGTTGTTTATCCTTCCGTCAAGAACATGCTCGGATGTTTACCAATCCAGCCGACTTCACAATTGGTATCAGAGCCAGGTTACTGCTGGAATGATCTAACAATCATTCTAGCAACCCGAGCTCTTGATTTCTGGATCAAATTTCAGATCTTGACGTTAAATCCACTTCGTGTTCTTTGTGTTTTGCTCAGATCTGGTTATGTGTGTAGTTTCTATGTTAAAATCGAACTCGAAACCACGTTCCAATCACCCTGCGAATCTTATGATGTCTATGTTGGTTCGTTTCATGTAAAATTCGTAAGATTTGAGTTTTGGGCAGCCCTGGAGGCTGTAGATCTGAAAATCTACGTGCAGACCCGTTCATGCGACTGGGCCATGCGAATGGACCATTCGTACGACTGGACCATGCGAATGGACCATTCGTATGACTGGACCAGTTGTATGTTTAGTCGTGCGACTGGACCAGTCGTATGTTCAATCGTACGAATGAGCCATCCGCATTGACTCATCCGCATTTGTTCCTGACCAAAAAAAAGAGTCTGGAACTGCCTCTTGCATAGATTTGAGGATGAGCAAAGCATATTCACCCTGAGGTGCTTTTGTCAAATAAGTTCGATGTATACCCCATTATTCGTCGGACTTCCAGAATAGGTGAATGTAGTTGGAAGACGAAAGAGAGAAGAGAAGATGTCAACAGTCGGTGCTGATTTTATGGGGTAGTCGGGAGCATCTGACTACTTATGGGCCAATCAAGTTATATTTATCCGCGCAGAGAGGATTCTCATTCTTAGGGGGAATCCATGTATAGAGAAATTGAAGACGCAATCAGAAAGTGATGATGTGAGTAGGTTTTTGATGATGAATCTTTGTGCATGCTGATTTGTTTGATATTGTCAGCTGTGGATTGGAACCTTCAACCTTTTACCCAATACACCGTATGAAGACGCCAGGAGAGCACAATGTTTATATATTGGGATATGATAAATGTGAGGGGGAATTTCTACAGTTCCTAATGTTAATCAGGTTAGACGTGTGAAGATTGAAGCAATGGAAAACTGTTCATGTCATTATCTAGAAAAATTAGTCATATGGGAAATCTTACTGCTGTGATGGTGTTCTGCAAAGTAAAACGAAAGCTGTTGTGCCTATATTCATTTTCAAGGATATTGTAGCAACCTGACGGATCGGCAACGTTAGCTAAAATGGTTTTTCGTTTGATTCTATTGGAAACCAGAGCAAAGATTAACTGAAGATTGCAAGAGCTGTTATCTACTATTCGTAAGCAACATCCAAGGGGGAGTTTGTTAGAGCATATATAGTCATATATAGTGTGTTCGTCACGTGTCGAATAGTCTAGGCTTAATGTAATACACCTGATATGTTGTAAACATATGAAATTGGGCCATTCGCAGGAGCATATGCGAATGAGAATCAGTCGTACGACTGAGCCATGCTAATGGACCAGCCGTGCGACTGAGAGATGCGATTAGGACATTCGTAAGACTGAACCATAAGTATGGTCCAGTCGTAAGATTGAACCATTCGCATGGTCCAGTCGTACGATTGAACCATACGGATGGTCCAATCGCACGAATTGGCCAAGTCACATCTAACATGGGCCGAGGCCTATATATACCAGTTTCAATGTGTAGAGAGATCAAGGATTAGAGAGGAGTTTGCCTGGAGCCTAGGTGCTGCCGGATGAAAGGGGAGATCGTGCTCGATCTCCCCTTGCCAAGAGTCTTGATTCTTATGTTGTAACGAGGTTGTAATCGTTAGGCTTTATCAATGAAACCAATTTTTATAGTTCGTGTTATTGATTGTCTCTTGGTGTTTGCTGTTGTTTATCCTTCCGTCAAGAACATGCTTGGATGTTTACCGATCCAGCCGACTTCACATCCTTTCTTTCTTTTTCCTTCACTTTATTCTTCTTTCTTTGTTTTTGAAATAACCGGGCGTTACACCTCTGGAATGAAAAAAATTTAACATTATATCGTATTGCTTCCTCATTTGTAGGACATACTTCATTTGCAGTCACCGTCTTGAGGAAGACCATGATCTAAATGTATTATACTTGCGCATGCTCAAAAACTCCTCATAGTTTGAAGAAAGGTTTTTCTTCCTCATTTAGAAGATGAAGTACTTTATTTGTAGTAGCATTTGAAATAAGAGTTTCTTGTGTTGTTATGGCGCCTTGTAGTCCTATCGCATCACCACCTTGAGCAAGATCTTGTTTGTGTGCTTGCATATACTCTAGATATTCTATTGCATTTGACTAAAACCATATTGTACTTGTACATGCTCAAAAACTCCTAAAATGATGAAATTATCGACATTATATTCTATTGCTTCCCTATATACAAGAAGAACTACTTCATTTCAATAGAAACTACTAGCCCTACTACGAAACCTTTTAGTCATGTTGTGCCACTTTTCACACTTAATAAGAAACCTTCTACTTCATCTACAACATTATCATATCCTGCTGCAACACCGCTTTAAGCAAGATCTTGTTTGTTTGTTTGCTTGCATATACTATAAATATTCCACGTGCATTTGATCAAAATCATATTATACTTGCACATACCCAAAAACTCCTCCTTGAATGAAGAAAGCATCAATATATATTCGATAGCTTCATCATAAACATGGTATGCCATCTATCCCCCAACAAGCAAAAATAAAAAAACCCTAGATGAGGCGACGAGCCACTAAAGTCCACGCCATGTCCTTGTTGCTTTCAAGTTAGCTTAATATCCTATTATTTTTCTGCTTCCATATTTCTTTTCTGTTAGAAGCTCCAGTCCCAGATTTTCGAACCCATTACTATTGTAAAAGCCACAAGAAAAAGAAATTAATTTTTGTGTGCCTTTGTGAGAAGTT
Organism: Flaveria trinervia; assembly: GCA_025506515.1. Classification (NCBI taxonomy): domain Eukaryota; kingdom Viridiplantae; phylum Streptophyta; class Magnoliopsida; order Asterales; family Asteraceae; genus Flaveria; species Flaveria trinervia. Next base: position 32,205,779 of record CM046442.1, read on the forward strand.
TTGTCAAAGACAATACTACCATACAAAATAGAAGTTGATTTTGTGTGCCTGTATGTGAAGTTACTATAGTCACCATTCTTTAATTAAACACACATAAAATAACACAAATTGATTATGTTTTTGTGTGATCTTCCACCGCCCATCATACACACACTAAGTGAAATGTATTTTTATGACATGCGTTTATATATGATCTTCAAGCCACCATCCTTGCTATCAGTTACGACCATAGTACCACCACCAAATTTGCTTTGTTATTCTTTGGCTATATCAGGTATCCTATCTTACTTACCATCTTTCACTTTTCCGACCAGCTCCCTCGCCAAAGCAAGTCTGTTGCCTCTGATATCAATAGATCAACCACAATTTGATCAGCTCTATCTTTGATATATGGAGCTTAACTTTGCCTTCTCTATGCCATCACCTGACCATGATCATAACCTTATTTTATTATATCTACGGATCCAAGAGTCTGCCGCTTTCTAGCCTCGACAAAGCGTTACATTACCTCTAGTAGAGTGTGTTTATCATTCTGGGAACCATAAACCGATGAACTAAAGTTTTGTGATTCTAAAAAATGATGATATTAATTGAATATCTAGAAGCCGGTCGTGTCAAATTCAACCCCACAACCACTTGCTTTTGAAGACGAGGGACTACAATCCATTGATATGCACGTTTTAACAAATTATGGATAGCGCAACGAAATAATATAAGGATTACAACATCAAGCACAATATAATATAGATTTGTTGGCAAAAGTTTGAATTTTTGAATCAATTGAAATTTTTTATCTTATTATTGTTGGTTTTTTCCACTCTGAGCTTTTTGTTTCTTTTGCTCCGACCGCAAGAGAGTATCAGAATATGTTATTAGTATTAGGATACATTAATATAAGCTCATTGCTCGGTTAAAATTTTAGGGTTCATTATGATCGGTGGTGGACCTAGAGATTTTTTTCATATGGAGTCAAAAGATTTTAAAGGTCAATTTTCTTAATTAAAGGTCTAATCATGCAAATAAGATGATAACAAACTAAATTAAAGTAATTTGTTTGATAATTGATTTACCAACATGTTTTACTTTTCAAACTAACACTACATGTTTCATTTTTCAAACTAACACTACATCTTTCACTCGCTAAAAGCTTGGATCAAGCTCATATGATGGATTATTTAATACACGAGCTAGAGTTAGAGTTTTATGTATCGATTCTAATCGCATGCGTAAACAAGTTATTTATAGAACATTAATTTAATCTATTATAAAAACTAGTTTAGTTCCAAATGACAAGTTGCCTTCAAACACATAAATAATATCACACTCATGCATCCTACCCCCAAAGGATAATTCATAACTAAAACATGCTATCAAACAAACATTATCATGCGTTAATAATAATATTTTCACAAATGAGCACACGTGTGAGTGAGTTGTGATAGACATGTTTACATGAAAAAAAATTGCCTATAAAACTTGTTTAAAATGATATTTCATCTTTCAAGTTTTATATTTTAAATTTTATAACAAACAAAATGTAAACAAATAAACAATAATCAAATACATAATAATAATTAAAAATTTAAATTACAAACCAAACCCTAACTTTAATCTAATCTCATCCCTCTTGATAAAGAAATACAATTTGCAGAATTACAATAATTTCATAAACTCTAAGATCAAAAGTGAAAAGATAAAAAAAATAAAAGAATGTCATGTAAAAGTTATAATCGTGACCTGTGAGGTGCAATCAGTTGGCGATAGTGGCACAATGATGGCCGGAGTTCCGGCGAGTGGCAGAGCAGGCAAGAAGCACTGCAACAACTAGGAGTTAGAAGTGGCTGTACTGGCCTGTGGCCGATGCCGATTGCTCGCTCACATTTGTTTTGGGCGTTTAATATTAATCGATAATGAAATGAGCTTTTAATGAATTGGGCTTTAATTAAACTAGAAATATTCCTTACGCGCGTTGTGCGGGGAATTTCGTCACGAATTTAAATATTAAAACGAAATATAGAAAACACCTTATAACACGTATCACTCTACGTAAAACTCTAAAACATCAACCGTTCAAAACGATAGAAATAACACTAGTAAGTCATGAGAAAACCAAAATTCACAATCGAATGAAAAACTTATTAAAATATTAGTAACACCCAAACTAATCAAAGATATAGAAATAAATTTAAAAGTTTAAAACTCTTTTTATACTTAAAATAAGTTTAGAAAGAAAAAATACATGTATAGTCGAATTGCTTTAATAATGAGTGATTTATATTTCTATGATTTAGCCAACACCAAAAAATAAAATTGAAAAAACATATTTCGGCTATGGCATTATAAACCTTGACAATCACTTTTCTCCATCACTAAACATCACAGCCTAGTGTTTTCCATCATTCAACACCATCGACCAAAGCTTCAACGCTACTTCAATCTCCCTTCCTCCACTTGTTGGCGTTTTCCGTCACTGTCACTAATTATCACCATCATTCTCACTCTCTCCATCACTCAACACAATCGATCACAACCTGACTTTCGTCAACCTCCCAGGCACAAGCTCCGACTCATGCTTCACAATCTTGTAAAGGAGCAAATGGTGGTACATAGCAATAATAAGTTATGCATCATGCTTATTACTTGTAAATCAAGGTATCTAAAACCACGCAAAAGGATGATCCCTTTGACAGAGTAACGTTTAGTGGATTCCTAAATTTTAGTGGTTATGTAAAATATAATGAACTTTATCATGTGGTACAACAAAGAAAATATAGTTAGAGGTACCATAATGTAAATAAGGAATGTCAAGTGGTCAAAATAAAATGACTTGAAACTTTCTTGTAGCTACGCTTCACAAATTATATAGATATATAATATTTATATAAATAATTTATATTATATAAATTATGATAAAAATAATTAAATAATAAACAATGTTGCCTAAGCTGAAATTGAGTTTAAAATATAAAAGCTCAAGTCTTCTACACGAGCTGAGCTCACGCCTTAAAAGCTCTACACGAGCCGAGCTCAAGCAGCAACTCGGGTTCTCTTAAGCTAAAATGAGTGAGCCTAATAGCATGCTTAAACAAGTTATTTATAGAATAGTAATTTAATCTTTTATAAAATATATTTATATAAATAATTGTATTATATAAATTATGATGCAAATAATTAAATAATAAACAATGTTACCTAAGTTCATTATATTAACATTCAAATAATCATACATATATGCATATAATCAAATTATAAACCAATTAATCTAATCTTGCAATCTATTAATCAATACTCTAATAATTAATTTAGCAAACAATCAACTAATATGGTAAATATAAATTATTATCCATATTTTATTTTGGTTATTGTTTTGTGTAAATTATTTATTGATTATTTGGTTGTATGAGCTTAATAAGTTAATAATTAAAAAGGTTATGGACTTAATAATGATTTGTTTGTTTTAGTTTGGAATTATCTATAATAGCTTTTTACATAGAGTTAGCTATTCAAACTAATTGTTTTATATTTGTTAATTATTTTATGGGGGTTGGTTTAAAAACTATTGTGCCGGTCTCAATATTTCTTTAGAGTTATTGTCAACATTTCATTAGGGTCTTAAATTTTTGTGAGGCTTAGTGCCAAAAATTCATGGAGGTCGGTTGGGATTTGATGTCATATGTTCCATTAGGCAAAAAAAATTGAGTGTCAACTGATCCCAACTCCTAAACACTATGCCTGCTTCTTTTGTGAATATTAATTCAGGTTTTATCATTTTACATGAGGCCGACAGATTTGGCTACCTCTGAATAAAAAATGTTGATGCCAAATCAAATAAATAGATTATTGATGACAAATCAAATAAATAGATGATCAATTGCAATTTAGGGTTCTCTCCAATCAGATATTCATCTATAATTTCTCTGTAATAGATATTCATTACATTAACTTCTTTGATTTCGAGTAAACAAAGTTTATATTGATATATTTTCTTAGGTTAATGTGTTAGATTTTAGAATTAACTAGTATTAATCCTCCATGTGTTGCCGCGGGGGCATTAAACTATGTCAAATACCACTAGGAACACACCATCGGTAGTGACCACCAACACTGGAAAACTCGTATACAAAAATATAAAAAATAAAACCGATCTTGGACTGAAATGTAGCATTAAGGACACACTACCGTTAAGCGATATGTAAAACATATAAAGCATAAGTAAGTCAATCATGAATCAGCGTATAAGCGTAAAAACATTAAAACACACACGCATGCTGCAACATGTTAACTAGCAAAATGTAGACCGAAACGTAAAACAAAAATTTTATAAAATATAAAAAGTATAGTGTGACAACCGAGTTTTCAGGTTAACACCGATCTCATTATTTAACCTCCCTCCGTTATTTTGTTACTAATCAATCTTATTATTATAATGATTATTAATATTACTACTATTATTATTATTAGTATTAATATTATTATTCTTATTATAATTAATAAGTAGAGGGTTTAAATTGTAATTTAACTAAACTCGAGGGATTAATTAATTCATAGTTGAGGGACCAAAGTGCAATTTACCAAAATTCCAATTCATATAACAGTTTCATGTCGCGGCCCCTCACTCAAAACCCTAATCACCGACGGACCTTCTTCCGCCGCTTGTTGCCCTTGCCGTCGCCACCGTACGCCGCCGTTAGCCACCGTCGGTTGCCGTCGCACCACCGAATCAACCTGTTTTGTTGCCGTTAGCCGTCGTTTTGTCACCGCCGTCTCGGCGTTTACTCAATTCGTAAGTAACTTATCATCGTAAACTTCGTTTCGTTTTGTTCTATTTTCGTCTTTGGTTCGGTTGAATCGGGTTCCTTCGTGGTTCGTACGCGACTGTTGCGTGCATATATATGCGTATGTATATGCTTGCATATATGTGTATGTATGTATGTAGCCGTGTATATATGTTTATATATGCGTGTATGTGGGTTTTGCAGCGCGAATATATATATGTATGCATCTGCAGCCCGTGAACGTATATGTATGTATGTGTGTGAATGTGCAGTGTGTGTACTGTGTAATGTGTATATATATGTGTGCTATGTATGTTGTGTGTGTGTTAATGTTGCAATAAGCAAAACACAGCAGCCAAGGCTGCTGTGTACGATGGCAATTTATATATATACATATATATTGTGTGTGTTGATTGTATATATAGTGTATGGGTGAAGTGTGTGTGTGTACACATTGGTATGTATATATATAATTGTGGAGGTTTGTGTTAGTATATATATATATATATATATATATATATATATATATATATCTATATATATATATATATATATATATATATTATATAGTATGTGTATGTAATCATTGTATGTAATGGTTGCGTATATATATTGTACACGGTGGTATCAATGGCTACGTTTGTGACGTGTATGATTGTGTGTGTATTCAAGGGTTTAAATGTACTCGTATGTGTGTGGTGTCGCACGTTAGACCCGAACCAACGAATACATCTATTTTTGGCGAACACATTTTAAAGGCTTAATTATAACTAATTATAGGTGTTTGTTCGCTCGTTGTTCGCATCCTTAGAAGCCCTTCTGTTCACTTTATTTTCATCACGTTTGAGGTGAGTTCTCAGCCCCGTTTTACCTATTTTCTTTGGGGTGAAAGAAACGTGTGTTCTAAACGCATTTTCAACTGATCAGTATTACTTTAATATCACTTGTTTACTAGTGTGACACCATGCTTAAGTCCTCTCTTTCGAACCGTTAATATATGTACTCTAGCGAGGTAATTCTAAGTAGATCTACTGGGTTGACAAACCCCACCGGGCTAGTCGCGCTAGCACAACGTTCGTCAAACGGGTGTTTAATTGACCTAATCCTGTTGCTGTGACCGGTGTTCATAGCCGAGGCATTCTTTACGTTGTCAGCGTCGGTTGCGAACTTCATACACTTAGTAACTTGTTGAGTAGACTAGCTATCTACTGATATTATTTTGATTACTGTATCAGTTTACTGTTATGTTCAATTTATCAAAACCTGTGAACTCACCAACCTTGTGTTGACACTTTAGCATGTTTCTTTCAGGTTCACAAGACGCACACGCTTAGGAGCATTTCGACCATGTATTATTATCCACTTGACTTAGTTAACGTTTTTCAATAAGTTTCGTTTATTCGGTTTGCGCGTGTTGCGCCATTCAAACGATTAAGATCTATTATGCTTCCGCAACTTTTGTCACGTTTACGTTAATAACTCAGTTTTTGGTATTATCAAACTTTAAAAAAAATGAATTATGTTTTATAATTAAAGTATTGTTTGGTGTAACTAGTGGCTGAGATCCTGGAAGTCACACGCCTAACGGTAATACCCCGTTTGTGGAATTTGAGGGTGTGACAGATTGGTATCAGAGCCAACGGTTATAGCGAACTAAATTAAAAATTGCATCACATTTGCATTGCATTTAGACTATAGCCTGATGCCTTAGTTACACGCATATAGACACGATTAGTTTGCTCGTAGACTTTGCTTGTTTGTTCGTTGGCTTTGTTTGTTTGCTTTATTTGCGGGATTCATCGACATTGCTCATTCTTATGAGCAGTTCCTTGCAGAATGGCATCATCTTCTTCAGCGCCATCATCATCTTCTCGAGGCAAGAGGCCTATCTATACGATCATATTCCTTCCTCTGAGAACTCCTGCGTCTGGCCCTTACGTTATAATAATAACGAGAGACTCGATTACGATCAACCTTTTGCTTTACCCGTGTATCCACCGGTCCATAGGTGGGATGTTACCCCTAGTACATAACTAATCTCATCCTAGAGAAGAATGTACCCCTACCTCCCGAGAACCGACCTTGTACTAGGCCTACTCTAGTAGGGACCCTAATGCCCCTACATTACCACCACTTCCTTGCCCTCCAGAGCAGGCTATAGCTGCTTTGGCAGCCACAGGCATTTGCAGCGTAAGCGTGTGGCCGCACTCGAGAAGGAAAACACGGAACTAAAGAAAACATCGGCTAGGACTGCGGAGAAACTCGAACGATTCGAGACCCGATTCGATAACTTCGTGGAATACCACAATGACCTAATAGATCATTATAATGGATTGGTCGGGCGGGCCGAGAACACAGACCAGCGACTAGGAATTATGGAATCCCAAGTCTTCGCTCAGAACGCAGTGCCTAAACAGAAGCAGCACCTGAAGAAGAAGACCCAAAGGAAGAACCAGAGGAGGCACCTGAAGAGGAAGAAGAACCAGAGGAGGCACTGAAGAGGAAGAAGAACCAGAGGAGGCACCTGAAGAAGGAGAAGAACCCGAGGAAGTACCGGAGGAAGAAGAACTCGAGGAAGCACCGGAGGAGAAGACCCTGAGGAAGAGCCAGAAGAAGAACCCGAGGAGCAGCCTGATGATGATGCAGAAAACAGCGACGGATCTGTTGACTCTCACTGACTTCCTCATTTATCCTTTTCTTTCATTAATTCTTTTATTCCATTGGACTTATTTCATTTCACACCTAGATGGGAAGGGTTGTTTCCCATCTGACTGATACTTTTGGATTTTAGTATTTGATTTGATTAATTGTATGCGTACTTATAATTTATTTAATAAAAATTATTATTTGAACTTATTAGTTGTGTGTGCTAAATTCTTTTAATTACTTGTACTTAAATGAAGTTGATATGTTGCATATTGCTTATTTTTGTATGTTGTGATTGTTAAGAATGTCTGGAACTGGCCGAGGACGCGGATGTGGTCGTGGTACCATTAACATGACCCCTGCCGAACTAGCAGCTTTAATCAACAACACGTGGCTGATGCTCTCACAAATCCGAACCTCAACCGCACGCCACTCCAATCGGTAAGCAATACAAAATCTACCCCTGACATTAACGTTCCGTCACCCTAGTTAAGTTGTAGCATCTATTCAAAAATTCTAAACGCCTGATCAAAACTTATTGCAGGACAAGGGGTATGCACGTTTAAGACTTTCATGGATTGTAAACCCAATCCATTCACTGGAGCAGAAGGAGCTGTGGGACTCCTACACTGGTTCGAAAAGCTCGAATCAGTGTTCGAAATGTGCAACTGCCCGGTGGCAAATCGGGTTAAGTACGCCACTGGCACCCTGAACGGTGCTGCATTATCTTGGTGGAACGCTCAAGTCCAGATGTTGGGCGTTGAAATTGCAAATCAGACGACCTGGAATGACTTCAAGACCCTGATGAAAGAGGAGTACTGCCCTCGGAGTGAGGTGCAGAAACTTGAAGCTGAGTTTTGGAACCTGAAAATGACAGGCTTCGAAATCGAGGGGTACACCACTCGATCTCACAAGCTTGCTACCCTATGCCTAACATGGTCGACCCCCCTTCACTAAGGATTGAGAGGTACTTGCATGGTCTGTCACCCGAGATTCAGAGTATGGTCACTGCTTCCAAACCAGACACCATACAGGAGGCAATCAGGTTGGCCCATAGACTGAGTGACCATGCCGTCATCCAAGGTAAACTGCCTCCACGAGGTTCGACCTCGACTCCTTCAGAAAGTAACAACAAGAGGAAATGGGAATCTAGTTCCACCAACAAGCAGAACAACTCTCAACCGCAACCTCAACAGTCACGGAAGTTTGACAACTATCGCTCATCTTATCAATCATCCTTATCCTCATCTCAACAGAGTGGTGGCTACTCTGGGACGTTACCTAAGTGTAACAGATGCAACTACCACCACAACGGGAACTGCAAAAAGAATACTTGTGAGCGGTGTGGTACATTTGGCCATGCTGCTAGAGATTGCAGGATGAATATGACATCCAGACAACCGGCCCAGAGGAATGAACAAAGAGGCTGTTATGAGTGTGGTCAGACCGGGCACATCAAGAGGTATTGCCCGAAACTGAGAAAGAACAATGGTGGCGGTAATGGTGCTGATAACCGCAATGGCAATGGCAGCGGAAACAACGATAAGAACGGTAATGGTGGAGCCAAGGGAAGAGCTTTCATCATTGGTTCAGGTGAGGCTCGTAATGATCCTTCTACTGTAACTGGTAAATTTCCCATCAATGGTTGCTTTGCTTCCGTACTATTTGATTCTGGTGCTGATAAGAGTTTCATTTCGCATAAGTTCAGTAAATTGCTAGATGATAATTCTGTAGCCCTAGATACCAATTATACAGTAGAAATAGCAGACGGTAAGATCATTGAGTCTTCACGTATATACAGAGATTGTAAGATTAGTCTATCTGGGCATGATTTCGATATTGACCTATTGTCTATTACACTCGGTAGTTTTGATGTCGTTGTCGGCATGGATTGGTTGTCTTAGAACCAAGCCGAAATCATTTGTCGTGAGAAACTTGTTCGACTACTTTTGCCTAATGGAACGATACTCACCGTAGAAGGCGACAGGAGTGGTGTAGTAGTGGGCATCATTTCATACATGAAAGCTCAGAAGTTTTTGAAGAAAGGACATGCGGCGATTTTAGCCCTAGTCACCGAAAAGACTACTGAGGAGAAGTGACTGGAAGACATCCCTATAGTTAGAGACTTTCCTGAGGTATTTCCCGAGGACCTACCTGGACTACCCCCGCACAGGCAAGTAGAGTTTCAGATTGAATTAGCACCTGGAGCAGCTCCGATCGCTCGGGCGCCGTACCGTTTGGCACCAAATAAACTACAAGAGCTGTCTAAGCAATTGCAGGAATTGCTGGACAAGAGATTTATACGTCCCAACTCTTCACCCTGGGGCGCTCCAGTGCTATTTGTAAAGAAGAAAGATGGAACGTTCAAAATGTGTATTGATTACCGAGAGCTGAACAAGGTGACAATCAAGAATAGATATCCACTTCCGCGCATTGATGATCTGTGACCAGTTGCAAGGATCAAGCTACTATTCCAAGATTGACCTGAGATCAGGTTATCATCAGCTTCGAGTCCGGGAGGAAGACATCTCGAAGACGGCATTCCGGACACGTTACGAGCACTATGAGTTCGCAGTAATGCCTTTTGGATTAACAAATGCCCCAGCAGTTTTTATGGACCTCATGAACCGTGTCTGCAAGCCTTACTTGGATAAGTTTTTCATTGTCTTCATTGATGACATACTGATCTACTCTCAGCATAAGGAAGATCATGAGGAACATCTGAGAATCATTCTGGAATTACTGAAGAATGAACAATTATATGCAAAGTTCTCAAAATGTGATTTCTGGATGCGAGAAGTGCAGTTCCTTGGTCATGTAGTGAACGAAAAGGGTATACATGTAGATCCTTCAAAAATTGAAGCAATCAAGGATTGGCCGGCTCCAAAAACGCCTATGGAAGTGCGACAATTCCTTGGTTTGGCAGGTTATTACAGACGATTTATTAAGGGATTCTCAAAGTTAGCCCAACATCTAACTGCCTTAACCCACAAGGGAACCATCTACAAATGGGGCAGCCAGGAGGAATCAGCATTTCAGACACTTAAGGACAAGCTCTGCAGTGCACCGATCCTAGCCTTGCCAGAAGGAATAGATGACTTTGTTGTTTATTGTGACGCATCCATCCAGGGTTTGGGATGTGTGTTGATGCAACGCAACAATGTCATTGCTTATGCGTCTAGACAACTTAAAGTACACGAGAAGAACTACACAACGCATGATCTGGAACTAGGAGCTGTAGTGTTTGCTTTGAAGATTTGGAGGCACTACCTCTATGGAACTAAGTGCACGATCTATACAGACCACAAGAGCCTCCAGCACATATATGACCAAAAAGAGCTGAATATGCGGCAACGACGATGGCTAGAACTACTCAATGATTACGACTGTGCCATCAAGTATCACCCGGGTAAAGCCAATGTGGTAGCCGACGCCCTAAGTCGAAAAGAGACCCCTAAACCTCGTCGAGTACGCGCACTACAATTAACCATTCACTCCAACCTGCCAGAACAGATGAAGGCTGCCCAGTCTGAGGCCTTGAAAGTTGAGAACCTAAAAGCAGAATCCATGCGGGGTATGGAGAAACAATTAGAGATCAAGACGGATGAAATCCGTTATTTCATGGAACAGATCTGGGTACCACAATACAGGAATTTACGAGAACTGGTAATGGATGAAGCTCATAAGTCACGCTACTCAATTCATCGGGTTCAGATAAAATGTACCATGATCTGAAAGAGTGTAAGCAGATGTTTAACTTGCTCTAAAGTTAAGGTGGAATATCAGAGACCATCCGGTTTACTTCAGCAACCAGAACTTCCAGTGTGGAAGTGGGAGCAGATCTTAATGGACTTTGTTACAAAGTTACCTAGGACCCCCAACGGATGCGATACCATTTGGGTTATAATAGATCGTTTAACAAAATCCGCTCACTTTCTAGCAATCCGAGAGACTGATCGGATGGATAAGTTAACACGAATTTATTTAAGAGAAATAGTCTCCCGACATGGTGTACCGGTGTCTATCATATCTGATCGTGACACTCGATTTACTTCTCACTTCTGGCGATCTTTACAACGAGCATTGGGAACACGGTTGGACATGAGCACTGCGTACCATCCGCAAACCGATGGTCAGAGTGAGCGTACGATTCAGACGTTAGAAGATATGTTGCGTGCCTGTGTGATCGATTTTGGTAGTAATTGGAGGTCCTGAGCTTGTGCACGAGACGACTGAGAAGATCGTGCAGATACGTAACCGAATGGCAGCGGCACGTGATCGACAAAAGAGTTACGCCGACAAGCGTCGTAAACCATTGGAATTTCAGATTGGTGATAAAGTACTCCTAAAAGTCTCACCCTGGAAGGGAGTGATACGCTTTGGAAAGCGTGGCAAACTAAACCCCAGATACGTTGGACCGTTTGAGATTGTCAAACGGGTTGGTCCAGTAGCCTACCAGCTGAATTTACCGAAAGAGCTAAGTGGAATACATAATGTGTTTCACGTGTCTAATCTAAGAAAGTGTTTATCTAATGACTCACTCGTCGTTCCATTAAAGGAACTGGAGATTGATGAACAACTTCGTTTCATTGAAGAACCAGTTGAGATTATGGATCGAGAAGTCAAAACCCTAAGGCGTAGCAAGATTCCAATTGTGCATGTTAGGTGGGACTCAAAGCGTGGCCCGAAGTTTACCTGGGAACGCGAGGATCAAATGAGGAAGAAATACCCGCAATTGTTCAAAGATCAATCATCAACTTCTTAAGGTATTAATTCAAGATATCTCTCCTTTCAATTTCGAGACGAAATTCCCTTCAACAAGGGGATAATATGAAACCCCGAGTTTTCAAGTTAACACCGATCTCATTATTTAACCTCCCTCCGTTATTTTGTTACTAAATCAATCTTATTATTATAATGATTATTAATATTACTATTATTATTATTATTAATATTATTATTCTTATTATAATTAATAAGTAGAGGGTTTAAATTGTAATTTAACTAAACTCGAGGGATTAATTAATTCATAGTTGAGGGACCAAAGTGCAATTTATCAAAATTCTAATTCATATAACAGTTTCATGTCGCGGCCCCTCACTCAAAACCCTAATCACCGCGAGACCTTCTTCCGCCGCTTGTTGCCCTTGCCGTCGCCACCGTACGCCGCCGTTAGCCACCGTCGGTTGCCGTCGCACCACCGAATCAACCTGTTTTGTCGCCGTTAGCCGTCGTTTTGTCACCACCGTCTCGGCGTTTACTCAATTTGTAAGTAACTTATCATCGTAAACTTCGTTTCGTTTTGTTCTATTTTCGTCTTTGGTTCGGTTGAATCGGGTTCCTTCGTGGTTTCGTACGCGACTGTTGCGTGCATATATATGCGTATGTATATGCTTGCATATATGCGTATGTATGTATGTAGCCGTGTATATATATGTTTATATATGCATGTATGTGGGTTTTGCAGCACGAATATATATATGTATGCATGTGCAGCCCGTGAACGTATATGTATGTATGTGTGTGAATGTGCAGTGTGTGTACTGTGTAATGTGTATATATATGTGTGCTATGTATGTTGTGTGTGTGTTAATGTTTCAATAAGCAAAACACAGCAGCCAAGGCTGCTGTGTACGATGGCAATTTATATATATACATATATTGTGTGTGTTGATTGTATATATAGTGTATGGGTGAAGAGTGTGTGTGTACACATTGGTATGTATATATATAATTGTGGAGGTTTGTTGTTAGTATATATATATATATATGTATAGTATGTGTATGTAATCATTGTATGTAATGGTTGCATATATATATGTACACGGTGGTATCAATGGCTGCGTTTGTGACGTGTATGATGTGTGTGTATTCAAGGGTTTAAATGTACTCGTATGTGTGTGTGTCGCACGTTAGACCCGAACCAACGAATACATCTATTTTTGGCGAACACCTTTTAAAGGCTTAATTATAACTAATTTTAGGTGTTTGTCCGCTCGTTGTTCGCATCCTTAGAAGCCCTTCTGTTCACTTTATTTTCATCACGTTTGAGGTGAGTTCTCAGCCCCGTTTTACCTATTTTCTTTGGGGTGAAAGAAACGTGTGTTCTAAACGCATTTTCAACTGATCAATATTACTTTAATATCACTTGTTTACTAGTGTGAAACCATGCTTAAGTCCTCTCTTTCGAACCGTTAATATATGTACTCTAGCGAGGTAATTCTAAGTAGATCTACTGGGTTTGACAAACCCCACCCGGGCTAGTCGCGCTAGCACAACGTTCATCAAACGGGTGTTTAATTGACCTAATCTTGTTGCTTGACCGGTGTTCATAGCCGAGGCATTCTTTACGTTGTCAGCGTCGGTTGCGAACTTCATACACTTAGTAACTTGTTGAGTAGACTAGCTATCTACTGATATTATTTTTTTATGTTCAATTTATCAAAACCTGTGAACTCACCAACCTTGTGTTGACACTTTAGCATGTTTCTTTCAGGTTCAAAAGACGCGCACGCTTAGGAGCATTTCGACCATGCATTATATCCACTTGACTTAGTTAACGTTTTTCAATAAGTTTCGTTTATTCGGTTTGCGCGTGTTGCGCCATTCAAACGATTAAGATCTATTATGCTTCCGCAACTTTTGTCACGTTTACGTTAATAAATCAGTTTTTGGTATTATCAAACTTTAAAAAAAATGAATTATGTTTTATAATTAAAATATTGTTTGGTGTAACTAGTGGCTGAGATCCTGGAAGTCACACGCCTAACGGTAATACCCCGTTTGTGGAATTTGAGGGTGTGACATATAGGGACAAAGGTTGAGAGTAAAAAAAATGTTTGGGCTATATTGTAAAAGATGTAAATGTATTGGGTGAAAATAAAAAGTTAAAGATTATAAGTAAACAAGGCAAAAGGTGGGTACAACCCCTAAAGCATGTTGTACAACCTATAATGCATAAAAGACTTGGTAATTAGTATATATACAATTACCCATATAGTCTCTATAGTACATTTAGATTTCGGTTTTGATTCATAACTTTGAGAAATTATACATGTGAATCAATAGTTTTGTACAAATAGAATACTCGTAATAGAAGAATTCAAGGGTGGTAATGAAGAGAATTCTTGGGTGGGAATGGAGCAGGTTTAGGTAATCCGTCCCAACCTCTACCTAACTAAAGAAATTGTCCCTTACCCGACCTAAAATATGCAGGGTACGTATTGGGTATTTACCCTTTGGGTTCCGGGCATACCCGCGCGTAATCAAGTATACCCGTTACTTTCATACATGATACTCGTCGGATATCTCTTCCACATTTAGGACAAATCTCTTTTGTCGCTGTATTTATTTGACCAATATATCAATGTCTTTATAACTCTCTTCAATCATATGTGCGGTTGAAGGGAAACCAAAAGTCTTATTCTCGAGTTACTCGACTACAAGATCAAAAAAATGATTGAGTGGGAAAGGAATTGAACTAAATAACATGGAGATAATATATTATTACTAAAATACTAAGAGAAATTTAATCTAATTAAAATAACAAAAAAACAAATATATTTGGGGCATATAATCTGGTAACTGAAAATGATTAATTGGTAATCTGATTGGGTAATCGGGTATATCATGTAATTCAATACTCATTCCATACTGCTGGGATATATAAGACAGGCGCAATCAAAATAACACTTGGAATAATTTTGGTACAACTAATGAAGACTTTTGAAGGCAAAGCTGCACTTCTAAAGATTAATGAAGAAGATCTTCCGAAGAAGGAACTCTGTTTTCCAAAACCAACTTCTGAAGATAAACACTTGGAAGTATTCAAGGCAAACAACTTCCGAAGTATAATGACTTGAAGATCACCAAAAGTTTCGGAAGAAGTAGACTCTTCCGAAGTATAAGTGGCTTCGGAAGAACTTCTTCTTCCAAAGCCAGTTGACCTTCAGAAGAATCTACTATGAACTAGTGGATAAGAGTATGGTCCTTCTGACAAGCTGCTATAACCTTTGAGATATTGCATAGTGTTATCCCACACCCACATAGCTGACCATACTTTATTCACTATTCATCGTTTTAGTAGTAATTTCCCGGCTGGTAATCTAAGTATAACCGGCTATAGATAGTAGTATATATAGCTCTCATTGTTAGCTCATTTGTAAGCAAGAAAGCAAGCAAGTAATCTTGTAATATTTGAGTTAAGAAGTAATATATACAAGGATCTTAAAAATTATTTCTTGTGCATTATTTACTTAATATATTATTATCAACTCTTAAAGGATTATGCTTTATCATTCAGTTTAGATTTAGTGAGCTTAAGAGAAAATATTTGTGTTGAGTGATCAAAATTGATCTTGCAATTGGTATCAAAGCTTCAAGCTTTTGATTGTGAGATCTTACCATCCCAAATCATCTTGACTTTTCACTCACACACTCACCTCACTCAAAATGGCCACCAACTAGAAATTATCCAAGTCTGAACTAGGAACAATGACTAAAGCTTCTATCATCACCCTTGATAACTTCAGATATTGGAGTATGCGTATTGAAGGTTTCATTAAGTATGAAGACAACAAAATGTGTAGATCTATCATCAATGGTCCTTACAAGCCAAAAGTGGTTGTACCAACTGGTAATGGTGCCATGATAGAGAAAGAGTTGAAAATTACTTGGATGAAGACCTCAAG
The DNA here is from genome assembly GCA_025506515.1 of Flaveria trinervia. NCBI lineage: Eukaryota > Viridiplantae > Streptophyta > Magnoliopsida > Asterales > Asteraceae > Flaveria > Flaveria trinervia. The sequence continues at coordinate 32,221,890 of CM046442.1, forward strand.
AGAATGGACATCAATAGAAATGTCGTGACTGTATTGCTTACAACTATATCAAACTCCATAATGGTAGGCTTTGAGCATTGCAAGTCAGCTAAAGAACTCTTTGATGCTTGGAAATCAATGTATTATGGTCCAAATGAGTCGAAGAAAGATTCCATGGAGCAGCACTTTGAAAACTTCACATATATTGCTAGAGAGACCCTCAGTCAGCAATACTTCAGGTATTTGAATCTTATTTCATCACTTCAGTCTGTAGGTGTGACTCTTGAGAAGATAGACCTATCAAGGAAGTTCATCAGTGCACTTCCTCAAGGTTGGACTTTCTAATATGTCTCTATCAAGAGGACAAGGAACTTGAACACTCTTACAATGACTGAACTATATGACATTCTTGATTGATACTGTGTAAATATGGAGACTCAGAAAGGCCACCAAATGAGAAGAACCTCTAGTTCTCCTGCTAGAAATGCTTTAGTTGTTGCTGAAGGATCAAGACCCCACAGCCCCAGCAGTACCTGACTTATTCTCAATAACAATCATGTTCCTCTAGGCCATACATTACTTTTCCTAAGACACCAAGGTCTTAACAGGCTCAATCAAATCCCTCCTCGAACAATTGTGCCTTTGTTTCAAGAAATGAACATTTTAGTGACTTTTATTTCTACTTTAAAGATCTAGAATGTTTTAGGGCATAGTCCAACATATGGCTCTGCTGACTAATAGAGCAAAGTTCTTCAAAAGAACTAGAAAATAGTTTCCTCAAAACCCAATTAACAACAAATTTGGGTTTGAGAAAACTAAGGCCAAGTCCTACAACTGTAATCAACTTGGTCATTCAAGCCTCCACACATCCTATCGCATCTAAAGCTGCTACTAAGTCAACTGAACAACAAATCATTGTTGTTGCTCAAAAAGTTTACTGGAGCTTCATGGTGCAAGATGTGACACCTACTCAAGCACTCATGGCTGGAACATATAATAGGAAGATATATGAACATCTCTATATTTCCAGCTTGTATTGCTAAAGTCAAATTATAATAGGATTTAACATGGAAATCAAATCTGATATTAAGTCCTTAAACATCTTAAAATCTGATTTCAAAAGCGCAGAAACTGACTATAAAATGAAAATCGATGAGTTAGAGAAAACTATATCCTTTTTAAAACATGAACACTCTAACTATAGGGCTCAAATCAAAGATTTAATTTCCAAGTAAATTGAGGCTCAAGCCCAGCTAGTCATAGCTAAGTCCAAAGCACATAAGTATGCTATTGAAGAGCATAACTTTAAAACCATTCTTGCATCATCCTCCCACTTAAAGATCTGTTATCAAAACAAAAGTGGGTTGGGAACCAATGAAATTACTCCATCACACTCTTTTGAGTCTATAAGACAACCAAGATGTGGTACTAAAGAGCAAGAAGTTCCATCTACTGACTCTCAACCTCATGAGAAGAAGAATGATGTAATTATGGAGACCATTACAGGGAAGGATCAGGTAGAAAAACCTATTCCCACCTATGATGATCAATCTCTAACCAGCAAAGATAGAAGAAACAAAGCCAAGGAAGCAAAAAAAACTACCTAGAAAGTAGATGAGTCCAAGCTAAAGATATTCCCAAAGCAAAAAAGTGTGTTTTATCTCAACTAGATTCCAAGTGGTTGGAAGTTCTGATCCATGAAAAGAGTGTAGTACCAACACTCCTATCCAGCTAAAGGATCAGAAGGTGAAGGGAAAGACTGTTGAAGAAGAAAAGAAGTGCAAAAAACAACATCACACCTTATGAAGAGTAACATTAAATGCATAATGTGTGGTCTGCACAACCATATGGCAAAGATTGTTATTGTAATCCTGCAAGCACACATTATGCAACCAATTTAAGAAAGAAGGAGTGAAGGAAGGTTTGACATTTGGACCTTATCGCATGGTCTAGGTGTTAAGAAAAGGAAAACTTGTTTCTGAAGCCAAGTTGCTTTCGGAAGAAACTCATTCTTCCAAAAGGAAAGTAGCTTCGGAAGACAAGACAAGAAAATTCAAAAGAACAAAAGAATTTTTATGAAACCTTTCTAGAAGAAGACTACTTTGGAAGAAAAGATGGTTAAAGCCTCTTCTGACAAGAAAGAAGCCTCAGAAGAAAGCTATTCAGCTCAAGCTACATCAAGCTCATCCACACTAATCAACCAAATGATGGAATAGAAGATCAAAAAAGATGTTGCAGCCCAAACCTCTTCTTCACATACCATAATTGAACCCCCATACATACATTTCGGTTCAATTATGTCATCCACATTGGAAGAGACCAAGACCAACAAGGCTTGCGTTTCCAGTAGTAACTAATATTTTTACTTATGTATAGGGACATCCACATGACAAAACAGAAATGTATGGATTGTGGACAGTGGATGATCTAGGCACATGATAGGGAACAATCTCTTCTTCAAAAATTTCAATATTTTGATGGAGGTCCTATTCAGTTTGGAGGTGTAAACGGAGAATACATTTCAGGCATAGGTAGTGTATCCAGTGGTAAGTTGAAGGTAGATAAAGTAAACTTTGTCAAACAACTTAAACACAATCTTTTAAGTGTTTTTTCAATTTGTGATCAAAAGCATCAAATGCTTTTCACAGAACATGAGTGCATTATCCTTAAACCCAAGATGACAATTCCTCAGGAATTGGTGCTTCTTAGATCTCTTAGGGAAAATGGATATGTACAAGCTTGATATGAACAATACTTCCCTATTGGTGAAGTATCATGCTTTCTTTCCAAAGCCAATGGTGATAAGTCAACTTTATGGCATAAAAGAATGTGTCATGTTAGTTTTAAAACCATGAAAAATTTGGTTAAGAATAACTTGGTATATGGTGTTTCTAAAAAATGCTTTTCTATAATGATAACTGTGTTGCATGTCTAAAAGGAAAGCAACATAAGGTTTCTCACAAATCCAAAGAAGTTAACTCTATCGCCACTTCATTACACTTATTGCACATGGATCTACTTAGTCCCACAAGTATAATGAGGATTGGAAGGAAATCATATTGCCTTGTGATAGTTGATGATTTTACTATATTTACATAGGTATTCTTTTTAAGAACTGAATATGAAATGTTGAAACTTTAAAATATTTTATTCTTAACATAGAAAATCAAATTAATCACGAGGTTAAAATAATCAGAAGTGATCAAAGGACTGAGTTAAGAATCAAAGTCTTAACTCATTCTGTAACTCAAAAGGGATTGCTAGACAATATAGTGCTCCTAGAACTCCTGAACAAAATTGTGTTACTGAGAGGAGAAATATGACACTTATTGAGATTGCTAGGACTATGATAGCTGATTCAAAGTTGCCTCTAACATTCTGGGCAGAGGCAGTCAGCACTACATGCTATGTGCAGAACAAAGTTCCTATAGTTAAACCTCATGGAAAAATCCCTTATGAGCTATGGTACAAGAGACCATCGTTCATTGGTTTTCTTAGGTCCTTTGGCAGTAGGTGTATTGTTCTTAGGTCATTGGTTTTCTTAGGTCCTAGGCTGTGGTTTTCTTAGGTCCTAGGCTGTGGTTTTCTTAGGCCCAGTTACCCGCTTCGTGCACAATGTTCGGGATAATGTACGTGTCACTGGAAGTAATGAATGAACGAATGAAAGTAAGAACGTATGAAAGAATGAAAGTAATGAATGAATGAATGACGAAGATAATAATGATATTATCTATGTATACGTATGATATATGATCGCATGAAAGTAAAGAAAGGTTTTAATGAAAGAAAAGTATGTTTTATTTATAAAACTAGAACTCACTCAGCAACGCTGACTTTTATGCGTTTTCCAGTTGGCAGGTGAGCATTGCTGAGGAGGGCACAGAACAACTACTTGGCATTTTGAATGGCATTATTTTTTTAATGTTTTTGCATTGTAATGAGAACGAATGATGTTTTGAAATGAACGCTTGTATTAATTTGCAAAAGCATTTGTAATGATATGAAAATTTTGTTTTATGTTTCCACTGCAATGTTTTAATGAATGATTAAATGTAAAGTATATGTTTTATGTGCGATGATTTACCAGCTGTAAGCGTCCTGGGAACGGGGCCTTACAATTTGGTATCAGAGCCAAGTTTAAGTGAAATGGGTAAATTTTCAAAATAAACCTTAACTTAAACTGAGAATGGGACGGAAAGGAATGGGATGCCAATATGAGTAGTTGCGTGCCATCAGGTGTTTTTGTAAAGTTAACTGATATTACGTGCGCATGTTATGTGGTTTATGTGTTGCTAATAGATTTAGATACTGATGTAGCCAGGATAGGTAATGCTTGGGGTATGAAGAGTAAAGTGAATGGCTAATCACAACTGGCCACTGTAATTAGGGACTTACTATACTTGACATAAACTGAGCTATTACCTTGAATGATCGTGTTGGTGTTTGAATCTTTTAGCATGTGTGTGTGTGATAATGGCCGGTGGTAGATCATCTAAAGCTTCGTGTGGTGGTGGATGTGGTGCTGAACCACGGGTTACGAGAGGAAGTCCTAGGGCCGAAAAGGTGGTTCATGAAGAACCAGAAACCCCTCATCTGGAGGATAGATGTAAGAGTGCTAACCTGAGAGCCTCAGTGAAGGAGGTGGTTGTGGAGGAAGTGCATCAAGTTATGCAGACGATCCTACCGTCTGTGGTGACCGAAGTGATAAAGGCAGTTAGAGAGGGGGAGAGAAGGGAAAGGAGTAGACCTACGGGTGAAAGAAGACAGCCTGAGACTGAGACGGTTCCGTCTGATGACGAAGAAGAAGAGGAAGAAGCAGAGCCTGTGCAGGAGGCGGTACAAGGCTGTAACTATGGGGTGTTTATGAGATGCAAGCCCCCTACTTTTGATGGTAACGGCATTGTAGCTGCTGCTCACCGGTGGGTGAGGGAAATGGAGGCTGTACTTGATATCAACGAGTGCCGAGAGGACCAGAAGGTGAAGTTCGCTACCACTCTTTTATGGACTCAGCTCTATGTTGGTGGGACAATATTGTCCAAGCTGAGGGCAGCAAGGCCATTGGGAGAATGAGATGGTTCGAACTAAAAAAGTTGGTGATTGAGGAGTTTTATCCTCACCGGGAAATGGACAAGGTTGAGAGGGAGTTTTTGCAATTAGAGGCGGGGACAATGACACACCAAGAGTACACCACAAAGTTTAATGAAAAGGCACGTCTGGTGCTGGATCAAGTGACCCCTCTATCATGGAAGATTAAAAGGTACATCCAGGGTTTGCCAGCAGATATTCGCAGGCACATGATCGCCGCCCGACCGAGCACGTTTAGGTTAGCGGTGGATCTAGCAGGGAGATTGTATTATGAGAGGACTGTGGTAGTGGTGGCTGAAGGTAGTCGGACGAGTGGAGGTGATAGAAACTGGAATAGGAAGAGGTTTGGTCGGGGTGGTGCCTCGACTGGTAATAAGAAGGCACGAGTGGATGACCGCGTGTGGTCACTCAAGTGCGGGGTCGAAAAAGTGTGGCAAGTGTGGGAAGGAGCACGGTGGCTAATGTAGATGGGGGTTGGGGTGAAGAAAACTGGAGGTGAAGGACCAAGGGCGAGCACCAGGGCATTCACGATGACACAGGAGGAAGCTAGGATGGACCCTGAGGTCGTGTCCGGTACGTTTCTGGTGAACCAAAGTTTAGCTTCTATGCTATTTGATCTGGTGCTAGTAAAAGTTTTATTTATGCTGCTTTTTGTGCTAAGCTGCCTGTTAGTAGTAGACGCGTTGATGTGCCCTTCGATGTAGAAACTGCCATAGATAAGTCTAACAGGATTTTGAGAGGATAGAGGGCTGTGATGTGGAGCTAGAAGGTCATAAGTTTCCCGTTAGACCGTTTGTGATGACCTTAGGTGGTTTTGATTTGGTTCTTGGGATGGATTGGTTGGCGGACACCGAGGCGAACATTGTGTGTCGTAAGAAGATGATTCGTTTGACAGCGCCTGACGGAGTTTGGTAACTGTTTATGGGGATCGGGTTACTACGATCCCGAGGTAATCTCAATGGCGGTGGCGGGAAAATGTATGAGGCGTGGATGTAGTGCATATTTGGCCTATGTAAAGGATGTGGATATGCCAAGACCACAACTATCCGAGGTACCCGTTATCTATGACTTTCCAGACGTGTTCCTAGAAGACTTACCAGGAGTGCCACCTGAGAGAGAGGTTGAGTTTCGGATTGATCAGATACCGGATGCCCAACCTGTTGCCAAGGCACCGTATCGGTTGGCCCCGACAGAGATGAAAGAGTTGATGGAATAGTTTCAAGAGCTTCTGGATAAGGGGTTCATCAGACCAAGTATCTCTCCTTGGGGTGCTCCAGTCCGGTTTGTGAAGAAGAAAGATGGTAGCATAAGGATGTGCATTGACTACCGTGAGTGTTAGGAAGTTATTTGACCGAAATACCTAGAGATTAACGTGTAAACCAGATCAAATAGTGCGGAATCCTATTTGATTGGTGATCCAATCAGTGAGAACACACGAAGAATCAATCAAGAATTTAAACTAACGTTAGAAATCGATTGGGAATCGATCTAAAGTGTTCTATGAACTTGGAGAACGAATTGAGAGGTTCTGGACGGCTAGGGTACGTCTGGAATCGTAATAACCGAGAGTCCTTCTTTTTCACGAATTGAGTTGTATTTATAGGTTGGTATTATTCAATCGTGCGACTGAACCATTAGTCTGGTTCAGTCGTGCGATTGAACCATGCGGTTGATTCATTCGTACGACTGAGTGTTCAGTCGTGCGACTGAGCCATCTTATGTTACAATCGTACGACTGACCCAGTCTCCTGGTTAGTCGTGTGAAGTTATTCATGCGTATGGTTCATTCGCATTAGCCATTCACATGACAACTTCATTATGTTAAGTTTGAATGTATTAATTAATAAACATTATGTGTAATCATTCAAGCAATCACTAACCTAATTAACCAATTCAATGTCGACTCATTAATGAAACATTAAACATTATAACTACCAAACTATTAATATCATTTCATTAATCATACCAAACAAGATCTATTACATCATATATCATGATCTAGGGACATACATGTATCAACAAACTCCCCCTTGGACCTAGATCTCTCTAATGTCTTGTTTTCTTCATTACCTCCTCATATTTCTTGTACTTGTCCTCTTTTGTGACTCCCGCGTGAATACCAAACGCGAAGCAAAGTCTTATGATATTTTGGAACTGGAGGGCCTGTACAATATCTTGCGTACATAGAACAGAGGCCACTTGTAAAGTGTAGACATCATTTTCCGACAAGTTGGTAAGCCACATCGGATCGAATACTCTGATTGTATCCATTTGCCCTCTTTATTTAGGACTATGACCGCTTTTGTTGTTCTCCAATCGTAGTACCACCACTTAAAGTGTGGTGTGAAATCCTTTGTCATTTCCCGAAGTGGGATTCTTGACATTGTGCGCGGAGGATTCCACTTCAACACTATCTTTGGTTTTCCAGTAATGGCATCCATCTAGACCTTCTAATATACCTTGTAGGTTGTTGAGGTCTGAAGTTAATCCACCTGGTGTGGTACTCTTTCTTTAGGGCAGCCTCAAACCAGCCTGACATCTTTCTCGGGTCAGCATACAACAGCTTCAATTTGGCTAGCTGGTTGAGCTCAAAACCTGGTAGAGTCTTTAGATCATGTGGAAATCTAAAGTACTCTATGCCCTTCTCCCTCTTAACAGCATAAACATTAAGATCATCAAAATATGCCCATGCTATAATCCTGCTGACACCTTAAGATGTTTCTTGACTCTGTAGAGCTTGGTGTAGGCATCCCTCTTCGGTACAGCACGTTGGGCTCTAACTTCTTTAAAACATGCAGCCCATTCAGCCTTACGGATATCAACATCATCCTTTGAGGCTTGGGCCATTCCCTCTATCTTCTCTGACTCTTGCTCCATTTTGTCTAACACCTCAAATGTATCACCAACAAGGGATTCACCCAGATTGGGAACCACATTGCCCTCATTGTCAGCATACTGAGGATAGTGCTCTGCAGTGACATCTTCTATCTCTATTTCATCAACGTCATTTAGCTCGTCATCACAGGTAGCATTACATGTCGGAGCATCTTTCACTATTTCATCGGGATTGAGCTTGAAAATTTCTGCCAGTTGCTCGTTTGATAGATCGTGAATTATTTCCCTTCTTCAGGGTATAACTCACTGACCTTCTGACAATCCCTTGCAGATCAAGAACCATTGTGAGTTGAGACTTGACCTGCTGAAGGGGAGCAATATCAAACTCATCTCCTTTGTAATTTGGATCTGTTTGATTTACACATTTCACACTCAAATCATTAGTAATTTATCAACGAAATGAATTAACTTAATATAAACTTTAATACATGGTTTTTCAATACAGAATACAAAAGTAAATAAATACATAAACATCTACTATTTACTTTTATCCTGAATACTCGGCTCATCACGTGAAGGTGCAGAAGCATAAGCTGACTGATCTTGTCTGTTCTTTGATCTTTTCTCTTGCCCTGGAGCTGAGACAGATTCAGCTGCTTCTCCTCCGTCACTGTCTTCATCTTCGTGCCATTCTTCAGTTTTCTCTTCGTCAGTTTCACTCTCATCATCATCATCGTCTTCATCATCATCATCATATCTGTCCCCATCCCTTATCTTTAAGGCTCCTCCTTCGATCCTTTCAGCTTTAGCAAAATGGTCTTTTTAGCCTTTTCCAACTCCTCTATTTTCTTCCTGAGGTGACGCTTTGAGCTTGGAGAAGGGCTATCTCGTTGCTCTGGCAGTCATCTGTCGGGCCTGTCTTTCTATCACTTGAGCCTGCTCTGCAATTTGGTGAGTTTGTGCAGTAGTCAGGTCTGTAAGCTGGCGGATTTGGGAGGCCTTTTCCTCATCGGCAGCCAGCAAACGCATTACCATTCTGTTTAGTGCCGACAACTGTTCTTCTACCGCAACTATAGGTAGAGGTGATCTGTAAGTGAATGAGGGATAGGCTGAGGGCTCGGTTTGGTGGCTAGTGGTGGTGGTGGTGGCTGTGGTGAATATCGGGTCAGGTCGGGATGATAATGGTGGTGAGTGAGGGGTGAATGATGTAGTGGTGGCTGGGATCTGTATTGTGGTGGTCGGTTTGGTGGTGTCTGTGGTTGCTGTGGGGGCTGTGGTGACTATGGTGGTGGATGGTGTGTCTGACGAGGTGGTAGTGGTGGTGGTAGTGGCTGTAGTGGCTGAGGTAGTAGTGATGAAGGTCAAACGACGCTTCTTCTTTGGTTTCTACCCATGGGGTTGAGCCATCCGTTTTCTCCTTTTCCTTTCGAGGTGGATGCTCCCCCTCCTACCCTGCCGATTGACCCTGGAACATAGGTCGGGTCGGTCTCTGTCTCTCCAGAGTCTCTTGGGTGCTCACCCACCACCCGAAGCCCATGTACTATGGGAACCACTTTTCTTCCCACAGTCCTGGTGAGGGGCTCCTCATCAAACTCTTCTTCTTCTACTTCTGTCTCAAGACAAAATCATGATGAAACCCAGCTGATTCGGTAACTTCTGTAGCCGGGGCGGATGCTGGAGGCACGACATCAGACGTAGTGCCTCTCTGTGGAACAGGCATATTGTCTCCGGCACCCCCACTATCATCATCATCTGAATCATCAGTAGGTAGGACAATTGGCTCCACGTCGGAGTCACTGTCCTCGTGACGCCATTGGCGTCTCCCCGGTGCCACATAACTTTCATCTGCTAAATGGCCAATCAGCCTCTTTGCCTGGGGCTTCACTTGCTTGCCCGGTACACCACCATCCTACCCAAAGTAGTATCATCCATAAGTTCCAAAGTCACTGCATCGTGACTTTCCTTGGGGAGCAGAGGCAGCTTCTCATTGAATATCATCTGAAGGAACCTTGGATACATACAAAAACCTTCTTTCCCTTTTGTTTCAATGTTCTCTACCAAATAAGCAAAGATCATATTAGAGAAGCTGAAAGGGTGGTTCAGCACCAGAGCCACGAAGGCATTTGTATCTGATCTGATAGGTCATCAAAACCACCCCTTCTCGAAGCAATGCACTTAAGAATACATGTGCCATATATTTGTATTGTGGGCACAGGTTGCTCTTATTTAGCACCCCCGATTAATGTCCCCCACATACTTGATTCGGAGGAAACACCCTCTCACTGTCAAAGGATGTAACTTAGTGGGGTGAGTGGAGTCATCCCCAAACTCAAGGATTCTCTGGATGTTTGTAGCGGTAATGTCGATAGCTTGACCCAAATGGTGCTTCGGATGCTGTATGGATCACGAGAGCGATCCACTGAGGCATTCTCCAGAATGCCTGATGTAGTGATTTGTAAGGCGTGCACGGTGTAGATATAGCCTTATGTATCCGTGAGCGTTTGAGGAAGGCTATAATCTCGGAGAAAACTTGGCCCCGTTCTGAGTTGTGTGGTCCAAATGGGCACATATGTTGTGCTTTGGATTAAGAGACCATCTGTCAGCCATTTTTCCTGAAACACAAAGCACATGATCATTAGTACATAATACATCAGAATTCAGTTCTAAGTGTAGTGTTTCACTTCCATTCTGATTCATTCATGTGAATGAATCATGCGACTGGAGTCATTCGGTTGTTCTTAAGCACGACTGAGTTCATTCGGTTGATTTAGACATGCGATTGAGTTCAATCTGCCGACTGAGTCTTCGATTGGTTCAGTCGGCCGACTGAACTCATTCGGGTGGTTCATTCAGCCGAATGACCCAATCGCAAGGTTCAATCGTGCGATTGGAGTTCATTTGAACGACCAGTCGCTTGCCCCACTGTTCGATCGCCTGTGGGTCGAATCTTGACCAATTTAAGTCATTTAACAGTGTTTAATGGTCCATTAGACTCGCCTACTTGTCACTAATAACCTATTAAACTTAATTTTAACATTTTGCTTAGTTTTCGTAGGTGATTAGGTCATTTCACAGTTCGGTTCTTGATTCAATCAGTGTCTCTAATGTAGGTTCTTTAATCTTCTGATTTTGTAAGATTCAAGAGTAATGTACCTGTAAAATCGTCACTCGAATGTAAGAAACTCAACAACAATGTAAGTCAGGATCTGTAGCAATTTTTGGCAGAATAACGGGAAGAATGCGATTTGAGTGCGATTTTGTGTGATGAGGAACATGCGATCGACTGAGGCCCTTAAATACTGAACCTAAGTTCAATCGGCCGACTGGCCTCATTCGCTCAGTTCATTCCGGCGACTGAGTCTCAGTCGTACGATTGGCCTAGTCAATAGCATTCAGTCGGCCGACTGAGTCTCAGTCGGTCGACTTCCTCATTCGGTCTCTTTCATTCGCATCTTCAGTTGACCGACTGAGCCTCAGTCGGTTGACTGCTTCATTCTCCCCCTTCTATTCGGTCGAATGGATCATTCTCATGTCCATTCGGCCGATTGGGAGCCATTCGTATAGTTGGTCCATGACCATGATCCAATCGTGCGAATGGGTCACACTTAGTGAGTTTACAGTCATCATTTTACTTTTAAGACCCTTTTATCTTTTGACAACAACATTATAAGCTCTTAACCAATTCAGTCACCTCAGACGTGACTCTTTTAAAACACGTGTCACCTCTGACGTGACTCTTTAAACTTTGAAAACATGTGGCCATCTCAGACATGACCCTTTTAGGTGAGTTAATTCCATTCTGATTTTCCTGATGTAGTCCGACAGCACACACACTAAAAGATTAAACTAGAAACTTAAACTAAATACACAAATAAAATTTGTTTTTGGACTTTTTATGAGAGATAAAACCCTAAGATGGAAATCTACGGGATTTGGTTCCGAATCGAAAGCTTCAACTTAGATTGACCACACCTGGACCAATTCAATTTTGGAATCATACAGGAACATCAAATCATTTGGGACTTGTTATCAAACTCTTTCGATGCTCAATTCTTGGTGTTCATCCAGAGTCATCAGCAGCTTTAGGGAATCATACTGGAACTCTTAGATTCCCACATTGATTTGAACTTTCAAGAATTGCAGCCACAATGATTGTCAATATGTTTGTCCACTTAAATCCATACACAGACTCTTGACTCAAACCGGTGATTGTTTTTGGTTTATTTAATTCAACGAACATTTGTGGATCCCACACTTATATGGTAATCAACATCCCTCAGGAGATTTTGAGCGGTCTACGGGTATTGTTACAAGAAGAGACTATTCTTAGATCTTTCATAGAGAAACCAGTCCTCAGGTCAGTGCCATCGCACAGCAAAGAGGCGGCAAACAACAATGAATTCTAGAATATCTAGGTTATGTTTATCCTCAGGTCAGTGCCATTGCACAGCAGAGAGGCACACAACCTATCTCCTTGTTAGAGTAGCTTTTATTTTGCACCAAATGCACCAACAACATAGGTCATTAGCTTGATAGCATTTTTCTTTCATTTTTTTCGTGCTTTGCTCTATTTATGGTCATCCGCACACATTTGTGGCGTTTACATGCTCATTACCCCTTATTGGAATATTATTGATTGTGTTAACCAGTGATAAGATGGAAGCCCACAGTCAGTTGAACAACTTAGTTTGATCTTGACATCACCAGTCCGGTCTAATCATCTATTGTGTTTAATCTACCGACATATCAATTGTGGTCTAGCAACCTCTAGGTCTACTCTCATTGTGTTACCTTAGGAGTTACCAGTTTTTCTATCATCTTCCCTTTATATTGCTTAGACTACACAGACTTATACTTTGAATTATTTTTCATCTTTTCTAAATTAGGATTTTAAAGTCCCTCTTGACTTGTTCTGTGTACTATCATATTCCAAGGGTTTGAATCGGTATCACAGATACGATCTACCTGTATCAGCTTTCCACTCCTTCTCCCTCGGTTTCCTTTTTTTTAATGTTGCTTGCTGACTTATTCTCCCCCTAAAATACTAAAATCAAAACCTGGTTTAATTATTTTAGGATTTTAATAAACAACAGAATAACATGAGTTTAATTTAAACAGACTAAAATAAACAAATAAGTAAAATAAAAAAGAAAAATTAACTAAACTACATCGGACTACACATGATCATCATCAGGAATAACATCACTTCTCTCTTTTAACGCCGTTGACCTCTAGCAGATATTGAAAACGTGGTTTATCAAAGGCTTTAGTATAGAGGTCAGCGCGTGAAAATCAGTATTAATTTTTACCACATCAATTAAGTTTTTTTCGAAACAATCTCGTATGAAGTGATATTTAATACCGATATGTTTGGTCTTAGGATGTTGGACCGGATTTTTAGTTACTGCAATTGCAGCAGAGTTATCTACAAAAATAGGAGTAGAATGGAACGTTAAACCGTAATCCCGCATTTGCTGTTGAATCCAGATGATTTGTGAACAGCAACTTGCAGCAGCAACATATTCGGCTTCACAGGTTGACAATGCAACCGATGTCTGCTTCTTACACTGCCAGGTAATTAATCTTCTCCCAAAGAATTGACACCCTGCTGATGTAGACTTGTAGTTCATCTTGCAGCCTCCGTAGTCCGAGTCACTATACGCCGTGAGCTCAAAATCATCATCATGAGGATACCACAACCCCAGTGTGGGTGTACCCTTTAGATAGCGAAAATCCTTTTGACCCCGATCAGATGATTGACCTTAGGTTTAGCCTGATATCTAGAACATAAACATGTCGCATACATGATATCAGGTCTAGAGGCAGTGAGATACATGAGGGATCCAATCATTCCTCGGTACATCGTGGCATCCACAAGATCTCCATTTTCATGAGGTGCTATGTCGTGATTCGTAGCCAGTGGAGTACCTGCAGCAGATGCATTCTCCATGTCAAAACGGTTGAGAATGTCGCTTACGTACTTGGTCTGATGTAGAAATATCCCATTGGTGTTTGATCCACCTGTAGCCCGAGAAAGAACTTCATCTCCCCCATAGCGCTCATCTCAAACTCTTTCTGCATAACTGCTTCAAACTCTTTGCATAACTCTTCGTTCTTTGAACCAAAAATTATGTCATCAACATAGATTTGTACGAGCAGTAGGTCGCCATCTTTTTCTTTAATGAACAGCGTGCAGTCAATGACTCCCCTGCGAAAGCCGTGTTTCACAAGATGAGTCGAGAGTTTCTCATACCAAGCTCTTGGAGCTTGATGAAGCCCGTATAAAGCCTTGTCGAGCTTGTAGACTCTATCCCAATGATAAGGGTCTTCAAATCCCTCGGGTTGACTGACATAAACTGTTTCTCTAATTTCCCCATGAAGAAATGCACTCTTCACATCTAATTGATAGACTTTAATCTTCATGTACGATGCATAGGCAAGGAAGATACGAATGGCTTCCATCCTTGCCACGGGTGCAAATACGTCATTGTAGTCAATTCCCTGACTTGGCGAAATCCCTGAACAACCAGTCGAGCCTTGTTCCTGATAATGACCCCTTGGTCATCTTTCTTGCATTTTAAAACCCATTTGGTGCCAATGACCTTAGCACCTTTAGGTCTATCAACCAGAGACCATACACCTAACTTCTTGAACTGAAGAAGTTCTTCTTGCATTGCACTCACCCATGCCTCATCATTTAGTGCTTCACTGACATATTTTGGGTCAACCTGTGAGACAAAACACCGATAGGCACCATCATGAATATATCCTTTTTCCATAACAGAGGCATAGTCAGCTGAGTACAGCTGATTTCGGGTTTGTACTCCTGATCGGACATCCCTAATGACATTGTTTAAGGTATGATAAACGTTTAGATGTGATCCTGGAGTAGTAGGAACAGCTACCTCAAAGCCAAGATGATGAACATTTGGTTCTTCATCTGAGGTAGTTGGAGTTTGAGGCTCTGACATCGAAGATGCACCACTGATAGATGCTTGTGGACTTTCAGGAACTGGAACCTGTTCCTCCTGACTGTTCTGGGTATCTTCTTTAGCTTCATTTTCAGAGGAGGTGTCACTTTCGTCAATTACTCCCCCTGAATGAGTAGATGATTCTCCCTGTGAGCTAGATGTTGGTGGATTCAAGCTATCATACATCATTCGTGTAGCTAATTCGTCATCCGAGGGAGAGAGAGGAATGTTGAAGGACTTGAAGAATCCATCATAGTCAAAGAAGTAGGCGGGTCCTTTGCCAGTAGGCGGTGTGGTGAATCGTTGAACATCAACATTACACCAAACTTCTACTAGACCTGTTGAGTTATTGTAAACTCGCTTGTTAGGTATGTTGTATCCTAGAAAGATTCCTACATCTGCCTTCTCGCTGAATTTACCCTCTTGTGTCTTCTTCAGAAGTGTGCACGGCGCCCCAAATGGTTCGAGATACTCCAAGTTCGGTTTGCGTCTTTGTAGTAGCTCGTAACATGTTTTTCCGTGGTGCTTGACTATCAAGACTCGATTCAGTGTATAACATGCATTTGCCACTGCCTCATTCCAGAATTGGATAGGCAGTTTCGAGTCTGCCAGCATAGTCCATGCTATCTCTATCAAGCTCCTGTTCTTTCTCTCAGCAACGCCATTCATCTGAGGTGTGTAAGCAGAAGTGAATTGATGCACAATCCCCTTTTCCTTGCAGTATTCCTCCATCCAATGGTTCTTGAATTCCGTTCCGTTGTCTGAGCGTACTTGTCTAACTTTCAGCTTGTAGAGAGATTCCAGTGTGGTTACCAACTCCTTGAATGATTCAAATGTTTCTGATTTGGATTTCAGAAACATTACCAAGTGAACCTTGAGTAGTCATCGGTGACCACAAAACAGTACAAGTCGCCTGCAATGCTCTTTGTACTAACTGGACCGAACAGATCCATGTGTAGAAGTTCAAGAGGAAGTTCTATTGAATTCACTTTCTTTTCCTTATGAGACTTCTTTGTCTGTTTACCTTTCTTGCAAGCTATATAGAAATCAGGAAGCTGAAAGTTCTTGACATTTACACCTCTCACCAAATCCTTCTGAATCAAGTGATTCATCTTCCTTTGACTGATGTGTCCCATTCTCCTATGCCAGGAGATGGAGTCTTTTTCAGTAGCTTTGGATAGAAAACACTGAACCTCATGATCCATTGTAGAAGCTGTTGACAGATCCAAGACATAAAGATCTTTATATCTTGAAGCAGTCATCAAAACTTGGTCCTCTGGGATCACGTAGTCTTTCTTCAGTACATAACACTTCTTGTTGTCGGAGATAACTTTAAATTCCTTATCACATATTTGTGAAACAGAGAGTAATTTGTTTTGAAGTTGCTGAACATAGTTCACCCTATCAAACTTAACTTTCTAACTTCCAACTTCTCCCTGAGCTGTGATATATCCTCCCTTGTTTCCAGCAAATGAAACATGCCCTCCTTTTATTTGTTTGACATTTGATAAAAGAGCTCTGTTTCCTGTCATGTGCCTGGATGCTCCGCTGTCTACTATCCATGTGTTAGTTTCAGCACTGTATTGAACAACCTGCACATACAAGGTAAAGGGTTAGTTTAGGTTAGGAACCCAAGCTTTTACTGGCTTGGGTTTCCCAGAGGCATCACACATCAGAAATTCAACCCATTGACCCTTAGAAGGTGAGGGTAGCTCAGGTTCCTTCTTGTCATCATTATCAACCACAGAGGTTGACTTTTCTTTCCATAGGCCAGATTTGTGCAAAGCCTGTTTGTGATACACAGTCGACTGGCTAACGGATTGAACTTTCTGTTCACTAGTTCTCTAGGTGGAGTTAAAGAGCTCCTCTTAGAAGACTTAGGTTTTGAGTCCTGAAGTTCAATCTTCTTCCTAGGTGTCTGATAATAAGTACAGTAGGAAGCAATGTGTCCACATTCTCCACAGTTGTAGCACGCCCTGCTATCAACTTTATGATTAAACTTTCTTTGTGGAGACGTGTGTGACACTCTAGTAATATCACTCACTTTAGGTTTTGACTCTGGTTCTTTTGATGTGTTTACTGGTTTAACAAAATTAACTGATTTAACCTGTTTTACATCCTTTTCTTTTTGGTTAATTGGTCTTTGACTTGAAGTATGTGAAAGATTATCCTTAGAATCCCTTTTTGGTTCTGATTTGACTTTGTTAGAACCTGACTTTAAGTTAATCTTTTCAAATTTCTTTTCCAGATTAACACAAGGCAGTTTACCCTTTGCCTTTGAAGTGGTCTCCTTTTGTTTGTTTCCAGTGTCAATAGATGAACATAAGGAATCTGGATCACTAACAAGAGGAGTAGACACTACATGATCCTTGATGGGATTACTACTTAAAGGTATAGTTTTAGTGTTCATCAAAGTCTCAGGTGGTGGCGGAACCACGTTATAACCCAGTCCCTCCCCGTTGTTCCTTTCTTTTACTAAGTGTTGGACTATGTACGACGAACTAGTCCAACTATGCAGTTTCTGTTTTAGTGAATTTACTTCTACTTCTAGAACTGCCTTTTGTTTCTTAGTGTCTTCTAGGGAGTTTAGATAATACCTAATGTCATTAGCTTGATTAAAGGAAACTACTTCGGTTTCCCTAAGCTGTTTAGTCAAAAGGTCTATCTTTTCTTTATAACTAAGCTCATTTTGTTTAGTACCCTATTAGCCTCAGTGCATAGATGCAGATTTTTTATCAAGTTATCATTATGATCTAATAATCTAGTAAATTTAGCATCTATGCTATTCCTAAAGGCATCACAATCAGAACAAGCATGATTATTAAACATTGTGTCAGTAGTACTTACCTGAGCAGATTCAGAAGCGTTTGCCATCAATGCAGTATCAGATGATTCTAATTCTTTTGCTTCTGTCTTTTCTGTCTCTGACCTGGTAGTCTCCACTTTTGGCTTGTAACTGACCTCGGTTGCAGTTGCTTCTTCACTATGTGACATTGCTATCTCAACTGCTAGATCTACTTCACTAGCGGAATCACTGTCAATATCTTCTACATTTGCAATGTTTGATTCCCCTGGTGAGACAAACCTAAAACTCCAATCCTGTCCTTCATCATCATGAGCAGTCAAGGCTTTTGAATCCTTGTTTGAGGAAGTAGAACTGGTAGTTTGCTTGTCTAGACGAGTGAAGGATGAGAACGGGTTCCCATTCCCAGTCTTCTTTGGCTTCACACATTCTCTCTTGAAGTGCCCCTTTTCACCACAGTTAAAGCAGGTCACTTTACTCTTGTCGAAGCCAAAGGTGGTATCCTTAGTAGCAACCAAGTTCTGTCCAGTCTTTTTCACAAACTTCTTCGCCCTCCGGACAGCACTTGCTAAGGCCCACATTATGTCCATTCTCTCAAGCTCCATTTCGTCCACCTGCTCGTAGTCCTCGTCTGCTAGATGGCAGTTTCCAATCTTTCCAGCAACAAGTTCATCATAGGAATGGACCATTGCTGCCAATAGATCCATGTGCTCTCGAGCTACTTCCACAGTCACATTACCGAGGTTCTCGGTCTTCAGTCTAGTAGCATTCGCTTCAGATCCAATGTATTGGGTACAAGAAGACACTGACGTTTCTGAACTTGGAGCAGGTGCATGTGTAGGACTCGATGAGCTAGACACGAATGCAGTCTGGAGGGGTGCTCTAGATGTCTTAGCTTGAGGAGTGGCATTGTATAAAGCTGGATTTTGATTGTACGTAGACTTCTGAGCTCTGTACTTCATTCTAAGTGATTCTTCTCGCAACTTCAGAATGAAGTCATTAATATTCAGTTTTGACAGCATTCCATTCTGTCTAAGATTAGACACGAATGAAACCCATTTTTCAGGCAATCCGTCTACAAAATTATTAACTTTCTCTTCCATGGTAGTAGCCACTCCATGTGTATGCAGTTCACTCATCAGATGGTAGAATCTATCTATAACATCATCCAAACTCTCGTTTCCCATCGATGAGAAGTTGTCGAATTCCTTCTTTAACTCCTTAGCCTTGATTGCCTTCAACGAGGCATTCCCGTCATACCTCTTCTCTAGCTCATCCCATAGTTTCTTGGACTGCTTATTTTCTGAGTACTGGTGGAATATCTCTTTAGGGATAGACTGTGTAATCAATGCATAGACCCTCTTCTCTGCATTATATTTGACTTTCTGCACGTCTGTCATCCCTCCTAAGGTTAACTTTACTCCATCGGCTCCCACCGGTGTACTATATCCAATCTCGATGGCCTCCCATAGATTCGGATCCACTCCATTGAGGTAGATCTCAAAACGTTGTTTCCAGTGGGGAAACTCATCTAACTTTAAAAGCTTTGGTGGTTTATTATGATTACCCACCTCACTCTCAAGTAGCAGCAGGTTCTGGATCCTAGAGTCCTTCCCAGCAGTATAGGCTGACAATTGATCTTCCATTGTAAATAACTTTAAGTCTAATAAGCAATTTTGAGTCGGCCGACTGAAGGGTGCGAATGGACTAGGCGTGCGTATGAACACTCAGTCGTGCGTATGAACTCTACGACTGGTTCAATCGTGCGGCTGAACTAAGTGATTAGCTCAGTCGTGCGAATGAATCTGATGCGTATGAACCATGTGACCGAACGGTTCAATCGTACGAATGGAGATACGAACTATGTCCAATCGTGCGACTAAGCAATGCGAATGAGTCCAGTCGTGCGAATGGCTCACTCGTGTGACTGAAGCTGCTGTTATGCGAAAATTTCTAGGTTAAACGTGTTTTAGCCGTAAAAATTCGAACTTTCGCAAGGTTGAATTGCCTAAGTCCGTAGAAACCAAACTTTGATGAGCAGAAACGTCCAAGATCACTTTTGACACAAAAGATTGCGTTTTTAGTGCAAAAACACAAACTTTTTATCAATCTTGATTGAATCACACATAATCAAGAGCCAATTGCTCTGATACCACTTGTTAGGACCTGGTATTTGACCGAAATACCTAGAGATTAACGTGTAAACCAGATCAAATAGTGCGGAATCCTATTTGATTGGCGATCCAATCAGTGAGAACACACGAAGAATCAATCAAGAATTGAAACTAACGTTAGAAATCGATTGGGAATCGATCTAAAGTGTTCTATGAACTTGGAGAACGAATTGAGAGGTTTCTGGACGGCTAGGGTACGTCGGGAATCGTAATTAACGAGAGTCCTTCTTTTTCACGAATTGAGTTGTATTTATAGGTTGGTATTATTCAATCGTGCGCTGAACCATTAGTCTGGTTCAGTCGTGCGATTGAACCATGCGGTTGATTCATTCGTACGACTGAGTGTTCAGTCGTGCGACTGAGCCAATCTTATGTTACAATCGTACGACTGATCCAGTCTCCTGGTTCAGTCGTGCGACTGAGTCAGTTGTGTGAAGTTATTCGTGCGTATGGTTCATTCGCATTAGCCATTCGCATGAAAACTTCATTATGTTAAGTTTGAATGTATTAATTAATAAACATTATGTGTAATCATTCAAGCAATCACTAACCTAATTAACCAATTCAATGTCGACTCATTAATGAAACATTAAACATTATAACTACCAAACTATTAATATCATTTCATTAATCATACCAAACAAGATCTATTACATCATATATCATGATCTAGGGACATACATGTATCAACAGTGAGCTGAACAAGTTGACGGTCAGGAACCCATACCCCTTATCAAGGATAGATGATTTGTTTGATCAGCTTCAAGGTGCTAGTTGGTTTTCGAGGATCGACCTTCGATCTGGTTACCATCAATTGAAGGTGAAGGAGCAGGATATTCCTAAAACAGCTTTCCGCACACGCTACGGTCACTACGAGTTTCTTGTCATGTCTTTTGGTTTGACCAATGCGCCAGGTGCTTTTATGGATCTGATGAACCGGGTGTGTCGGCCTATGTTGGATAAATGAATGATTGTGTTTATTGATGATATCCTAATTTATTCGAGAGCGAGATTGAGCATGCCGGTCATATTCGGGAGGTTTTGGAGACATTGAGGAGGGAGAAGTTGTATGCAAATTTCTCCAAGTGCGTGTTCTGGTTGCGTGAAGTTCAGTTCTTGGGTCATGTGGTAAATCTCGACGGGATTATGGTGGACCCGGCTAAGGTGGAGGCGGTGATGCAATGGAAGTCTCCTAAGACGCCATCCGAGATTCGTAGCTTCTTGGGTTTGGCAGGCTACTATAGGAGGTTTATCCAAGACTTCTCTAAGGTTGCTTCTCCACTAACTAAGTTGACCCGGAAGGATGTGAAGTTCGTATGGGGTCAAGCTCAAGAGAAGGGGTTCGAAGAATTGAAGGCAAGATTGACTCAAGCTCATGTTCTGTCATTACCCGATGGGAGTGAAGATCTAGTGGTTTATTATGATACTTCTTACTCAGGGTTGGGGTGTGTACTAATGCAAAGAGGGAAGGTTATAGCCTATGCATCCCGACATTTGAAGGTTCATGAGGTCAATTATCCTACTCATGACTTGGAGCTGGCAGGCGTGGTCTTTGCGTTAAAGATTTGGAGGCACTATCTCTACGGGATGAAGTGCACCATATTCACGGGCCACAAGAGCTTGAAGTACTTCTTTGAGCAGAAGGACCTGAACATGAGACAAAGAAGATGGTTGGAGCTCATAAAAGACTATGATTGCGAGATCCGCTACCATCCGGGCAAAGCCAACGTGGTAGCTGATGCTCTTAGCCGAAAGGAGAGGCCCGAGCCGGTTCTGGTGAAAGCTTATCAGCTGATCATGACCTCTGACGTGATGAAGCAAGTCAAAGAGTTTCAAGATGAGGCACTGAAAGAAGATCATCTTAACTCTGAGAGAATGAGAGGTCTGGTCGCAGAATTGGGTGAAAACACGTTTGGTGTTAGAACTCGATTCGGGAGAACATGGGTCCTCGTTTTGGGAATCTACGGGTGAAGATTATGGATGAAGCTCATAAGACTCGATACTCTATTTATCCCGGTGCTACGAAAATGTACCAAGACATGAAGAAAGATTATTGGTGGCCGGGTATGAATCGTGATGTGGTGGAGTATGTGAGTAAGTGCCTTACTTGTTTACAACTGAAGGCCGAGCATCAAAAGCCGTATGGGAAGATCCAACCTTTGGATATACTGGAATAGAAGTGGAAGCACATCACCATGGATTTTATTATGAAGCTGCCACGTACTCCGAAAGGGTACGATGCTATATGGGTGATTGTGGACCGTCTGACGAAGAGTGCTCACTTCCTACCGATCCGCGAGACATATTCATCCGAGAGGTTGGCGGATCTATTCATCAGGGAAATTGTAACTCGTCAAGGTGTGTCGGTGTCTATTGTGTCCGATCGGGACACCCAGTTTACATCTAAATTTTGAAGAAATTCCATGACGCCATGGGAACAAGGTTACATATTAGCACGGCTTATCATCCCCAAACTGATGGTCAATCAAAAAGGACCATTCAGACGTTAGAGAACATGCTTGGGGCATGTGTGATTGATTTTGGTGGAAGTTGGGAAGACCACCGACCGTTAGCCGAATTCTCATGCAATAATAGTTATCATGCCAGTATTGGTATGCCACCTTACGAGATGCCTATACGGTAGGAGATGCAGAACGCCCGTCTGTTAGGGTGATATTGGTCAAAAAGAGTTAGGAGAGTCGAGGTAATCGAGACTACGACTGAGAAGCTTGAGAAGATCAAGGCCTTCATGAAGGCAACCAAAGATAGACAGAAGTCGTATGCTAATAAAAGACGCAGACCGATTGAGTTCCAGGTGGGTGACCGGGTTATGTTGAAGGTCTCACCTTGGAAGGGTATCATTCGTTTCCGAAAGCAGGGCAAGTTGAGCCCGAGATACATAGGCCATTTCCGAATCGTTGCTCGAGTAGGAGAGGTGGCCTATAGACTAGAGTTGCCAGAAGAGTTAAGTGGAATTCACCCGACATTCCATGTATCTCATCTGAGAAAGTGCTTAGCCGATGAAGACATGATTGTTCCATTGGAGGATATCAAAGTAGACGAACGACTCAATTATGTGGAGCAACCAGTGGTAATCATCGATCGAAAAGAGAAGAGGCTGAGAAATAAAGTGGTTCGTCTTGTGCGTGTACAGTGGAAGCACAGGAAGGAATCCGAGTCTACATGGGAGACTGAAGAAGAAATGAAGCTGCATTACCCGCGTTTGTTCAAGGAATAACAGGTTTCAAGGACGAAACCTATTTAAGGGGGGTGGACTTGTAAAACCCGGTTATTTTAAAGTCAAGGAAGGAAGAATAAAGTGAAGAAAGGAAAGAAAAGAAATAAAACCCAAGTCCAAGGGAAAAAGTGTCCAAAAGGACAAAATGTTTGAAAAGTGGGTGTAAAAGGTGGCATGGCCGCCCATATGTCACATACATCACTGATCTTCGGGTTTTAGAGAGAGAGAAAGAGTAGCTGGGAGCAACAAATTCTTTGTTTTGAAGGAAGAACGGGAAAGAATTCGAATTCAAGGTGAGAATTCATATTTTTATGGTGTTCTTAACCGGTTATGTCCTCGGGTTTATGCTTATGTGTGTTCGGATATGTTTTTAGTGGGTTTCTAGGCGATTGAATTCAATTTGCAAACGAGTTTGGAAGAAGCCATACTCAAGAGCTGCGAAGGTGAGTTCTAGGACCCCTCTTTTACCTGTTTTAACTGATTTTGGGGCAGGAAATGCATGAATGTATGTTTTCATTAAACTGGGTTTTGGACCCGTATGTTTCATTTGGTTTATGTTGTATGTATGATGTGATGTATGATTATGTTCATGCTTGATGATGTATGATGATGTTTCTAAGACTTAGGATGTATGATTTAAGCTTAGAACATGATGAATGGTGATTTGAGATTGAAATCTAATGTTTAAGGCTCATATATTAAGTTTTGGAATCTGCATAAGTGTTGAAAAATCAATGCGAATGGAAAGGTTAATGTGGATGAGCAAAGTAAGTCAATGCGGATGAAGTCAATGCGGATGAGCATTTGACTAAGTCAGAGAAATGCGGATGAATATGGACTAAGTAAAGGGAAATGCGGATGAGTACTGCGAAGAAATGTGGATGAACAGTTAATGCGGATGAGTATTAACTACAAAGTAAGTAAATGCAGATGAACAGTTAATGCGGATGGGGTCAATACGGATGAGCATTTGACTAAGTATATGAAATGCGGATGAGTAAGTCAAATGCGGATGAAGTATGTCAATGCGGATGAGCATTTGACTAAGTATATGAAATGCAGATGAGTAAGTCAAATGCGGATGACAAATGCGGATGAAGTATGTCAATGAGGATGAAGCAAATCAAATGCGGATGAACAATAAGGTCAATGTGAATGAACACTTAGAATAATTCTGATTTTTGGAGAAAAAGGAGTAATGTAGGCTTTGACTCGAGAAGTTCCCGGGGGTTCATCTAGGTTGACTCTTGAGGTCATAGATGGTATTATGGGCATGTATGATGTATTGATGCATATGCATAATGATGATGTATGATGTTATGTGATTATACATGATGTATGTTATGAATGTATGATGCTGCCATGTATGATGATGATGACTGAATGTTATGTTCCTTATTATGACATATGTTTATCTTTCCGTGGCTTTACATGTTATGTTAATGAATGAACCGAAAGTATTATGTAACGTAAAGTGAAAGATAATGAAAGAGGAACATGATGAATGAATGCATGCATTAATGAATGAATGAATGTAAGAAGGCTTGCAAGCAAATGTATGGAGGTGCACACCCAATGCAGGTGTTAGCTCAACGGTGTGCGGGTTAGCTACCCCGAAGGATGCACATTGGGGTCTAATCTTTGTGATTGACCATATGAACGGGATCCTTGTCGCTTGCCCTAGGTACTGGAGTCAGCTTCGTGACAATGTTCGAGGTCTATGAAAGACCTCAGGCCCAGTTACCCGCTTTGTGCACAATGTTCGGGGTATAGCATATGACATTGATCCGGAATGAAAGAGAAAAGATAAATGGTGAATGTACTTGCCCTAGGTACTGGAGTCAGCTTCGTGCATAATGTTCGAGGTCTATGAAAGATCTCAGGCCCAGTTACCCGTTTCGTGCATAATGTTCGGGGTAATGTACATGTCACTGGAAGTAATGAATGAACGAATGAAAGTAAGAACGTATGAAAGAATGAAAGTAATGAATGAATGAATGAATGACGAAGATAATAATGATATTATATGTGTATACGTATGATGTATGATCGCATGAAAATAAAGAAAGGTTTTAATGAAAGAAAAGTATGTTTTATTTATAAAACTAGAACTCACTCAGCAACGCTGACTTTTATGCATTATCCAGTTGGCAGGTGAGCATTGCTGAGGAGGGCACGGAACAGGTACTTGGCATTTTGAATGGCATTCTTTTGTTAATGTTTTTGCATTGTAATGCGAACGAATGATGTTTTGAACTAAACGCTTGTATTAACTTGCCAAAGCATTTGTAATGATATGAAAAATTAGTTTTATGTTTCCACTGCATGTTTTAATGAATGATTAAATGTAAAGTATATGTTTTATGTGCGATGATTTACCAGCTGTAAGCGTCCCGGGAATGGGACCTTACATTATAGATCAAAATATGATAATCATAATCAAAACCCCTTTGATCTTCAATTAGATTGCTAATAATGTGTTTACAAGTAATCCCTCAATCTATTGGTCATACAACTATTAACAAAACCTAATTACAATTAACCTATTTATAATCTAGACTAATATTCACTAATTGCACTTAATCGCCTAGACTTAGGCTAATTAATAGAAATTACATGTAAAGCATAAAAATGACTCAAACAAAGTAAAATATATTTTGTTCACACAAATATATTTATTACAATAAAACTCCTAGTCATCTAAATCTTCAACGTCTTGTCTCGGTTCTTCGTCTCGAACGTGTCGGGTTTGACTTTTATTGACTTTGACTGTGACGTTGAATTTGACTGTGTTGATAATATAGACTATCTTGTACAGATCCAACAGATTGTATGGGGGAATCAAACAATCAAGAGACATTCAACGCAAGAAATACTCATAAATGTTTTTTGTATTAATGATGATGATTGGTTACAATAAATGCTAGGGTTTGAGCATTAAACAGTAATAATACACCTTGAGTATGTAAGACACAAAATATTCTAATTGTCTATCAATAGTCACCTCACATACGAGGTTTTTTATTCTATTTATAGGTTGACAAGATGCCTTTTTACAAAATGACTAAACTACCCCTGACCTATACATCATAACTAGTCTAAGTCTTCATCAACATTTCTTTTGTTCATCCGCATTGACAAATGCGATGAGTTGAACTTGATTAGCATTTCTTCTTTTGTCTTCCGCATTAGTAGTTGGTCATCCGCATTGACTAATGCGGATGAACAAACACTTGTGCGTATTTGTTGTCAGGCCATCCGCATTTGCAAATGCGGATGTGCAAAACTTGTCTGCATGTTTTTTAGGCTATTCGCATTTGTTAATGCGAAAGAACAAACACTTGTCAACATTTGTTCTATGTCTTCCGCATATACAAATGCGGTTAGCCAACACTTAGTCTTCTCTGCAGATTCTTCATCCGCATCAGTACTTAGACTTGTGAGATTACCAACAGAACAACCATCAACTCACCAATTGAATTAGCATGTATGATCCTTTCACGGTCCAACAATACTCCCCCTAAGGATTATACAGCCTATGTTCTTCAATGGTTTGGTGGTGGTTGAGGTTGTGAAGATTCTACTGGGTCTTATGAAGGCCTTTGAGGTTCTTCTTGAGATGGATCCAAAATGGCCTTTATCATGTTGAAAAAGTCATTTGCATCTAACATCTTCTCTCTGTTCAGCATGTGAATCTTCATCTGACTCATAGTGTAGATGACTTCTAAGGGTAGTTTCTTGAGTGATATTGGTTCCCATATGGATATAGTAGACAACCCATCTCTATGTATCAGCAAAGCTCCATCCACATTAACCTCTAGCTTCACAATGTTTCCTAATTGCTGAGGAGTCTTTTTCTTCTTTCTCTTTTCTCTTTTGGCAATGATTTGATCATATGCCATTTTCAGTATTTTAATGCACATTAAGAAGAAGTGCATGTCTTTTTCTCCCAACTTGTTTGTTATTTCTCCAAAGTGTCTGGTGTAAATGTAGTGGATGTATGATTCATCAAGTAGTCTCACCTCATATCCACTAAACAATCTAATCTCCGCACCTTCCTTTCCTCCCCATCTTCTCTTAATTACTAGCTCATAAGTCTTTTCATCATAATAAACATTAGAAATTGGACTGGAGGAATGAGTGCTAAACACCATCATTCTCTTTAATGACTCAATTGGTTTCACTTTTAGCTCTATGAATACAACTTCTTCTGCTTGTTTAGTTCTTCTCTTTTCAAGTGGGTTAATGAAGGATCTATCTTTCCTCATGTAGATAGCCTTTAGAGATTTGAAGTTGTCTGTTCTTTTAAACATTCTGAGAATCTCTTCAAACTCATATCCCCTTAACATAGCCTTATGATTTATCAGTTCTAAATTGGCTAGTTCCTTCAAGTCATAAATCTCTAGTTGATTTACAAGAGCAAAGTACTCTGTAAAGAATTGCACTAGCCCTGAGATCCTTTTCACCATAAACATGTTCCGGTCACTATCATACTTCCAAGCAATAATCTTCTGATTAGTCTTGCCTTTGGGAGTAGACACACCTTTTATCGTTTCTGTAGTATTTAGACCTTCTTGAAGTTTCAATTGTGAAGGATCTGCAAAGCACTTAGGATATCTGTGTAGAACAGGTGCCAGAGAGTCATGGTCTCTATGGGTGAGCTACATGTCTTAAGCTGACACTCTGGTTCTAGGCTTCTTACTGGTAATCTATTCTTCTAGTTTCTTTAGCCTTTCTTTCTTCTCATTATTCAACCTAAGGATGGCAGCCTTTAGGGAATTGGTTTTCATATTTACAAGCTTTCTCTTTGTGAACCCTTAACCAGAGAGATAATCCTTCATTTCCTTATCAGACATGTTATAGGGATCTGGATATAATAAGTGAGGAGTGGATGTCTGCTTTTGCATGGAGGATAATTTGGGTACTGATGCTTTGGGAGAAAGAGTCTTCTCATACTCAGTCTCATAAGTGGGGTCAAGCAACTTGTTTAGTTTTCTTCTTCTTCCTTCATTCCCTTATAAGTCATACCAAACACTTCATTTGGATCATATCCATGATTGATTAAGAACATGGCTTTCACCATCAGATCATCAGTTTGTGCCTTTTCAACCATATCTTGTACTGATTTTTCCTCCTGTATAGGGCTATCAACAGCTATTGGTTCATCAACCACATAGCCACCCTCAATTTCTCCTTCTTCAAGGTCTACAAAGTCAGCCTTCTCTTTCATTTGAGCTTCAGCCTGGTCATGCTCTTCTAAAAATTCAGCAATAGCTGCTAGGCTTCTAGGATCATCCTTTTTTATTTTTCTTACTTGGTTCTTCTTCTACTATTGGCCTTTTTCCCTTAGCCTTCTCTGATAAGTATTTCCTCTTCCTAGTATATGTTTGCATTGATAGGCCAAGGAGGTTTCAGGCTGTTCACCTTCTTGAGGCATTTTTTCAGCCTTTGATTGTTTTGGTTCATGAATGGCAGCAGCTGATTCTTCTTTCTCTTATTGCTCTTCACATAGTCTTTTAATAAGCTCTTTTTGTACTTCAGTTAGTGATATAACAGGCACTAGTTGCATACTCAATTCCTTCTCAAGAGGAACTGGAGATAGAGGAATAACAACTAAAGGTTCAACAACAATCCTCTGCTCAACTATGAAGTCCTAAAAGTCATCATCAATGATAAATTCTTCAATTGTGAAGCTATCAAGAGCTTTAGTCATATCACTGAATTCTGCCTTTTCAGTGTGAATCTTAGCTGTTTTCTCTGAATACACGACTATTTCCAAGCTAGACTCATCATGCTTTGTTTTGCTTGTTTCTTCTCTCTTCTCAACCTTAGAGAATCTCATCCTTTTAGTAGGAGGAAAGTCATCACTACTCTCTCCTGATGAGCTCTCAGGAGTAGCTTCTTTATCACTGACACCCTTTCTTTTCTCTCTCTTGTCTTAATTACAACATCTTTTCTCAACTTTGTTTCAACTTCTCTTTTGATTTCAACAAGCAGTTCTAGCTCAGATACCCTCTTGTTTAGGCTTTCAATCTAGTTTTGCAAGTCAATAATGATGTCATCTTATTCTTCAATAAATCTTTCTTGTTCTTCCATAGCAATTGTCTGAATAGCTAAAATGTCCACACGACCACTTATTTCATCTCTGGATTGTTAAAGAGCAGCCTTTAACTTTTCAACCTTATATTTCTCTTTCATCTCTTTCAACTCATTCTCCTTCTCATCCAGCTCCAGAAGTCTGTGTTGAACAATACTAGATCTTCTGTTGAGTAGTCTTTCCATCTTGGCTACCTTTTGCATTAGTTCTGAAAATTAACTCATCCTTATCATTAGGTTTGTTGACTCTAGATTCTGCATAACTTTCTGAAGGAGCAGCCTTAGAAGTAACTTTCTTTATAGGCATTTGGCTTGGATGATCCTCCTCATTAGATGATGATTTGGATTCTCTGAAGAGTTGGTAGAAACACCAAACACAACAGGCTCGGTAGTAACAGGAGATGTTTGAGCAGGTAATATGGGTGAATGATGGATTGGAGATGTATGTGGAGAAGTGATAGGTTGTGCTTGAGGTGATGGGATTGGTGATTTGTGAGGTGAAGGAATTGGTGATCTGTGAGGTGATGGTAATGGTGTTCTTTAGGGAGATGGTATTTGTGAGGGTACAATAGTGAGGCTATATCAACATCATGAACATAAGGTCCAGTATGAAGATCACCCCCTACATCAACTTGGGGTGACACTGACCTTTGACCTTCATCTTTTTCTTCAACATGCTCATTAGCAGTTTGCTGATCATGAGCAGCTAGTTCTTATTCTTGAATTGGCTCATCAGCACGAGCCTCCTATTCTTCAACTTGTTCTTTAGGATTGATCTGTTAAAACATCCAGGGTAATAAAGGAGAATGGGTTCCACTATAGAAGTTCCTTGGATCTCTCTTTTTGATGTACTTGTAGGACTTGGCATCATAATGAGGGATATCCAAAACAGGTCCTTCAGGTATAATGTCAGGAAATTCTTCATTGATGAGACATTGTAGGAACCTTGGATACATCAGGAACATGTGTCATATTCCTTCCTAAATGTTAGAGACTAGACCATTGAATGCATAGACAGACATGTTAAATGGCTTATTGGTGCATAAGGCAGATATAGCTGATGATGTGATTATAGGAATATCATTCCATCCTGTCTTCCTTTTTGACAAACAATGTTGGTAGAGGTTAATCAAGAACCTCCATTGTAAGTCAACTAGTCCCTTTACTATATGCTTACCTTCATATCCTCCTTCATAACCAATGTTGGCAAAGAAGGCAGTGATTTCATCATCTTCAAGCTCAAGAGGTGTGTTTTCATAATCACCAAACTATAGACAATGTTTGATAGTTTGTTCAGTGATGGTTTTTAAATGGTCATAATTGATTCTTCCTGACAGAGTCTTCTAACCATCTACATCTGTCACTACAGCAGTAATACAGAAAGACCTTATGAATCTCTCATAACTGGTAGGTCTAACTGTGATTGCATGAGCCACTCTTGTAGTAGAAATGAATCTGATCATATCTCTAAGACCTTCAACCTTAGGTACATCAGGGTCAAGATAGCTACTAACATTGTAGAGCTTGCTCCAGGTAAGATTAGCCATGTACCCTATATTAGAGGTATATGAGTTAGATTGATGAAAATATTTTTAAGCATATAAGTCATATATTATACATGTTTCATCAGTTTGACTTTTGATGGTCAAAGATGAATGTTTGAAGGTACTATTCTATAAGAATCACTTCAAAGCTTGATGTTATCAAGATAATCACTGTTATTTTGTTTTTCATGTTTAAATAGATGATTTTTTGATGTTGTTAACCTCTAATCAACTTTTATTTTAAGATTTGATTTCAACATTTTCAATTTTATTATGCTCTGTTCATACGATGAGCATGACTTTTAAGTTTCCTTGTTGATTGTTATTCTTCTTAGTTTGCATGCTCATTGAAGTAGAAAATGATCATCTTTTCTTAGATCAAATCTGATTTTGAGTTTTCTTTATTGACCTAGGGTTCTAAGTTTATTATCAATTCAAATGTCCAACATTTTAGGTTACAAAATTTGAATATTTTCACCTTTTGTTCGATACTAATGTTGTGTAGAATCAAAGATGGGGACAGATTAGATGAAATGAATCTAAGAACTCAGACTGTTAATGGTGATGATGATTGATGAAGAAGAACAATGTGTTTCGCTCGTCGCACTTTGAAGTCTCTCAAATTTGAAAATATTAAATGACCTTTTGAAATTGCTTTAAATAGTCAAATAATAGCTTTTATAAGTTTTTACAAGTTTCAGAATAAATGCGGTCAAATTTTTAATTACACTGTAGCAAATGTGGAAAGGTTTTGGTAACACGCATTTATGTATTGTTACAAATGCGGAAGTAGAAAACCTAAGAGCATTTGTTCACTGTAGCAAATGTGGATGAACAAAGTTAATCAGCATTTGTTCACTGTAGCAAATGCAGTTGAACAAAGTTAATCAGCATTTGTTCACTGTAGCAAATGCGGTTGAACAAAGTTAATTAGCATTTGCTCATTGTATCAAATGCGGTTGAGCAAAGTTGATCAGCATTTGCTCACTGTAGCAAATGGGGTAGAGTAAAATTTATTTATCCATATTTACTTCAACAAATACGGTTGAATAGTTAATTTGTCCATATTCCTTGATCATCACCCATGGTGACAAAAGAGATTAAGCACTTGTTTATCATTTCTTGAAAGTACATGTAATGTGTTGATGTCACCCACATCCACAAGTGCGGATGAGTAAAAAAATAAGGGAATGAAAATATCATCCGCATTAATTAAATGTGGTAGAACACTTTTGTCCACATAAGTTTTTAACACTTTAAACTTTTCATGTATACTTGTTAGACACCAATGCGGTAGAGTAAACTCTTCATCCGCATTAGTTTCACTTTGTTATAAACATTTACCCGCATTGGTTATATGCATGGGTTACCTTCACCCGCATTAACCAATGCACTTACCCGCATTAACTTTTGAACTTAATCAAAACTTAATGTTTCTGTTATTGTTTCTAGTTATGAAGAACTGTCTTTGGTTGAATTGTCTTATGAAGTTGTTGACTGTTGTTGGAATTATCCATTCTTGCTTGGATTGACTTATATGTCAGAAGTGATACAAGTTTCCAATTGTTTGACTGATCTTGGACTTCTTATGTTTCCAAGAATCTGCATAAGCTGAGATACTATGGTATAACTTTTGCATCAACACAGACATTCTCATTTTGATTTGTTTCAAAGTTTTAAGGAAGTAATTTGAGAAAGTAAGTGACTTATACAAACTGATAAAAAATTTTAAATTGCTCCCCCTAAAGTTTATATCCATATCTGGATAGAAACTTTAAAGATTTTAAAAACTTTTAAATATGAATTACTTTTGATTTGTTTTTATTGATAATGAAGAGAAGTATACCTTTTTTGGGATCATATCAATCTTACATTACACATGTGCATCCTTTGTGAGAAAATGGATATGTTTATGAACTTGTTGATTGAAGGTATGTTTGCCCTCTTAAACTCATACCAGTTGATATTTTAATGCATGTGATATTTATCATGTTTTGGTTGATTTGATTATTCAACATGTATGTAACATCTCGTATTTTTGTTAACTAAAAGTTAGTTTCGTTTATTCTTTTAAGGGTTATTGTTGTCATTTATGAAACTTATGGGTTAATTACGCTTATTTATTTGTTGTCTTTAATTTTTGTTAGTTTAGGTGTGCATAATAATGAATAATAATAACTATAATAATAATAATAATAATATTTTCATTTTAAGATAGCGTTATGTGGTTGTGAACAATCTTAACCCTCGCATCTCGGTGATTCCGCCGTCAAGGTTGGGGTGTGACAGATTGGTATCAGAGCCCATAACTATAGGGATTTAGGTTATTAAAAATGGTGACCTAGACCATAGCATATGCATGAACCTTATAGAATAATATTTATATTCTTGTAAAAGTACATTGTTTGCATGCTACATAATGCTATGCCTTCTTATGTGCAACTTGATGCCTTAGCATAGGAGTGCCTTATAAATGCTTAAATTTTGTTACTTGTCTCCCCTAAACTTATCTTTGACTCTTTGATTCTCCCCAACAAATGAAACTTCCTAAACTTATTCTCGACGACATGTGGAATCTACGCTTATTATCGTGGGTTTAATTCCTTAGACTATGTCTAATCTATGAAAATCTCATCAAGGTTTTGATTTCATGAACCTAAGAAATTTGTGTGACACATAGACACCTGTATTCTGGTTTTCCTGCCAAAAGGCCTTCGGGCTAAGGTAAGCATTTCGCATAAATCCTATGGGACTAGTTATGCTTACCTGGGGATTTCTGGGATGAGTGATAAACTATGGTCAACATACACAAATTTCTAAGGCAAATGGGTTAATTTACCTTGACGTGTCAACGTTTCCAAATGGTAATGTGTTACCAAATGGAACCATTCTATGTGCCTTACAACTCTTGATTTATCCTTATTCAAATTACTATCCTTTGTTATTCTCATTCCCGTGTCTAACTCATTTTGTATATCTAGCATGTCTCGTCACCATGGAAAGCATGGAAGTTCCAACCATAAGCTAGCCGCTATGATTGCTTGACAAATGGTTGCCGTCATCCCAACCATGGTTGTTGAACTCAATAGGACCTTGATGACCAATTCTAGCAACAATAGAAATGGTCAAGGGGAAAACAGCGTTACCAGGGGCGCAATAACCAAACTTGTACCTTCAAGCACTTTAGCTCTTGCAAGCCCACTAGTTATAGTGGCAAGGAGGAGCCACTGGTCTTCTTGAGTGGTTCGAGAGCATGGAGAATACCTTCGTCAATTATGAGTGTCCCGAGGGACTCAAAGTTTGTTATGCCACTAGTATGTTCCAACAAAGGACACTTACCTGGTGGAATAGCGAGAAGAAAAAATAAGGAGCTGATGCTATGTTGTTACTCACTTGGATGAGTCCAAGAACATCACCATTACGAAGTTCTACCTGAGGAGTGAACTAAAAAACTGGAGGAGGAAATCTGGAACTTTAAGCAAGATGGTGGTGACCATTTGGCCTACTCAACTAGGCATCATAAGTTGAGTATATTGTTGCCCCATACTGTCCCTCGTGATATCGAGAAGTTCATCAAGGGTGTACCACCCCAAATTCAAGATGCTGTGGTGGGTAGCCGACCCACAACCTTGGAAGAAGCCATCACTATCACCGCTCAACTCACCGAGAATCATAAACGAGCGGGCACCATGTATGTGAAGGGTGCAAAGAAGGTGGAAAAGACGGCTACCGAGGCTTTTAAGGAGACCAAAGCCAAACCGTCTTACAACAACAATGTAACACCCGGTTTTTTTAATCAAAGAAAGAAGAATAAAGTGAAGAAAAAGAAGGAAAAGAAATAAGACCCAAGTCTAGGGGTTAAAAGTGACAAAAAGGACAAAAAGTTTAAAATTTGGTGATAAAGGTGGTATGGCCGCCTAAATGGTCACACCGCACCTTTTTCATTCGGATCTTGGAAGAGAGAGAGAGAGAGAGAAAAGGAACTGAAACTCTCGGATTTTGAAGAACAAGAGGCAGAAATTGAATCCAAGGTAAGAATTCGTGTGTTTATGATGTTCTTAACTAGTCATATCCTCAGGTTTGTGCTTATGTGTGTTTGTATGTGTTCGGATATGTTTTTGGTGGGTTTCTAGGCGGTTGAACTCCACTTACAAACAAGTTTAGGAGAAGCCATACTTCAGAGCTACAAAGGTAAGTTCTAGAACCCCTCTTTTACTGGTCTTTTTAACTGATTTTAGGGCTGGAAATGCAAGAATGTATGTTTCCATTTAATTGGGTTTCAAACCCATATGTGTGACTATGTGCATGTTGATGTTATGATGTAATGTTTGGCTATGTTCATACTTGATGATGTATGGTTGTGTTTCTAAGGCTTAGAAGGTAAGACTTAAGATTAGAACATGATGGATGGTGATTGGGAACAGAGATATGATGTTTAAGACTCATATGTTTAAGTTTTAAAATCTGCCTAAATATGCAGTAAGTAATGCGGATGAACAATGGAAGTCAATGCGAATGAACAGTTAATGCGGATGAGCATTAACCATTAAGTATGTCCATGCAGATGAGTAATGGAAGTCAATGGGGATGAACAGTTAATGCGGATGAGCATTAACCATTAAGTAAGTCAATGTGGATGAGTAATGGAAAGCCAATGCGGATGAACAGTTAATGCGGATGAACATTTACCACTAAGTACAAGAAATGCGGATAAGTAGTGGAAATGCGGATGAAGTAAAAGAAATGCGGATGAACTATAGCAAATGCGGATGAACTATAGCAAATGCGGATGAACTATAGCAAATGCGGATGAACAAAAGACAAATGCGGATGAACACTTAGAATATTTTCTGACTTTGTGGGAAAAAGTTGAAATTTAGGCTTTGACTTGAGAGGTTCCCGGGGGCTATGTAAGTTGACTATTTGGGGTCATAGATGTTATGTGGGCATGTTATGATGAATGTTTGATGCTTATGCATGATGGTATGTATGATGTATGTTGTGTATGTATGATGCCCTGTATGATGTTGTGGTATGTGTATGTTGATGTTTCTTATTATTATGTATGATTATTTTCCCTTGGCTTTACGTGGAATGTTAATGAATGAAATGAAAAGTATTATGTAACATAAGTGGAAGATAATGAAGAGGAACGAAATGAAGAATGCATGCATTAATGAACAAACGAACGTAAGAAAGTCTTGCAAGCAAATGTATGGAGGTTCACACTCAATAAGGAGTGTTAGCTCAACCGTGTGCGGGTTAGCTACCCCATGAGGATGCACACTGGGGCTTAATCCATGTGATCAAGCATATGTATGGAGATTCACACCCAACGAGGGGTTGTTAACTCAACTGTGTGCGGGTTAAATACCCCATGAGGATGCACACAAGGGTTTAATCTTTGTGATTGACCTTGTCGCTAAACCCTAGATGAATTGCTTGGTGTTCTAGAGGGGGGTTAAGCACATGACAGGACCTAGATGAAAACGAAAGATAATAAAAGTACGAAATGAACGATGATGAAGATAATAAATATTATCTATGTGTACGTACGATGTGTGATCACATTCTAAAACCTATTATGATTGTATGAAAGTAAAGAATGGTTTTAAATGAAAGACAAAGTATGTTTTATAATAAAACTAGAACTCACTTAGCAACACTGACTTTTTTATGCATTTTCCAGTTGGCAGGTGAGCATTATTAAGGATGGCGCGGGGCAGCTACTTGGCATTTTGAATGGCATTCTTTTGTTAATGTTTTTTGCATTGTAATGCGAACAAATGAAAATGTGTAATGAATGTTGTATAATTTTGCAAAAGTATTTATATTGAAAATGTTTTTAATGTTTTCGCTGCAATGTTTGTTTCAACTTAATGTAATTATATGTTTTATGAGCAATGATTGGCTAGCTGTAAGCATCCCGGGAACGGGGCCTTACAAGTTGGTATCAGAGCCAAAGTTTAAGTGAAATGGGTAAATTTTCAAAATTAACCTTAACTTAAACTGAAAATGGCATGGAAAGGGAAAGGATGCCAGTCTGAGTAGCTGCGTGCCATTAGGTATTTTCGTAATGTTAACCGGCATTATGTGCTCAGTTATGTGGTTATGTGTTGTTTGTAGATTTAGAAACTGATGTAGTCAGGATAGGTAATGCTTGGGGTATGAAGGGTAAAGTAAGTGGCTAATCACAACTAGCCACTGTAATTAGGGACTTGCTATACTTGACATAAACTAAGCTGTTCCCTTGAATGACCGTGTTAGTGTTTGAATCTTTTAGTGTGTGTGTTAGAGGATAGCCGGTGGTAGATCATCTAAAGCTTCATATGGTGGAGGTCGTGGTGCTGAACCACGGGTTACGAGAGGAAGACCCAAAGTTGAAAAGGTGGTTCATGAAGAACGAGAGACCCCTCACCCAGAGGGTGGTGATGAGAGTGCAAACTTAAAGGCCTCGGTGAAAGAGGCTGTGGTTGAAGAGGTGTATCAAGTCATGCAGATGATCTTATCATTTGTAGTAATTGAAGTGATTAAAGCTGTACGGGAGGGGGAGAGGAAGAAAGAAGTAGACCTATGGGCAAAAGGAGACAGCCCGAGACTGAGACGATTTTGTTTGATAATGAAGAAGAGGAAGACGAGGAAGAGCCTGCGCCGGAGGTGGTACGAGGCTATAACTATAGGGCGTTTTAACAATGCAAGCCCCCTACTTTTGATGGTAACGGCACTGCTGCTGCTGCTCACCGTGGGTGAGAGAAAAGGAAGTTGTTCTAAACATTAGCGAGTGCCAGGAAGACCAGAAGGTGAAGTTTGCCGCCCACTCTTTCGTGGATTCAGCTTTGTGCTGGTGGGACAATATTGTCCAAGCTGAGGGTAGCAGGCTATGGGGAGGATGAGATGGGCAGAGTTAAAGAAGTTGGTGATCGAGGAGTTCTGTCCTCACAGGGAAATGGATAAGGTAGAAAGGGAGTTCCTGCAGCTGGAGGCGGGAACGATGACACATCAGCAGTACACCACCAAATTCAATGAGATGGCACGTCTGGTGCCAGACCAAGTGACATCCATGTCACGAAAAATCAAGCGGTATGTTCAGGGCTTGCCAGCGGATATCCATAGGCACATGATCGCTGCCCGACCGAGCATGTTTAGGTCGGCAGTTGATTTAGCAGCAAGATTGTATGATAAGCGAGAGGTGGTGGTGGCCGAGGTGAGCAAGAAAGGTGGTGGTGATCGATGTTGGAACGGAAAGAGGTTTGGTCTGGGTGGTGTCTCGATGGGTAACAAGAAGGAACGGGTGAATGACCACCGTGTGGTCACATCAGGGGTGGTAAATGTTGGAAAGAGCATTCGGGGGAATGCAAGTGGGGATCAAACATATGTTTCAAGTGCGGGAACCCTGGTCATATGGCTAGAGATTGTGGGGGTATGAGGTGTTTCAACTGTGGGGAAAGTGGTCACATGAGTAGGGAATGTAAGAAGCTGAGGGCTGAGGGTTCCGGGGCGAAGAAGACTGGAGGTGAAGAACTGAGGGCGAGCGCCAAAGTGTTTACGATGACACAGGAGGAAGCTAGAACGGACCCTGATGTCGTGTGAGGTACGTTTCTAGTAAACCAAACTTTAGCCATCGTGTTATTCGATTCTTGTGCTAGTAAAAGTTTTATTTCTACTGCTTTCTATGCTAAACTACCTATTAGTAGTAAGAATATAGATGCACCCTTTGATGTAGAAACTGTCATAGGTAAGTCTACCAGGATTTCTGAGTTGATAGAAGCCTGTGATGTGAAACTAGAAGGTCATAAATTTCCTGTTGGCCTTAGGTGGTTTCGATGTGGTTCTTGGGATGGATTGGTTAGCAGAGTATGAGGCGAGCATTGTGTATCGCAAGATGATGATTCATCTAATAGCGCCTGACGGGAGTAAGGTGACGGTTTATGGGGATCAGGTCACGACGATCCCGAAAGTAATCTCAATGGCGGTGGCGGGAAAGTGCATGAGACATGGATGTAGTGCCTACTTGGCCTATGTAAAGGATGTAGAAACACCAACACCACAACTGTCTGATGTAGCGGTTGTGTGTGACTTTCCAGATGTTTTCCCAGAAAACTTACCAGGAGTGCCACCTGTAACATCCGTCATTTTCAAGTTATAACCTGAACCCGAACTAAAATCGAACTTTCTTACGATATGAATTTCTTTATTTAAATTATTTTATTATATTAATGAATTATATAGATTAGACGTGTAGTTTAAACAATATCGTGAATTGATTTATTCAATTTATCATTTAAACAACTTATAATAACTCGTTGATTTATAAATAATTCTTTTTCATAAAATTATAAAGTTTATTAATCATGTTACAACAAATAACTAAATGGAAAAGACTTATTAAAACTTATAAAGTTATAAAATGAACTTTAATAAACTTATAAAGTTTTATTAGTAACTATGAATTTAAATACCAAAAATAAATAATCAAATTACAAAGGTTTATAAGTTTTATAAAAGTTATAAAGATTAACAAATGAATAATTTGATTGATTATTCAAATTGGTTTATAAGTAATTATGAATATTGTATCAAACTAATGTACATAATGTTTATATTTTGTTAGTGTGTTTTTGTTTTGATTATTGACTAATGGTTGATGTGTTACATGTTTTAAATCAAGCAGATCACACATCTCAGCAAGATGAATATGATGTTGCTCCCCTTCAGCAGATCAAGTCTCAACTCATAATGATACTTGATCTGCAAGGGATAGTCAGGAGGTCTGTGAGTTACACTCCAGAAGAAAGAGAGATTATCCACGACCTTACTAATGAGCAACTTGCTAAGATGTTTAGACTGAATCCCAACGAGATCGTGAAGGATGCTCCTACAGTGGACATTGATAGTGACGATTAGCTTAAGGATGTCGATGACATCGAGATTGAAGACATCACTGCTCAACATTATCCAGAGTACGCTGATAAGGAGGGAATGTAGTGCCCAATCTGGGTGACTCCCTTGTTAGTGATACTTTTGAAACTCTGGATAAGATGGAGCAAGAGTTGGAAAAGAAGGAAGACAAGGCCCAAGCCTCAGACGTCGACGTCAATATCAGAAAGGCTGAATGGGCAGCGTGTTTTGCAGACATTAGAGCCCAGCGCAGTGCTCCAAAGTCAAATGTCAACACCAAACTCTATAAAGTGAAGAAGCATCACAAGGTGTCAGGCAAAATTATTACGTGGGCCTATTTTGAAGATCTTAACATCTATGCTGTTAAAAGAGAGAAAGGGATCAAGTACTTTAGATTCCCACACGATCTGAAGATTCTTCCAGGTTTTGAGCTTAACCAGTTAGCAAAATTGAAATTGCTATATGCTGACCCTCATAAGATGTCAGGCTAGTTTGAAGCAGCTTTAAAGAGAGAGTACCACACCCAGTGGGTCAATTTCAAGCCTTAACAACCAACAAGGTATATCAGGAGATCTGAAGTTGATGCCATAACTAGGAAGCCAAAAATAGTGTTGAAGTGGACTAGTCTGTAACATCTCGTATTTTTCGGTTATTAAAAGTTAATTTTGTCATTGTTGTCAATCTTGAAATTCATGGGTTATTTATGCATATTTTTTTTAGTTGTCATTAAATTTTAATATATGAAAGTTAATAAATAAAGTATTAAATCGAACAATAATAATAATTATGAGAACAATAATAATAATAATAATAATAATAATAATAATATAATAATAATAATAATAATAATAATAATAATAATAATAATATAATAATAATAATATAATAATAATAATATAATAATACTTGAATAATTAACAAGTTAGATTAAAGTTTAGGGGGTCTTAATGTCATTTTATAAACTTTAAATAGAAGTTTTATGCATAAAATGTTAAGAAATCAAAGTTGGAGGGCTAATTGTGTAAATCTAATAAAACTCAAACATTTTCCCCCTTCACCCCCGTGTTTCCGGCCACAACTCGGCCCAGCTCCGGCGGAGCTCCGGCGGCCCCAGAACACCAAAACTCTCGAGATTCCGATCCCAAACCGCTCCTAATGAATTCGGGAGTACGATTCGAACTTAATTACACATTTTAATTGTGTTTGTAAGCCGGTTACAAAGCCTAATCGATTGAATAACCGAAGGCTTTATTCGCATAGACTTTCGAATATTAAAGCACAATAATAATCCAATTAATTCAACATAAACAATCATCTATCTATCACTAATCGATTGCAACCACCAATTACACCTGAAACAAACACAAACAACGAATTCAATCACCATCTTCATCGCGACCTGCAACTTAATCGAACACCACCCTCTAGAGTTCAAAAATCGAAATTGGTAGAGGGCTTTTAGTCCAAATAATCATTCGAAGCTATCTGCAAGGTTAATTTGATTTCCATTGAGGATTTCTCATCCATTGGGTATCCACGGCTGCGACCTGTTCTTCGCTGGGTGCTTCATCAATTCAAACATTATACGGGTAATTAATCACACACATATACTCGGTTTTCTTTGGGGAACAAAAGCTCTATGATTAACACAATGAACATACTCGAATCCATGGTCAATTGGGATTGAATCGGTTCTAGGGTTTATGTGGAATTGGGGATTTATAGTTGTTGTTTGTTTTAAGATTTAAAAACGGCTTCATATCGCGGCTAAGAGCCTTAGTTCACTGGTTAACCATCCCCATCCCAACCTAGAGGTCCCGGGTTTGAACCCGGACACCCTCTGTTTTTTTTAAAAGATTTTTTAGCCTTAAATTGATTATAAAAAAATTATATTAAATATAAAAATAACTTTCACAAACTCTTAATATTTTTAAAATCATCTAAACCTTTTTTGTAAATTATTTCTTGAAAAACATTTTAAAATTTTATTATAAAAATTATTTACAAATATTTTAACTAAACATCTTTATAAAAATAGATTTGTATGATAATTCAAATTACTAATTATTAGAACCTTATGTTTTCCTTGATTAGAGATTATAATGATAATTATTGAATTCAGATATATTTTTATAACTAATTACGCAAGTTATTTACAAAGATTTTAATTCCTTTAAAATCTTATAAATAGTATTTTCTTTTATCAAATAAATCATAAACAAGAGTTCACTAATTTTGTTTATAAAACCCCCCAATTCATATTGGAACCCTAGTTTTCTTTATATCGTTAACCATATTATTGACCTAAATCTTATAATATATATATATATATATATATATATATATATATATATATATATATATATATATATATTGGTGCCTTGTGACGTTCATCTTGGAACGACGTTTATTATTGTTCTTATTAATCTTCTTAAAATACTTATTGATCAAGTGAGTGTTCTTTGCCCCCTTTTTACTTTATTTCACACTATTTTGGGGTGAAACATGATACTTATACATCATACACTTATAAACGTTTGAGACTTGTAAAGCACTTGCAATTCATCTTTATATTTTGTCATGGTTATTTGTGTGTTGTAAGTGATTATATGAGATACATAGTTTGTTTACAATCCTTAACTATTGCTAGCCTGGCGACGTCTTAGATCTTTGGGCCTGACAAGCCTATTTGGTGCTAAAGCCGAGGTATTGCCGGTTCCTGATGACGTATGCTTGTTCATCATGGGAACCAAATACACTTAGCCAATCTTATATACTTGTAATCAAGTCGAGGTTTGGTTGTAACGATATGTGTTCTATAACCTTACTAACTTATGATCTATGACATGAATTGCTACTTGTAATCCTTATCATATTATATATGAAAACCTTGGAAACTCACCAACTATTTTTAGTTGACCTTTTATTTTTATCATGTTTCAGGAAATCCCCAAGTTTAAAGTGGTCTTTTGAAGATTGCAATAAAACTAGGACGTGAACCTAGTTAAATAAATAAAATGTTATGTTATGTTTTGATTTATGTTTGAACTTATTTCATGTTTGAGACTTATGTTTGTATTTCCTTTTGAAACTTATAATTTTAATATTTACATTTAATTATAGCGTTATGTGGTTGTGAACAATCTTAACCCTCACATCTCGACGTTTCCGCCGTCAAGGTTGGGGTGTGACAGATTGGTATCAGAGCCCATAACTATAGGGATTTAGGTTATTAGAAATGGTGACCTAGACTATAGCTTATGCATGAACCTCATAGAATAATATTATATTCTTGGAAATATATATTGTTTACATGCTACATAATGCTATACCATACTTATGTGCAACTTGATGCCTTAGTATAGGTTTGCCTTGTAATTGTTTAAACTTTGTTACTTGTCTCCCTAAACTTATCTTTGACACTTTGACTCTCCCCGACAAATGAAACTTCTTAATCTTATTCTCGTCAACACGTGGAAACTTATGCTTATGCTTATGATTTGGGTCTTTAGACGTTATGTGTAATCTATATAAATCTCATCAAGGTTTTGATTTCATGAACCTAAGAAATTTGTGTGACACATAGACACCTGTATTCTAGATTTCCTGGCAAAAGGCCCTCAGGCTAAGGCAAGCATATCGCATAAATCCTACGGGACTACTTATGCTTACATGGGGATTTCTGGGATGAGTGATAAACTATGGTCAACATACACAAATTCCTGAGGCGAATGGGTCAACTTACCTTGACGTGTCAATGTTTCCAAATGGTAATGCGTTACCAAATGGAAGCATTTCATGTGCCTTACAACTCTTGTCTTATCCTTGTTGAATTATAATCCTTGTTATTCTTTCCCTTATCTAACTCATTTTGCATATTCTAGCATGTCTCGTCATCATAGAAAGCGTGGAAGTTCCGATCGTAAGCTAGCCGCCATGATTGCCCGACAAATGGCTGCGGTCATCCCGACCATGGTTGCCGAACTCAATAGCACTTTAATGACCAACTCTAGCAACAATGGTCATGGGGAGAATAGTGCTAACCAAGGGCGCAACAACCAAACTTGCACTTTCAAGCACTTTAGCTCTTGTAAACCAACTAGTTTTAGTGGCAAGGAAGGAGCCACTGGTCTTCTTGAGTGGTTCGAGAGCATGGAGAACACTTTTGTCAACTGTGAGTGTCCCGAGGCACTCAAAGTTCGTCATGCCACTAGCATGCTCCAACAAAGGGCTCTCACCTGGTGGAATAGCGAGAAGAGAAATCGTGGGGCCGATGCTATTCTGGCACTTACTTGGGAAGAGTTCAAGAACATCGCCATCGTGAAGTTCTGCCCGAGAAGCGAGTTACAAAAGTTGGAAGAGGAATTCTGGAATTTGATTCAAAACGATGGTGATCATTTGGCCTACTCAACTAGGCATCATGAGTTGAGTATATTGCTGCCTCACATGGTCGATACTGTCCCCCGCAACATTGAGAAGTTCATTAAGGGTGTACCACCCTACATTCAAGATGTTGTGGTGGGTAGCCGACCCACAACTTTAGAAGAAGCCATTACTATCACCACTCAACTCACCGAGAACCATATACGAGCGGCACCATGTCTGTGAAGGGTGCAAAGAAGGTGGAAAAGACGGCTACCGAGGCCGTTAAGGAGTCCAAAGCTGAACCGTCTAACAAAAACAACAACAAGAAGCGCAAGTTTACACCGGCACGTAACTATGTCGTGGCTGCACCCAAACAACCCCA
This sequence comes from Flaveria trinervia, assembly GCA_025506515.1. Taxonomy (NCBI): domain Eukaryota; kingdom Viridiplantae; phylum Streptophyta; class Magnoliopsida; order Asterales; family Asteraceae; genus Flaveria; species Flaveria trinervia. The sequence continues at coordinate 32,266,260 of CM046442.1, forward strand.
AAGACAACTTGTACCTACGGCTACACCTGTGGCACAAGTGCCTGGGGCTAGGGCATATGCTGGTCCTCAACCGATGTGCAACACTTGTAGGTATCTTCATCCTGGGAATCAACCATGCTGTATCCGCACCTTATGCGGTAAATATGGTCATTTGGTGGCGACTTGCCACCGTGCACCTAACAATGCCACCGTGGTCACAAACCATGTTTGCTACAATTGTGGGGAACCTGGCCATTTCCGCCCACAATGCCCTCGTCTTGTGGGTAATTTTCCACAAGCCCAAGGACGTGCTTTCAACATCAACGCTAACCAAGCACAAGCAAACAACGATGTGGTGAATGGTATGTTAAGTCACCTTTAACTTTTGTGATCCGATTCTTTTCATATAATACCTGTATCGTTAAATACCTTAAAAATTGAACAGGTATGTTTCTTATTAATAAAACTTATGCCTACGTTCTATTTGATTCTGGAGCCGATAAGAGTTTTGTTTCGTTAGAGTTTGAACCAATACTTGCTAATCCATATACGAAACTAGAAAGACCTCTTACCGTTGAAGTTTCCGATGGGGAACCGATCACCGTTGACGTCATTATTCGTGATTGCATCTTAAGTCTTGACACGCATGATTTTCTTATCGACCTTATCCCTATGAAACTTGGAAGCTTCGACGTCATATTGGTATGGATTGGTTAGCCAAACACCATGCCGAGATCATTTGTTTCGAGAAGTGCATCCGTATACCGTTACCTTCTGGAGATACCTTGAAGGTGTTCGGTGAAAAATCTTCCAAAGGACTTAAACTCATGTCTTGCACTCAAGCCCGAAAATGCTTAAGCAAGAAGTATATGGCCTTCTTGGCTTACGTGGTCAACACGAAAGTCAAAGGGAAAGAACTTAAGGATGTCCCTATCATACGAGACTTTCCTAAAGTATTTCCCGATGACCTTAGTGGTTTACCTCCCGTGTGTGAAGTTGAGTTTAAAACTAACTTGATACCGGGAGCAAACCCCGTGGCTAAGTCACCATATCGACTTGCACCGTCTGAAATGCAAGAACTCTCAAGTCAACTTCAAGAGCTATCCGAGAAGGGTTTCATCCGTCCTAGTTCTTCGCCTTGGGGTGCACCTGTTCTTTTTGTGAAGAAGAAAGATGGATCGTTTCATATGTGCATCGATTATCGTGAGCTTAATAAGCTTACCATCAAGAACTGTTATCCTCTTCCTCACATCGATGACTTGTTTGACCAACTTCAAGGAGCTGCTATTTTCTTGAAGATCGATTTACGTTCTGGCTATCATCAATTGCGAGTCCATGATGATGATATCCCGAAGACCGCGTTCCGTACTCGTTATGGGCACTATGAGTTTATGGTGATGCCTTTTGGTTTAACCAATGCTCCTGCTGTCTTCATGGATCTCATGAACCGAGTATGCAAGACTTATCTAGACAAGTTTGTGATCATCTTCATTGATGACATACTTATCTACTCCAAATCCAACACTGACCATGAACTGCATTTGAGATTGGTTCTTGAGTTTTTGAAGAAAGAGCAATTGTACGCGAAATTCTCGAAGTGTGACTTCTGGCTCAAGGAAGTTCAATTTCTAGGACATGTGGTGAATAGCCAAGGAATTCACGTTGATCCTGCAAAGGTGGAAGCTGTGAAGAATTGGTGTGTTCCTATGACTCCTACCGAAGTTCGCTCTTTTCTTGTTTCTATGTGCGTTCTCACGGATTGGATCGCCAATCAAATAGGATTCCGCACTATTTGATTCGGTATACACGTATATCAGCTAGTATTTCGTTCAATACACGATCCTAACAAGTTGTATCAGAGCTTTGGCTCTTGATCTACATGTGATTCAATCGTTTTTCATACAAAAATTGTGTTTTTTCACTAAAACCACAACCTTTTCGTGTCAAACGATGTCTTAGACGTCTCCATTCGTAAAATTTAACTTTTTCCGGAATACATCAATTAAGGTTAGTGAAAATTCGTGTTTTTGCATCCAAACACCTTAAACCTACGAATTTTCGAAATTCGGCAGCTTCAGTCGCACAATTGACTCAATCGCACGATTGAATACATATGCATCCCTCATACGCATGATTGGACTCATTCGTACGACTGAGCAGTCAATACGCATTGTTCAACCGCACTTGTTCATTCGCCCGACTGAGCCATCCGCATTAGTTCAGTCGCACGATTGAACCATCCGCATTGTTCAATCGCACGTATAGCCCAAATGCCCACCTTCATTCGCACAAGTGAAATAGTTTGTTCCAATGATTAAAGTTGATAGTAATGGAGGACCAATACTCGGCATTCAAAACAGGGAGAGATTCACAAATTCAAAACCTACTACTTCTGGAGAATGAAGTGGGGAATCACAACAAATCCCCTAAGCTAATCACGTTAGACGAATACCCACAATGGAAGCAACGTTTCGAGATCTACTTAAATGGAGTAGATCCCAATATGTGGGAATCAATAGAGACGGGGTACAGCATGCCAGTAGTTGCTGATGGTGCCAAACTTACACTAGGTGGCATGACTGATGGACAAAAGGTCAAATACAATGCTGAGAAGAAAGTCTATGCTCTGCTTACTTAGTCGATCCCCAAGGATATTTTCCACCAATTTTCTGAATATACGCAAGCAAAGAAGCTATGGGATGCATTGGAGAAAAGGTATGATGGAAATGCATCATTAAAGGCGATTAAGGCTAAAGCTTTGAAGAAAGAGTTTGACAACTTCTCTTCGATGGGTAAAGAAAGCCTGGATGACGTCATTGACAGATTCTACCACTTGATGAGTGAGATGCACACTCATGGAGTAACGACGTCTATGGAAGACAAAGTGTCGAACTTTGCAAATGGTTTGCCAGAGAAATAGGTTTCCTTTGTCTCTAATCTCAGACAGAATGGTATGCTAACGAAGTTAGATATAAATGATTTCATTCTGAAGCTGATAGAAGAAGAATTAAGGTTGAAATATAGAGCCCAAAAGTCTTCTTATGATCAAAATCCGGCACTGTACAACACGACTCCACAAGCCAAAACGTCTGGAGCACCACTTCAAACGGTTTTTGTGTCAAGTTCAGCTGGTCCTTCTCAAGCCTCTACTTCAGGGTCAGAAACGTCAGGGTCGTCTGGTACCCAATACATTGCACCTGAAGCAAATGCTACAAAACTAAAACCGAGAATCTCGGTAATATGACAGTAGAAGTAGCAAGAGAGCACATGGATCTCTTAGCAGCTGTAGTCCACTCCTATGATGGACTAATTGCTAGGAAAATAGGGAACTGTCATATGGCAGATTAGGACTATGAGTAGGTGGACGAGACAGAGCTAGAAAGAATGGATATAATGTGGGCCTTAGCAAGTGCGGTCCGGAGAGATAAGAAGTTTGTCAAGAAGACCGGACAAAACTTGGTTGTAACTAAGGACACTACCTTTGGTTTCGACAAGACCAATGTGACTTGTTTCAACTGTGGCGAAAAGGGGCACTTCAAACGTGAGTGTGTGAAGCCCAAGAAGACTGGAAACGGGAATCCTTTCTCATTCTTCAATCGTCAGGATAAACCCACTAGCAGTCCTATTTCGTCAAGCAAGGATCCTAAAGCCTTGACTGCCCATGATAACGAAGGACAGGACTGGAGCTTTCGGTTTGTCTCTCCGGGAGAATCCAACATTACTAGTGTTGAGGATTTAGATGACGATTCAGCTAGTGAAGGAGATATCGTAGTGGAACTCGCGATGTCAAACTCTAAAGAGACTGCAACTGTGGTCAATTACATGCCTGAAGAAGGGAAAACTACAACAACATCAGAATCACCAGAACCAGAAACACCAGACTCTGCTTTGATGGCTAATTCATCAGAACCTACTCAGGTAAGTACTACTGACCAACTTTTCGATAATCATGCGTGTTCTGATTGTAATAAATTTAGGGAAAGCATTGATTTGAAATTTGCTAGGTTATTAGATCATAATGATAGCTTAGTAAAGGACTTACAAATGTGCATAGAAGCCAATAGAGTTCTAAAAAAATGAGCACAGTTACAAAGAAAAGATAGACCTTTTGAACAAACAGCTTAGGGAAACCGAAGTAGTAGCCTTTAACCAAGATAATTACATTAGGTACTATCTTAACTCCCTAGAAGACACTAAGAAACAAAAAGCAGTTTTAGAAGTAGAAGTTAATTCATTAAAACAAAAACTGCATAGTTGGACAAGTTCATCTCACATTGTCCAACACTTAGTGAGAGAACGTAACAATGGGGAGGGTTTGGGATATAAAGTGGTTCCACCACCACCTGAGACCTTGATGAATACTAAAAGTAAACCAATAAATAACAATCCAATCAAGGATCATGTGGTGCCCACTCCTCTTGTAAGTGATCCAGATTCCATATGTAAATTAAATGAATCTGGAACTAAACAAAAGGAGGCCACGTCAAAGGCAAAAGGTAAAATGCTTGTGTTAATCTGGAAAAAGAGTTTGAAAAGATTAATATAAAGTCTGGTTCAATCACAGTCAAATCTGAACCTAAAAAGACCATTAACGTTAACCAATCATGTGTTTCATGCCAAAGTCTAGGTAAACAAAAGGCAAAGGATGTTAAAAATGTTAAAACAATTAATTTGTTAAACAAGATAAAACATCTAAACAAGAAGAGTCAAAACCCAAACAAAATAACATCACACGAGTGTCACACACGTCTCCACGAAAACAGTTAAATCGTAAAGTCGGAAGCAGGTCATGCTACAACTATGGAGAGTGTGGACATATTGCATCTAACTGTCCTTACTATCAGACACATAAAAAGAAAGTTGAACTTTAGGAACCAAAACCTAGTTCTTCTAAGAGGAGCTCAATGACTCCACCTAGAAGAGCCAGTGAACCTAAAGTTCAACCCATTAGCCAGTCGTTTGTTTATCACAAACAGGCCTTACACAAAGTTGGTTTATGGAAAGAAAAATCAACCTCAATGTCTGATAATGAGAACAAGAAGACAACTGAGATTCCCTTATCCTCTAAAGGTCAATAGGTTGAATTTATGATGTGTGATGCCTTTGGGAAACCCAAGCCAGTAAAGGCTTGGGTCCCTAACATGATCTAATGGTTTAAATTGAATGTGCAGGGTGTTCGCTATAGTGCTGAAACCAACACGTGGATTGTCAATAGCGGAGCATCCAGGCACATGACTGGGATAGGGCACTCCTATCAAACATCAAACAAATAAAAGGAGATCGAAACTTTAATACAACCTTTTCTGATCCCGCTGGAGGGGGAGAACTTCTCTATTGCATAACGCTTGGGTATATCACAGCTCAAGGGTAAGTAGGAAATCAGAAAGTAAAGTTTGACAAGGTAAAATACGTTTAAAAACTTCAAAATAACTTACTTTTTGTATCCTAAATTTGTGATAAAAGGTTTAAAGTAGTATTTGATAACAAGAAGTGCTATGTCCTGAAAAAAGACTATGTGATCCTGGAGGACCAAGTCTTAAAGTCTGCCTAAGATATAATGACCTTTATGTCATGGATCTATCAAAGGCCTCCACAACGGATCATCAAGTTTAGTGCTTCTTGTCAAAAGCTACTAAGAAAGACTCCATCTCCTGGCATAGGAGAATGGGACACATTAATCCATGGAAGATGAATCACTTGATCCAGAATGAACTAGTGAGAGGAGTTAACGTCAAAAACTTCCAACTTCTGGATTTCTGTGTGGCGTGCAAGAAAGGAAAACAGACAAAGAAGTCTCATAATGAAAAGAAAGTTCATTCCATCGAACTTCCTCTTGAACTTCTTCACATGGCTCTGTTTGGTCTAGTAAGTACAAGAAGCATTGCAGGCAACTTGTACTGCAATGTGGTTACTGAAGACTACTCAAGATTTTCTAGGGTAATGTTTCTAAAATCCAAATCAGAAACATTTGAGTCATTCAAGGAATTAGTAACTACACTGGAGTCCCTATACAAGCTGAAGGTACGACAAGTACGCTCAGACAATGGAACCGAGTTCAAGAACCAATGGATGGAGGCACACTGCAAGGAAAAGGGAATTGTGCACCAGTTCACTTCTGCCTACACTCCTCAGATGAATGGCGTTGCTAAAAGAAAGAATTAGAGCTTGATAGAGACTGCACGGACTATGCTAGCAGACTCGAAACTGCTTATCCAATTCTGGAATGAGGCAGTTGCAAATGCATGTTACATGTTAAATCGAGTTCTGGTAGTTAAACGCCATAACATGACGTGTTATGAGTTACTACAATGACGTAAACCTAATCTAGAGTATCTCGAGCCGTTTGGCGCACCGTGCACCCTACTGAAGAAGACTTAGGAGGGAAAATTCAGCGAGAAGCTGAAGAAGGTATCTTTCTAGGATACAACATACCGAATAAGAGAGTTTACAACAACTCAACGGGTCAAGTAGAGGTGTGGTGTAACGTCAATATTCAGAGATACACCACCCCTCCTGCTGGAAAATGATCTCCTTTCTTTTTTGACTATGATGGATTCTTCAAGTCCTTCAACATCCCTCTCTCCACGTCTGATGATGATTTAGCAGCAAAGATGATGTATGATGTTCTAAACACACCATCTCAGGAATCTACATCATCTGGCTCACAAGGTGATTCATCTACCAACTCAGGGGCATCACTCGAGGTAAGTGACACTTCCTCTGATGACGAAGCCGTGGAAAATGATCAAGACACTCAAGAGCAACAGGTTCCTCCTACTGCAAGTCAACAAGCATCTAACATTGATGCCTTTGAGTCTTCAAAACCTCACACTCTTACTGCCTCAGATCCAGAACCTAACGTTCATAATCTTGATTCTGAGGTAGTTGTTCCCACCACTCCTGGACCACGCCTAAATGTCTATCATCCTCAGGACAATGTCATTGGGGATGTCAGATTAGGAGTTCAGGCCAAAAATCAGCTGTATTTAGCTAATTATGCCTCGGTGATGGAAAAAGGGATACCTTCATGACGGTGCTTATCGTTGTTTTGTGTCTCAGTTTGAGCCAAAATATGTTAGTGAAGCCCTAAATGATGAGGCAGGGTGAGTGCCATGCAAGAAGAACTTCTTCAGTTCAAGAAGTTAGGTGTATGGACTCTGGTGGATAGACCTAAAGGTGCTAAGGTCATTGGCACCAAATGAGTCTTGAAATGCAAGAAAGATGACCACGGCGTCATCATCAGGAACAAGGCTCGGCTTGTAGTTCAAGGATTTCGACAAGTCGAGGGAATTTATTACAATGAAGTATTTGCACCTGTGGCGAGAATGGAAGCAATTCGGATCTTCCTAGCCTATGCCTCTTACATGAAGATTAAAGTCTATCAATTAGATGTCAAGAGTGCATTTCTTCATAGTAAAATCTGAGAAACAGTGTATGTTAGTCAACCCGAAGGATTTGTGGATCCATATCATCGGGATAGAGTTTACAAACTAGATAAGGCTCTCTACGGGCTTCATCAAGCCCTGAGAGCATGGTATGAAAAACTCTCAACTCACCTTGTGAAACACGGATTTCGTAGAGGGGTAATTGACTGTACACTGTTCATCAAAGAGAAAGATGGTGATCTGCTTCTAGTTTAAATTTATGTTCATGACATAATCTTTGGTTCCAAGAATGAAGAATTATGTAAAGAATTTGAAGCAGTGATGAAGGCAGAATTTGAAATGAGTGCCATGGGTTCTTTCTCGGGCTACAGGTGGAACAAACACCAAAGGGAATTTTCTACATCAAACGAAGTATGTAGGAGATATTCTTAGTCGGTTTGACATGGAGAATGCTTCCGCAGCTGGGACTCCACTTGCTACAAACCATGATATAGCACCCGACGAGAATGGTGATCTGGTTGATGCCACCATGTACCAAGGAATGATTGGATCACTAATGTACCTCACAGCCTCAAGACCTGATATCATGTATGCTACATTTCTATGCACAAGATATCAGGCAAAACCAAAAAGTAAACCATCTTATCAGGGTCAAGAGGATATTTCATTATCTGAAGGGTACACCCACACTTGGATTGTGGTATCCTCATGACAATTACTTTGAGCGGCATATAGTGACTCAGATTACGGAGGCTGCAAGATGAACTAGAAGTCTACATCAGCAAGATGTCAATTCTTTGGGAGGAGATTAGTGACCTGCTAGTGTAAGAAGCAGACCTTGGTTGCTTTGCAACCTGCGAAGCCGAATACATTGCTGCTACAAGTTGTTGTTCACAAATCATATGGATTCAACAGCAAATGCGGGACTACGGTTTGAATTTCTCTTCTACTCCTATTTTTGTTGATAACTCTGCTGCAACTGCAGTAACTAAAAATCCGGTCCAACATCCTAAGACCAAACACATCGGAATAAAATATCACTTTATACGTGATTGTTTTGAAAAGAACCTAATCGATGTGGTTAAAATAAATACTGATTTTCAACGCGCTGACCTCTATACAAAGGTCTTTGATAAACCATGTTTTCTATATTTGTTAGAGGTCAACAGCGTTAAAAGAAAAGTGATGTAATTCCTGAAGATGACCATGTGTAGTCCGATGCGTATAGTCTATTTTTCTTTTAATCTTTATTTTCTTTATTTATCTAATCTATTTTAAGTAGTTAATTTAATTGATGTTATTTCTTTGCCTAGTAAAATCCTAAAGATGCAAATAGTTTATAGTTTTAGAATTTTAGGGGGAGAATAGGTTTAGGAAGTAACATTATAAAAAAACAATGAGGAAGGAGGACGGGCTAGCTGATAGAAATGAGATTGGCTCTGTGAAACTTATTCAATGACTGTGAAAAATGATAGTACACAGGAACAAATTATTTGGGACTTTAAAATATTAAATTGAATTAGATGCAAAATTCAAAGTATAAGTCAGAGAAGTCTATGCAATATAAAAGAAAAAATGATAGTACACCGGCTACTACTAAGGTAATGCAAAGAAAGTAGATCTAGAGGTTGTTAGACCATACATGATGTGTCGGTAGATTCAACACAATAGAGATTAGACCTCATTGGTGAACTAAATTTAAACTAAACTGACTTATCATTGGTTCCCATCTTATCATTGGTTAACATAATAAGTTATTTCCAATAAGGGGTGACGAGCAATAAACGCCACAAATGTGTGTATGACCAAAATATGAGCAAAAGCACGTAATGAAAAAATGCAAAAGCAATCAAACTAATAACCTATGTTGTTGGTGAGATCTGTGCAAAAAGAATAAAAATGCTCAAACAAGAAGATAGGTTATGTGCCTCTCTGTTTTGCGGTGGCACTAACCTGAGGATAAGCATAACCTATATATTCTAGAATTCATTGTTGTTTGCCGCCTCTCTGTTGTGCGGTGGCACTGACCCGAGGCTTGGCTTCTCTTTGAAAGCTCTAAGAATTGTTTCTTCTTGAATACTACCCTGAGACCGCTCAAAAATCTCCTGAGGAGTGTTGATTACCAGATAAGTGTGGGATCCACGAATGTTGGTTGAAATAATATAACATACTTCATCACCAATCTGTGTCAAAAGTCTGTGTATGGATTTAAGTGGACAATTATACTGACAAACAGTGTGGCTGCAATTCTTGAAAATCCAAATCAACGTATGCACCTCGTAGTACCAGTATGATTTCTTAAAATTGCTAAATGACCCTCGATGAAAACAAGAATCAAGCATCAAATAAATTTGAAAACATGTCCTGAATGATTTGATTACCTGTATGATTCCATAATGAATCATTTCACTTATGGTCAAAATAACTTGAAGCTGCATGTTCAATGAAATAAGTCTAGTAGATTTCTATCTTAGGATTTACACCTCACACAAAACCACAAAAACAAGTTTTAGTTTTGTCAGTTTTAGCTCTTTTATTTTGTTTAAATTTCTTCAATTTAGTTTGTTAAACATCAGACTATGCCATGGAATTCAATCTGGAATTTAATCACTTAAAAGGGTCACGTCAGAGGTGACCACACATGCTTTCAAATGTAAAATTGGGTCACGTCTAAGGTGAAAAATTGTTTTAAAAGGATCATGTCTGAGGTGATCAAAAGTTTTCCAAGTTAAAAGGATCATGTCTGAGATGATCGTATGCTCAAAATGTTTAATCAATAGATAAAGGGTGTAAAATGTCAAATGGTCATAAAGTCAAAACCATGAGTATGGACCATACTTATGCCCTAGATCGCCGAATGGAGTATGAGTATGAACCATTCACCCAAATGGCATATCAGATTGAGCCAGTCACCCGAATGGAGCTGTGCGAATGAGTCGGTCGCCCGACTGAATGTGATCTACTGAACCAATCATACAATTGAAGTCCAATCACCCAAATGAAACGAGCGAATTGGTCCAGTCGGCCGATTGAAAGCAGAATCACTATAGATAGGGCCATAGTCGATCGCATAAACTCATCACCCCCCATTCGCCCTAAAATGCATTCTGTACCGTTACTCTGCCAAAATTTCTTCTGATCGAATTTGACACCTAATTTCAATATTCTGACGATCTCTACTTCTTATACAGGTACAATGCGGTACTATCTAACGAAGTTCGGCTGATTTGAGCCCTAATTTATGAATTTCGGCCCTTACAAGAACCGAAACAGTTATTGGACGAATAACCTAGCTAAACTAATTGAAATGTTGAAATCAAGGTTATTAGGTAATTAGTAGAGTGATTGCGAGTCTAATGAACCAAAACACGACGTCTAATTTTAAGATTTGGTCCAAATTCGAATTTCAGTTGAACGAACAATAGGTCATGCGACTGGACACCTGGATGAACTCCAATCGCACAACTGAGCTGGCTGTACGACTCAGTCGGCTGAATGGATAATTCGAATGAACTCAGTCGGCCGACTGAACCAATCGCAGGCTTAGTCACCCGATTGAACTCCATCGCATGTTCAGTCACCCGACTGTATTCAGTCGCCTGTTAGGTCAACCGACTGAATTCAGTCGTTTGGTTCAATCGCATGATTAAACCAGACTAAGTTCAACCAGGTTAATTTGAACTGAATTTTGTTGTGTGGTGATCTAATGTCTATGTGTCTTGTGTTACAGATTGACGGCTGACAGGTGGTCCATCAACCCCAAGCACAACATTTGTGCCTATTTGGATGCCACGACTCGAACGGTGCTGAGTTTGTAGGGATCATTGCATTCCTAAAGAGATCCTGGATTCACCGAGCTATATCCACACCGTGCACTCCCTATAGGTCTATACAGCAGGCCTTCTAGGAGGGGGCATCAGTTGATTGTTCACAAGAGCCCTACAGCATCCGGAGTTCCATTTTTGTGCATGATATCGAGGTGACCGCAACTGATATTCGTCGAGTACTCGACCTGGGTGACAATGCAGATCACCCGACCAAGCTACATGCTTTGACAGTTAGAGAGTGCATCCTCAGGATAAAGTACGTTGGGGACATAAACGCAGGTGTGTTGAACAAAAGCAACTTGTGTCCCCAGTTTAAGTACTTGGCGCATGTGATACTGAAGTGCATGGCGTCGAGGAGGGGTGGGTTTGATGACCTCTCAGACCAGATCCAGAATGCCTACATGGCACTAGTACTCAACCACCCTTTCAGTTTCTCCAGTATGATTTTTTCCTATCTGATAGAGAACCTAGAGGAAAAGGGCAAGGAGGGATTCTGGATGTACCCCAGGTTCTTGCAGATACTCATCGATAAGAAGCTGCCTACCTTGCCCAAGGAGAGCCACAATGCTGTTTCGCTAGAGATTATGGATGACACGACTTTGGGCCGCATGAAGGTCTACAGGGGGAAACAAGTCAAGCCCCCTGTGAAGAGAATCTACGGACATCTGGCCAAGGCTAATTACATGGAGCCGGCAAGGTGAAAGTGGCGCCATGAGGAGAGTGACTCAGATGTTGAGCAAATTGCTCTTCCATCTGACGACTTCGGCGATGACGGTGACATTGGCAGAGACTCTGGGCCCGCTTCTATTAGGGGCCCCACTACCCATGTTACATCTCCACCTCCTATAGATGCCACAACTACCAGCTTTCACCAGGATTTTTGTCCTCCAGATGAGGAGGCAGAGAGTGATGAATAGCCTCTCACGAGGACTGTGGGCAGCAAGGTGGTTGCCATAGAGAGAGGTTTGAGGGCGGTTAGTGGACACCCAGGGGAGTCCAGGGATGTTGCTGCTGATTTAGATCCCACATATGCCCCGGACCCACCCAGCAGCCAAGGGGGAGCCTCTGTGCCTAGAGGCTTAAGGAAGAAGAGGATGGCACACCCCTATGGCAAGAATGAGAAGAGACTGAAGTTTACCCTGACCTCATCCACCCCCACAGCCACTACCTCAGCCACACCTTCCACCACTACCACCACCACTGCTACCACACCACCTGCCACCACCTCTACCACCTCACACACCACTACCACACCCACTCCACCACTTACCCACATCCCATCCATCACCACTACAACTCATCCACCACCACCCACATCTATACCACCCCCAATCTTCACCACTGCCACCACCACCACCTCTACCCACCAAGCAGGACCGTCATCTTACCCTTTATTTCCATCTAGATCATCTCTACCTCCCAGTGGGGTAGAGGAACAGCTCTCAGCACTGAACCGTATGGTGCTGAAGCTGTTAGCAGCTGATGACGAGAAGACTACTCAGATTCGTCAGTTAGTAGAGCTTACTACTACACAATCTCAGCAGATATCTCAGCAGGTGCAGCTGATTGAGCAGCAGGCACAGCAGATGGCTGCTCAGAGCCTAGAGATGTCCAAACTCCAGGAGCAAAATGTCCACTCAGCAAAGAGGATAAAGGAGTTGGAGGCTACTAATAAGACCATCATTCTCAAGCTCAAGGGCTCAAAGGATGAGCCACTAAAGATCAGAGAAGGAGATGGAGATGATGGTGATGATGATAATAGTGATGATGATGATGATGATGGTGATGATGATCAAGGTGACGATATAGAGGGAGGTGATGATGTTGATACAGGTGATGATGATGATGAAGGAGAAGGATATATATCTGCTACGGGTGCCACATCAGCAAGTGAAAGGAGGACCAAGAAAGCTCAAGACAAAGGTGCCTCTACATCAGCCCCGTCAGCAGAGGAACACATGATACAAGACAAGAGTAATGAATAGTTTTTTATGTCATTTAAAATCATATGTATTTGAATATTGTATCAAACTAATGTACATAATGTTTATATTTTGTTAATGTGTTTTTGTTTTGATTATTGACTAATGGTTGATGTGTTACATGTTTTAAATCAAGAAGATCACACATCTCAGCAAGATGAATATGACGTTGCTCCCCTTCAACAGATCAAGTCTCAACTCACAATGATACTTGATCTGCAAGCGATAGTCAGGAGGTCTGTGAGTTGCATTCCTGAAGAAGGCGAGATTACCCACGACCTTACTGATGAGCAACTTGCTGAGATGTTCAGACTGAATCCCGACGAGATCGTGAAGGATGCTCCTACAATGGACATTGACAGTGACGATAAGCTTAAGAATGTCGATGAAATCGAGATTGAATATGTCACTACTCAACATTATCCAGAGTATGTTGATAAGGATGGAAATGTAGTCCCCAATCTTGGTGACTCTCTTGTTAGTGATACTTTTGAAACTCTAGATAAGATAGAGCAAGAGTCGGAAAAGGAAGACAAGGCCCAAGCCTTAGACGTTGACATCAATATCAGAAAGGCTGAATGGGCAGCGTGTTTTGCAGAAATTAGAGCCCAACGTAGTGCTCCAAAGTCAAATGTCTACACCAACTCTATAAAGTGAAGAAGCATCACAAGGTGTCAGGAAAATTTATTGCATGGGCCTATTTTGAAGATCTTAACATCTATGCTGTTAAAAGAGAGAAAGGGATCGAGTACTTCAGATTCCCACATGATCTGAAGACTTTTTCAGGTTTTGAGCTTAACCAGTTAGCAAAATTGAAATTGCTATATGCTGACCCTCGTAAGATGTCAGGCTAGTTTGAAGCAGCTTTAAAGAGAGAGTACCACACATGGTGGGTCAATTTCAAGCCTCAGCAACAATGAGGTATATCAGGAGATCTAATTTGATGCCATAACTGGGAAGCCAAAAATAGTGCTGAAGTGGAGTCCTCAGCGCACGATGTCTAGAATCCCTCTACGGGAAATGCCACAGGACTTCACTCCACACTTCAAGTGGTGGTTCTACGATTGGAGAACAGGCGAGGCAGTCATAGTGTTGAACATAAATGGTAGTATGGAAACTATCAGGGTGTTTGACCCCATGTGGCTCAATAACTTGTCGGCTGATGATGTTTACACCTTATACAAGTGGCCACCGTTCTATGACTCACAGGATATTGTACAAGTTCTCCAATTCCAGAATGTGATATGACTCTGCTTTGCTTTGAAATACATGCAGGAGTCACAAGAGAGGAGAAGTACAAGAAGTATGAGGAACTTATGAAGAATGTAAGATAGTAGATGAAACTAGGTCCAAGGGGGAGTTTGTAGATACATGTGTACCTAGTTTCTAAGCTTAATGTAAAATGTCTTTATTGTCTTACACATACGTAATTGAATGGGTAATTAATGAAATTCAATGTGTGATTGTACTTATAATGTTATAACGCTTATTGAACTAACTATATAGGTTTATGGTTGTTTGAATAGATCTAAGTCAAATATTTATTGTGAAACATATTCAAACTTAATCATATGAAGTTCTCATGCGAATAGCCCATGCTATTGGACCATACGCATGAACAACTTCATGCTAATGAACTAGTCGCACAACTGAACCAGGAGACTAGATCAGTCGCATGATTGTAACATGAGATTGACTCAGTCGCACAACTGAACACTCAGTCGTGCGAATGGATCAACCGCATGACTCAATCGCATGACTGAACCATGCTAATGGTTCAGTCGCCCGAATGAGAAACCCTAACCTATAAATATCACTTAAATCGTGGAAAACGCAACACTTTGAAAACCTACGTACTAAATCATACCCTAGCTGTCCAGAGACCTCTAAAAACTGTTCCAAATTCATAGATCGCACTAGATCGATTACCAATCACTCTTAATGTTTAGATTCAATCCACAATTGTTTCTACGTGCATTCTCACTGATTGGATCGCTAATCAAATAGGATTCCGCACTATTTGATTCGGTATACACGTATATCAGTTAGTATTTCGTTCAATACACGATCCTAACAATTTAAATTATTTAATTTTATATTTATTTTAAATTCTAATCATAACCCCCTTTTAAAAGACTTATAAATCACCATTAACACCATTCATAATCTCCTCCTAACCTCAAGTATAAAAGCAAGGCTTAGGTATCACTTTTTATTTGCTCATTCTCTAAAAATCTCACTCTTATATCTTTCTTTCATCCATTGGTTATGATCAATTTAAAGAATTTTATTTTACAAAAAATTTCAAGAATTCTTAATACTAAGGTAATCTTTTATTGCTTTTATATTATACATTTCAATCATCCTAACATCCAATTGTTTTGATGATTTTATGTTCTTACTATTATTCTTTCGTCTACCAAATCTCTTTTTATTTTAATCACTATCATTTGATCATGAACATTTTAATAGTCACTAACCTTATAACAATCACTAACATTCCTAAATTAAGCTAACAATACACTAACATAAACAAAGAATCATGTTTGCATATGGACGGCTATGCCGCCGCATTCGGTTATTCCACAAGATTATTGTTCTAAATGATGGCTATGCCAAAGTCTTAGAATATTTTTATAATTCAAATGAAGACTAATATACCATATATTAACATAAGAAAATGTTCTAACCCGTTTCATGCAACGAAATTAAAAGTGCACATAAGTGCCTTATTACAATTCTGGCAGAATATAATCTTAATTCAACCAACCATAACTTAATCATAACAAAATAAATTTGAGTAAACTCAGACTCTAATGTTACGTTCTTTGAATTAACTTTTCAACGACAGTTTCTACGTCTTCAAACTCAATCGGACGACTCAACAATAGCCTTCACAAGATAAGTGCGCATTTCAGCTCCTCATGTCTTGTGCTGCTTGTTTGACCTATTTAAAGATCTTTTCATAAAATTGTTTCTGAATGAAAGTTGTCGGTGAGACTTTGAACTAATCAAGTATAGTTTTTTATAATTTTATGAAACCGTTTTCTATTTTTAAAAACTGTTCAAACACATACCAAACATTCTGTCCAAAATCTAAAATTGATGCAATAATCCTTTTTCAATCTACCTTTCATTTTTTTAGCATTCTCTAAACGTCCTAATTTCTTGTAATGAATTCCAACCTCAAGTTATTATTCTTTTTATCATTTAGGACATCACCTTTGACTCTTGACATTCAAGTTTTCTCATCTACTCTACAACCATCACTATACTTGTGAGTTTTCCATGTGAGTATTTCTCTACCCTTTTTTCATATTTTCACACTTTGGGGTGAAACATGTTACCTTATAATCGTTTCACTTGTAAAACGTTTGATTCTTGTAAACCTTTGGCAATTCATTTATATGTTGTGGTTAATTGATCTTTGTAGCTACCATGTATTGACGATTATATGTACAATCATTAACTATTGCTAGCTTGGCGACGTCATAGATCTATGGGTCTGACAAGCCTGCTTGGTTAATCCAATTACACTTAGCTAATCGTATAACGTTTGAGACTTGTAAAACTGTCAAGGTTTGATTGTGCATCTGTCTTACATCCCTAGTTACTTTGTTCACTAATCTATGACATAAATTGCCATCTTTTATATACTTATGTATTGAAAACTATGAAAATCTCACCAACTTTCAAAGTTGGCCCTTTATTTTAACATGTTTCCGGTTTACTACTTGAAGATCTATTCGTGCTCATATAGGACTTTGACTTAGTTACTTGAAAGTCTTATGTTGTTGTTTATATCTTGTTTGTGTTGTATCTATTTAATTGTCTTGTAATGTTCAATAAAAATGATATTTGATATTATTAAAACTTATTTAGTTCCATGTTCTATGAACAATCGTTTCATATTCGTCCGCCTCGATGATTCTGCTGTCGGTCGGGGTGTGACACCACCTGACCGTGAGATCGAGTTCCAGATTGACTTGATACCGGGTGCCCAACCTGTTGCCAAGGCACCGTATCGTTTGGCTCCGACTGAGATGAAAGAGCTTATGGAACAGTTGCAAGAGATGCTTGATAAGGGGTTTATTAGACCAAGTAGCTCTATTTGGGGTGCTCCTGTCTTATTCGTGAAGAAGAAAGATGGTAGTATGAGGATTTGTATTGACTACCGTGAGCTGAATAAGTTGACGATAAGAATCGGTACCCGTTACCGAGGATTGATGATTTGTTTGATTAGCTTCAAGGTGTCAGTTGGTTTTCAAGGATAGATCTTCGATCTGGCTACCATCACCTAAAGGTGAAGGAGCAGGATATTCCTAAAATAGCTTTTCGCACATGTTATGGTCATTACGAGTTTCTTGTCATGTCTTTTGGTTTGACCAATGCGACAGCTGCTTTTATGGACCTGATGAATTGACTGTGTCGGCCGATGTGTGATAAATCAATGATTGTGTTTATTGATGATATCCTGATTTATTTGAAGAGCATGATTGAGCATGCCGGTCACATTCGGGAGGTTTTAGGGACGTTGAGAAGGGAGAAGTTATATGCTAAGTTCTCCAAGTGCGTGCTCTGGTTGCGCAAGGTTCAATTCTTGGGTCATGTGGTGAATCCTGACGGAATTAGGGTGGATCCGGTAAAGGTGGAGGCAGTGATGCAATGGAAGTCTCCAAAGATGGCATCCGAGATTCGTAGTTTCTTGGGTTTGGTGGGCTATTACAGAAGATTCATTCAAGACTTTTCTAAGATTGCTTCTCCACTAACCAAATTGACCCGGAAAGATGTAAAGTTTGTATGGGGTCAAGCTCAAGAGAAGGCATTTGAGGAGTTAAAGGCGAGGTTGACTCAAGCTCCTGTTCTGTCATTAACCAATGGAAGTGAAGATCTGGTGGTTTATTTTGATGCTTCCTACTCGGGGTTGGGGTGTGTGTTAATGCAGAGAGGGAAGGTTATATCCTATGCATCCTGACAGTTGAAGTTTCATGACGTCAATTATCCTACTCATGACTTGGAGCTAGTAGTCGTGGTCTTTGCATTAAAGATTTGTAGGCACTATCTTTACGGGATGAAGTGCACCATATTCACTGACCACAAGAGCTTCAAGTACTTCTTCGAGTAGAAGGACTTGAACATGAGGCATAGACGGTGGTTGGAGCTCATAAAGGATTATGATTGCAAGATCCATTACCATCCAGGCAAAGCCAACGTGGTGGTGGACGCCCTTAGCAGAAAAGAAAGACCCGAGCCGATTTGGTAAAAGCATACCAGATGATCATGACCTCTGATGTGATGAAACAAGTCAAGTAGTTCCAAGATAAGGCATTGAAAGAAGATCACCTTAACTCTGAAAGAATGAGAGGTCTGACCACATAATTGGGTGAAAACACGTTTGGTGTTAGAACTCGATTCGAGAGGATGTGGATTCCTCACTTTCGGGATCTACGGTGAAGATTTTGGATGAAGCTCATAAGACTCGATACTCTATTCATCCCGGTGCTACAAAGTTGTACCAAGACATGAAGAAAGACTATGGTGGTCGGGTATGAAGCGTGATGTGGTGGAGTATGTGAGTAAATGCCTTACTTGTTTACAAGTGAAGGCCGAGCACCAAAAGCCGTATGGGAAGATCCAACCTTTGGATATACTGAAATGGAAGTGGGAGCACATCATCATGGATTTCATTACGAAGCTACCGCGTATCCTGAAAGGGTATGATGCTGAAAGGGTATGATGCCATATGGGTGATAGTTGACCTTTTGACGAAGAGTGCTCACTTCCTACAGATCCGCGAGACATATTCATTCGAGAGGTTGGCGGATCTATTCATCAAGGAAATTGTAACTCGTCATGGTCTGCCGGTGTCTATTGCATCTGATCGTAACACCCGGTTCACATCTAAATTCTAGAAGAAATTCCACGACGCGATGGGGACAAGGTTACATATTAGCACGGCTTATCATCTTCAGACAGATTGTCAGTCAGAAAGGACCATTCAGACCTTGGATGATATGATTCGTGCATGTGTTATCGATTTTGGAGGAATTTAGGATGACCACTTACCGTTAGCTGAGTTCTCATACAACAATAGTTATCATGCCAGCATTGTTATGCCTCTTTATAGATGCTATACGATAGGAGATGCAAGACACCCGTCTGTTGGGGTGATATTGGTCAGAAAGAATTAGGAAGCGTCGAGGTAATTAAGGCTACAACTGAGAAGCTTGAAAAGATCAAAGCATTCATGAAGGCAGCCAAAGACAGAAGTCGTATGCTAATAAATGACGTAGACCAATTGAGTTTCAGGTGGGCGATAGGGTTATGTTGAAGGTCTCCCCTAGGAAAGGTATCATTCAGTTCAAAAAGCGGGCAAGTTGAGCCCAAGATACATAGGACCTTTCCGAATCATTGCTAGAGTAAGAAAGGTGGCCTATAGATTGGAGTTACTAGATGAGCTAAGTGGAATCACCCGACATTCCATGTATCTCATTTGAGAAAGTGCCTAGCAGACGAGGATATGATTGTACCACTGGAGGATATCGAGGTAGATGAACGGCTCAATTATGTGGAGCAACCGGTGGCAATCACTGATCGAAATGAGAAAAGGTTGAGGAATAAAGTGGTCACTCTTGTGCGTGTACAGTGGAAGCACAGGAAGGGATCCGAGTCCATGCAGGAAACTAAAGAAGAGATGAGACAGCATTACCCACGTCTGTTTGAGGAATAATAGGTTTCAGGGACGAAACCTATATAAGGGGGTGGACTTGTAACACCCGGTTATTTTATTAATCAAAGAAAGAAGAATGAAGTGAAGAAAAAGAAGGAAAAGAAATAAGACCCAAGTCTAGGGGTTAAAAGTGACAAAAAGGACAAAAAGTTTAAAAGTTGGTGATAAAGGTGGTATGGCCGCCTAAATGGTCACACCACACCTTTTTAATTCGGATCTTGGTAGAGAGAGAGAGAGAAAATGAGCTGAAACTCTCGGATTTTAAAGAACAAGAGGTAGAAATTGAATTCAAGGTAAGAATTCGTCTGTTTATGATGTTCTTAACTAGTCATATCCTCGGGTTTGTGCTTATGTGTGTTTGTATGTGTTCGGATATATTTTTGGTGGGTTTCTAGGCGGTTGAACTCCACTTACAAACGAGTTTAGGAGAAGCCATACTCAAGAGCTGCAAAGGTGAGTTCTAGAACCCCTCTTTTACTAGTTTTTTAACTGATTTTGGGGCAAGAAATGCATGAATGTATGTTTCCATTTAACTGGGCTTCAAACCTGTATGTGTGACTGTGTGCATGTTGAAGTTATGATGTAATGTTTGGCTATGTTCATACTTGATGATGCATGGATGTGTTACTAAGGCTTAGAAGGTAAGACTTAAGCTTAGAACATAATGGATGGTGATTGGGAACTGAGATATGATGTTTAGGACTCATATGTATAAGTTTTAGAATCTGCCTAAGTATGTAGTAAGTAATGCGGATGAGCAATGGAAGTCAATGCGGATGAACAGTTAATGCGGATGAGCATTAACCATTAAGTAAGTCAATGCGGATGAGTAATGGAAATCAATGTGGATGAACAGTTAATGTGGATGACAAGTTCTTGAGTTGTTGTAGAAAAAAAATTGTATGCGAAATTCTCGAAATGTGAATTTTGGCTCGAGGAAGTTCAATTTCTAGGACATGTGGTGAATAGCAAAGAATTCACGTTCATTCTGCAAAGGTTGAAGCTGTGAAGATTTGGTGTGTTCCCACAACTCCAACCGAAGTTCGTTCTTTCCTTGGTCTTGCCGGTTATAACCGCAATTTATTGCCAACTTTTCAAAAATCATGAAGCCGCTCACTTATTTGACTCAAAAGAACAAACCATTCGAGCGGGGGCCCGAGCAAGAGGAAGCCTTTGAAGTGTTAAAGCACAAGTTGTGCAATGCTCCTATCTTGACCCTACCCGATGGAAATGACGATTTCACCATGTATTGTGATGCATCTAAACAAGGCCTTGGTTGTGTTCTCATGCAACGAGGAAAGGTCATAGCTTATGCATCAAGACAATTGAAGGTCCATGAGGTGAATTACACAACACACGATCTCGAGCTTGGTGCTGTTGTTTTTGCTTTGAAGATTTGGAGACACTACCTATATGGTACACATGCATTGTCTACACCGATCATAAGAGCCTTGAACACATTTTTAATCAAAAGATCTTAATATGAGACAATGTCATTGGGTGGAGTTGATTGGTGACTATGATTGTGACATTCGTTACCATCTTGGTAAGGCAAATGTTGTAGCCGATGCTCTAAGGTGAAAGGTTCATAACAAGACGGTCTCATTCCAAGAAATTCATGATCGACGACAATGGTTTGACACTTTGGGAGAGTTTGATACTGAGATCCGACTAGATGTCAATGAGACTACTGTACTGCTACAAAACTTGAGAATAGATAGTGACATCGAGTCTAGTATCCTAGTGGCTCAACAAGAGGTTCAACAAGAAGGAAGAATGAAGGATGAACTAGAGCAAAACCTTCTAACTCAATTGGAAACAAAACCCAATGGATTGATGTATTTCATGAATCGAATTTGGGTTCCAAATCGTGATAATCTGCGTACCTTTGTAATGAACGAAGCTCGTCAACTCGTTATTCCATTCATCTTGGCTCCGATAATATGTACATGGACCTGCGTGGTTAATATTGGTGGCCTGAAATGAAGAAAGACATAGCAACCTATGTAGCTAAGTGCCTCACGTGTACAAAGGTTAAAGCCGAACATCAACGCCCAACTCGATTACTTGAACAAACCGAGATTCCTATGTAGAAATGGGAACATATATCCATGGATTTCATAAATAAGTTACCTTGAACCTACCCTGGACATGATAGCATATGGGTAATCGTTGACCAATTGACTAAGTCGGCATATTTTATACCCATACGTGACACTTACAAGACATCAAGGTTGGCTCGTATATACGTTGATGAAATTGTAAGTTGTCATGGGGTACCTTTGCACATCATATCCGACCGAGATGCTCGTTTCACTTCGCATTTTTGTTCGTCTATGCAAGAACTCTTGGGACCTCAATTGGATCTAAGCACGGCTTACCATCCTCAAACGGACTGTCAAACTGAGCGAACCATCAAAACCTTGGAGGATTTGCTATGCCTTTGTGTCCTTGACTTTGGTGGTGATTGGGATACGCATTTACCACTCGCGGAATTTTCGTATAACAATAGTTACCACTTGAGTATCAAGATAGCACCATTCGAAGCACTTTATGTTCGTAAATGTCGTTCACCGATTTGCTGGACCGACATTAGTGAAAAATTCATCACTGGTCCTGAACTCATACACGAAACGACCGATAAAGTCTCTATAATTCGCAAGAACCTTCAAGTGGCAAGAAGTCGACAAAAGAGCTATGCCGACAAGCGACGTAAGCCATTGGAATTTCAAGTTGCAGATATGGTTCTTCTAAAGGTCTCATCATGGAAAGGTGTTGTTCGTTTTGGAAAGAAGGGTAAACTGGATCCAAGATTTGTAGGACCTTTCAAGATTCTGAAAAGGATTGGGAAAGTGGCTTACAAACTTGAACTACCTTCCGACCTTAGTGGAGTTCATCCTATTTTCCATGTCTCAAATTTGAGAAACTGTTTGGCTGATGAAGTCTGGATGTTCCTTTGGAAGACATCCAGATCGATGAGTCATTGCACTTTGTTGAGAAACCTGTTGAAATTATGCATCGCATTATGAAGAAGGCTAGAACAACAACTACCCCAATTGTCAAGGTTCGTTGGGAGAATAAGCGTGGAGCTGAGTTTACTTGGGAACGTGAGGAGCACATGAAGAAGAAATACTCGTGTTTATTCGTATAGTTTCATCCTTTATTACAGGACGAAATTCTTATAAGTTGTGGAGACTGTAACATCTCGTATTTTTGTTAACTAAAAGTTAATTTTGTTTATTCTTATAAGGGTCATTGTTGTCATTTATGAAACTTATGGGTTAATTACGCTTATTTATTTGTTGTCTTTAATTATTTATAGTTTAGGTGTGCATAATAATGAATAATAATAATAACTATAATAATAATATTATTATTATTATTATTTTCATTTTAAGATAGTGTTATGTGGTTGTGAACAATCTTAACCCTCACATTTCGATGATTTCGCCGTCAAGGTTGGGGTGTGACAATGTACCTCACACACAAAAGCATGGAATGATCAACCTCCTTATGTAATGCATGGTAGAACTTTTTCACAACTTTCTTGACCAGGTTACTTAAGTTATGAGATCTCATTTTCACTGATCCTCATTGGAATTCTTTTACTTTGATCCTTTTTCATGATGATCCACATTGGGATTCTTTTCACTTCACTTTGGAAGGTGATCCACGATTGGATTATTTTGTTCATTCACATGAAATGTATTGTTTTTTGTAGATTCGTCCAATTTGGATGTGTTCCTCATTGGGAATCTTTTGGATCAATACATCTGCACTACATGCTTGTTTCATCAGTTCTTTGCTCAGCAAAACAGAGATGAATCTTGATGTAGGTGAAAGAGATTCATAAAGTATCATTCCCTGGTGTGTTTAGTTTACTACACATACATACACTTAGATAAGCTAATACATATTAGTACTCTAAGATGAGAGTTTCACCATTGAATAAGACTTCAATTCATCACAGCATGTATCTTCTCTTCCAAGTTGAGCCTACCAACATATTGGTAAGTCATGACAGTCTTTTAAAATTTTCAATTAAGCACAATGAATGATATAAAGCAGTAATTATATCATATCCCATATATTCTTTTATTCATTAAAATTGACTTCTTTTTATGATTTTCTAATTTTTTAAATTGTTTTTGATGTTTTGGTTGGTTTTACTCAAGGTAAATTATGCTAATTGATTAAACTAGGAATTCAAACCTACTAAGTTCAAATGCCTTGGTGAATAAATCAGCTAATTGATTTTCAGTGGAACTTAAATCAATTTTATTAACTCCTTTTCAGCACAGTCTCTCAAAAAGTGATATCTAATTTCAATGTGTTTTGTTTTTGAGCGTTGAACTAGATTACATGTAATGAAAACGGCTGTAGTGTTGTCAATGTGAATTGGTGTATGCAAGAAGTTACAACCATAATCAAGCATCTGGTTTTGAATCCAGAGAAGTTGAGAGCAACAAGCTGATGCTGCAATATACTCAGCTTCTACTATTGAGACAGATACGATTGTCTGCTTCTTGCACTGCTAGGAGACCAGTCTGGGACCATGAAATTGACAACCGCCAGAAACGGACTTCCTATTGAAGTTGCATTCTCCATAATCACTGTTAGTGAAGGCATAGAGATTGAAGTCTTATTCCTTTGGATACCATAAACCAAGAGCTGGTTTGCCCTTAAGGTATTTGAATATCCTCTTGACAGCACTCACATGAGATTCCTTAGAATCAGCTTAATATCTGGCACACACACAAACACCAAACATAATGTCAGGCCTATTGGTTGTTAGATACATAAGTGAATCGATCATAGATCGATAGTGAGTCTGATCCACTGATTTGCCTTCTGGGTCAGGTCCAATCTTCACTTGAGTATCCACAGGTATTCTAATAGACAGACAGTCAGCAAAGTGATATTTCTTCAACATTTTTTCCACATATTTTGATTGATTTATGAAAATTGCATCTGCTGATTGTTGGACTTGCACCCCTCAAAAATGTTAGTTCCCCCATTGCACTCATTTGAAATTTTGAATGCATAAGGTCTTCAAAGTCTCTACAGAGTTTATGTTTGTTGAGCCAAAAATGATATCATCCACATAAATCTGTACTAGCAATATGCCTCTTCCTCTTTTCTTTCTGAAGAGAGGCTGATCAATCTTTCTTCTTTCATATCCATGTTCAAGAAGAAAAGATGATAGAGTCTCATACCACGTTCTTGGAGCTTGATAAAGACCATACAACGGTTTGTCAAGCTTGTAAACCTTGTGAGGGAAATCAGGATCTTCAAAGCTAGGTGGTTGACTCACATATACTTCTTCAGCAATCTTTCCATACAAGAAAGAACACTTTACATCCATTTGATAAATAGTAAATTTCATGGATGTTGAATATGCAAGAAAGATTCTTATTGCTTCTAATCTAGCAACAAGTGCAAACACTTCATCATAATCAATTCTTTCTTCTTGTGTGTAACCCTGTGCCACTAGTCTTGCTTTATTTCTGATGACAATCCATCTATCATCAGTTTTGTTTCTGTACATCCATCTGGTGCTGATAGGGTATTGTCCTTCGGGAAGATCTACCAGTTGCCATACTTCTTGCTTCTTGATTTGCAGTAATTCTTCCTGCATTGCTTCAATCCAGCTATTGTCTTAAAGAGCCTATTTGATGTTTTTGGGTACTGTTTGACAAAGAAAGCATGAGAACAGACAGATGTTTGCAATACTGGACTTGCTTCTTGTCACCCTTTCATTAAGTTCACCAATAATGCTTTCTACTGGATGATTTTTGTGTATTCTGGTGGTTGGAATTGAGTCATCAACAATGGTTACATCAAGATTGGAGACATTCAGATCATTATGGTGAGAGGCACCTTCATCTTGTACTATTGGGGAGTTATGAAGATAATCAAACTTTGTTTTAGTGACTACTTCAGCATCAGCAGCACTTTGATTACTTCCATCATTTGATGTTCTTACTGTTTCAACTGGAGAAGTAGCTTGCTTTTGATTTCTAATCTCAGTTGATAGATCTTCTGAATGTGATAGTAACAAGTTGGGACTAGCTTCAGTTGAAACACTTTGATTTTGAGATGGTTGTCTGACAGGATCAACTTGGAGTGGAACATCTTTATTCATTTGCTCAGTAGAGGTAGGAGGAATCAATGGAAAGTCATCTTTTCTTTCTACACCCGAAGAAGGTTCAACTTAATATAGATTTCCTGCATTAGACAAGTAAAATCGATCAAAATATTTTGTAAATGAGTCAATATCAAACAACCAATCGGGATCATTTATAGATTTAGGAAAAGAGTGTTCCTTGAATTGAACATTTGTTGATTCATCAATAATATTTAATCTAGGATTAAACACTCTGTAAGCCTTTGAAACAAAAGAATAACTACAAAGAATCCTTCATCAAACTTAGATGAAAATTTTCTTAATTAGACTCGGGTGTTTAATATTGAGACCGGACTACCAAATGACTTAAAAAATCCAATAAATGGTTTTTATGAAACAATAGTTCATATGAAGTCATGTTACTTTCTTTTACAATGAGAGTTTGATTTTGCACAAAGCACGATGTGTTAACTACCTCTGCCCAAAAGGTGATAGGCAGTTTAGCACCAGCTAGCATTGTTCTTGCTGCTTCATTAAGTGTTCTATTTCTTCTTTCATCTACCTCATTTTGTTGAGGAGTTCTAGCTACACTGAATTGATGAACAATGCCTTTGGTTGCATAAAAAGAACACATGTTTTCATTTTTAAACTCAGTTCCATTATCACTTCTTATTGTTTTAACCTTATGATCAAGTTGGTCTTAAATTTTTGTGATAAAGTCTTTTATTATTTGGGATGTCTCATTGTTATGAAGTAGAAGAAAACCCATGTGAATCTTGAAAAGTCATCAATGATCACCAAACAATATTATTTCTTTCCAATACTCATAACATGAGTTTGTTTAAATAGATCCATATGAAGTAGCTTCAATGGAGTATTGTTTGTGTTCACTAGCTTTGGTTTGTGAGAAGATTTTTGTTGTTTTCCTTTGAGGCACACTGAACAGTGATAAACAAAGTGAAACTCTTTTTGGGGAAGACCAATGATATGGTTTCCTTCGACCAATTTGTTCATGTTTTTAAAGTTTGTGTGCCCCAAACGTCTGTGCCAAAGCTGAGACTCATCAGATGATACTTTAGACAAAATACATGTTTCTTCTATTGGTGTTGTAGAATTCAGGTTTAAGACATAGGTGTTATTCTTTCTCGGAGTCTTTAGCACAACCCATTCTTCTGAGATCTGAAATCCTGGTTTCAGAATTTAGCAATGAGTGTCGGTAAAGTGAGTTGAATATTTCTTGTCACATATCTGAGTCACGCTTAGAAGATTAAAGTTTAGTTGTTCACAGTTTAGTCGTGTGTCGGGAACATCCACTGTCCACGTACCTTAGGCTATTGGACCTATATGGATGACCCTGCAAGCACAAAAGAACTAACTAGAATATGGAACACAAGCCATAATGGTCTTGGGTTTCCCGTTCCCATCCATGATGGTGACCTCTTGATACCTTTCTCTAAATTTTGATCTAGTTAGAGGTGACCTGGGAGATTGCTTGTGATAATTGATTGTGTTATCTCATCAACATCAACTGAAGAGTATAAAGGAGTAATGATTTGGTCTCTATTCTTTTGAAGAAATTTAACCCGTTTTTGATTATCAAACATCATTTTATGTTTGGGAAGATCAAACTTTTGCTTAATGATGTGATGTTTATTTCTTTGAATCTTCCATAATTATTTTATGTTACTCATGTCATTGTTTGATCTAGACATCCTAGATTTGTTGTTATGAAAATGACTTCTGACATTGGGTTTCAAAGATGATGTTGTTGAGATGGGTTTGTTTTGAACAATTCTCAATCCCTTCTGATTGAAATAA
This sequence comes from Flaveria trinervia, assembly GCA_025506515.1. Classification (NCBI taxonomy): domain Eukaryota; kingdom Viridiplantae; phylum Streptophyta; class Magnoliopsida; order Asterales; family Asteraceae; genus Flaveria; species Flaveria trinervia. Next base: position 32,294,108 of record CM046442.1, read on the forward strand.
CAATCATATGTGTTATGATTGTTTATATCATAGACTGAACAATATTTATTGAAATAGCAGTTTTTAGTGGAATGGTTGTTCATGTCACAGATAGAGCAGTATTGATTGAAAAAGCACCCTTTTGTTTTATGATTAAACATGTCACATATGTCACAATACATATGTTGTTTCTTGAATCTGATTTTACTTTAGCAGACTTAGTTGATTTTCCCATTTTCAATTGAGTCATATTCTTTTGCTTAGGGGAGGAATCAAAATCAGCTTTTTAGTAGTTTGCTTCACACACTACTTTTCTTAACTATTCTAGGTTGTTTTTGTTCCCTCAACCCTTTCTTTACTTCTTGCTCAAACTGATCAACGTGCTCGTTGTTACATATGTCAAACTGACTGCTTGTCTTAATTTTGAAGATTGGGGGTCCAATTGAATTTTAGTTGTTGAAATCAGTGATCTCTTGTGTTTCTTTTGCAGTGAAACCTTGTCTAATTTGCTTGAAAATTTTGGAGATTTAATCTTATTATCGTAGCTACTTTTAGCAGAAGTTTCACTGACTTCACAAATTTCTTCTTTTCTTTTGAAATAGCAGGTATAAATTTCACAAATGGGATAATGGCCTTGATTGGCCTTGTTGGTTTGATGACACCACTGTCTTGTCTGAACACTCCTTGATTTTAAATAGGTGACCTAATTTGATTTTATCCTCATTTGTTTCAATGTAAATATTTGGTTTGTTTTGAGGATTTGTGACTTGTTTTACTATTATTTTGGTTCAATAGTGTTAGGTTCAATTTGCGCTTTGAGTGTAACAGATTTAGGCATGATATTGTAGTTGTTATTGTATGGTGGAGGACAAGAGTTATACCCAGTCCTAGACATATCCTCGGGATCCTTTTGAGAATCAAGCATCTTTTGCAGCTTGACTGAATACAATTGAAACTTTTCTAGTTTCACTTCAGTAAGTGTTTGTTCAGCTTTTGATTAAGCTAACTTTTCAATCAGTTTCTCATTCTCAGCTGCAAGAGTGTACTTTTCACCATGCAATTTTTCAATGTCAGAGATGAGAGATTTAATTTTGATTCCAAAGCCTTTTATTTCTCTCTTAAGCATCTCTGACTTGACCTTTTCTTCTTTTATTTTGTCGGCCAGCTTATGATTGTGCTCTCCATAACCTTGTAGTTCAGTAATGCATTTATCACTACAAAGGTTAGATTTTACCTCAGATGGCATGGGAGATGGACCATCATTGATGTGAGCCATGAGTGCATGATTTTGGAATTGAGGCTTTACTTCCTCTGCATACAGGCTCCAGTCACATACTCCATCTTGCTTAATAACAAGAGCATTTGCATATGACTGACTACTTCCATCAACTTGATTGGTCAGTTGAGGCTGAGTTTGATATGTTCGTTGGTGTTGTTGATGATGATTCTTTGTTGGTGATTGTTGGAGTGAAAACTTGAGTTTGGTTGTGAAGATGAATGGCTTTGAGAATTCCTTTGAAAGTTGTTGTTTCTTCTAGGAGTATTACATTCTCTAGAGAAGTGGCTAGTCATGCCACAGTTGAAGCACTTCACCTTGGATTTGTCATACCCAAGTTTGGTGTTTTCATTAAGGCTAAGCTTTCTTTCTTTTCTGATAAACTTCTTGGCTCTCATTGTAATCATAGCCATTTGCCACTGCAAATCCATTTCTTCTACATCATCTGGATTCATTTCTTCCAAGTCTTCCTGGATCAGATGTGCAGAGGTGCGTCTGCCTCCCAGATAAGCTTCAAAGCTAGCAACAAAGGCATTGTAAGTTTCCTTTTGTTCTTTTGATCTTGTATCATCGGGAGTAGTTGAAGGAGTTGCAAAGAATCCAGATGGTTGAGATGATGTTGATGGCCTGTTGGTTGGTGGAGCTGCAATGAATCCTGTAGTCTTCTCTTGATCTCTTGAGGAAAGAAAATCATTCTCCTTAGTAATGAATGTATTTTCCACAGAGTGAGTGTCTGAAAGAAACTTATATGCTTCAATAACTCTGGGTCCACCTAGGTTTTTGCTTCTTTCATCAAGCTCTAGTGTTTCTATCTTGGCAATCATTATATCCAGGGTGGTACTCTCAAGATCAAGAGTGTTTTTCAGCATTATCACATTTTGTTTCCAGTTTTCTGGAAGACTGTGAAGCATCTTCTTGTTTAACTCTTTGACTTTATAAGTTACTCCTATGATCTCTAAGTTATTTACCAGCTGCACAAATCTATGCAGATGTTTAGAGATGGACTCTCCCTTGGAGTGATGAACGGTTTCATACTGATTAACAAGCTTATCCTTGTTAATTTCAGCAACTTCACTACTTCCTTCACACATTATCAGCAGTACATCCCATACCGCTTTAGCAGTTCCATACTTTTCAAGTCTTTTCAGCACATCCATTTTCAGTGCTTGAGTGAGTATGGAGTAAGCTTTGAGATCAACCTTAATCTTCTTGTAGTCATCATCATCAAGAGTCAGATCCTCAATAGGTATTCTTGAGGTTTTATAGATGGCAGCTTGATTAGCAAACAATGTAATAGGAATGTGAGGCCCTTTGCATATTGAGATCCAATAGTCCGGATCTACACCTATGATGTAATTCATAAATCTAATTTTCCATTTCTTAAAGTCAGATTTGTGTTTAAGCATGGGAGGTCTTGGAGTATGACCAAGTTCTGAAAAATTATGTGAATCCATTTTAACAAGGTGTTTTTAACTTGTTTAAATGATGATTAGATAAATTTTAAGTTCAGTTAGTCCAACTGGCCCAAAAAGTCCAAAACACGCTCAATGAATCAGATCTGTTGATGTTTCTAAGTTTTTGTTGCAAATTTTTGTTATATCAACTATTCACAACTTTTAATATGAAGACGAATGTTTTGTTCTTGAAGGTGAGAACATATGTACAGTAACTGTTGAAGAGTTTTTTGCAGTTTACTAAGTAGAGGTGGTAGAACACTCTATTAGCAACTCAATCACCAGATCAATCGAGTTCTGTTCGGATCTTGGGTAGATCTGAAAAAGAACCGAGAGCCAAAGCTCTCATGCCAATTAACTGGGTCATGAGATTGATATTCTCACTAGGATCAATATGATGATCGAGTTAATGATTGTATGGAGGAATCAAACAATCAAGAAACATTCAATGCAAGTAATACTAACAAATGCTTTTTGTATTAATGATGGTATTGATTACAATAAATGCTAGGTTTTGAGCATTAAACAGTAATAATACACCTTAAGAATGTAAGACACAAAATATTCTAATTATCTATTAATAGTCATCTCACATATGAGGTTTTCTATTCTATTTATGGGCTGACAAGATACCTTTTTACAAAATGACTAAACTACCCATGACCTATACATCAGAACTAGTCTAAGTCTTCTTCAGTAATTCTTTTGTTCATCCGCATTGACTAATGCGGATGAACAAATACTTGTGCGTATTTGTTGTCCGGCCATTCGCATTTGCAAATGCGGATGTGCAAAACTTGTCTACATGTCTTTTAGGCTATCCGCATTTGTTAATGCGAAAGAACAAACACTTGTCAGCATTTGTTTTATGTCTTTCGCATATACAAATGCGGTTAGCCAACACTTAGTCTTCTCTGTAGATTCTTCATCCGTATCAGTACTTGGACTTGTGGGATTACTAGCAAAACAACCATCAACTCACCAATTGAATTGGCATGTATGTTCCTTTCAGGCTCCAACAAAAAGGATATTGGTCAACATTATTATAGGGAAATATTGTATCTTTGATGTATCTCACAGCAAGTAGACCTGATATTATGTTTGCAACCTGCATTTGTGCAATATATCAGGTTGCCTGAAAGGTGTCTCACCTAGTTGTTTCCAAGAATCCTTATATACCTCAAAGGAGCTCCCAAGCTGGGTCTCTGGTATCCTAGGAATCAAAACTTCAATCTTTATGGATACACTAATAGTGACTATGGTGGCTACAACATCAACAAGAAAAATCAACATCAGGAGGATGTCAATTTCTTGGTGGAACGATAATCTCCTGGCAAAGTAAGAAGCAATCATGTGTTTCAACATCAACTACTTAAGTTGAATATGTTACTGTTGCTAGTTGTTATGCTCAGCTGTTGTGGATTCAAAATCAGATGTTAGATTATGGATTCAACTTTATGGAGACTCCTATCCATATTGTCAACAAGAGTGCCATTTCCATTACAGAAAAACCGGTCAAGCACTCAAAGACAAAACACATTAACATCAGGTACCATTTTATTAGAGATATTCATGAGAAAAATTCGATTAAACTAGTCAAAGTTGACTCAAATGAACAATATGTTGATTTATTCACAAAATCATTTGATGAAAAGTTTAAATATCCGATTACAGTTATTTGGATGATAAACATTGACTAACTTATCTCCTATGGAAAACATTTTAATATGTGTTTTGTCATACAATCTAAGCCCTGTTACAAAAGGTATTTCTTCAAAAGTTGCTAAGCATGAGTACTTCTGAAGAGAAACTTTCCCTCGGAATATATCTTTACTCATCTTCTAAAGGAAACTTTTTCTAAACTTGTGTTATCTTCAGAAAAGTTTTAAGCCACGAAAGACCATTCTGAGTCTTATCAAATCTATTTCTGAAGTGATAAAACTTTTTATTCGGAAAACCTTCTTACTCTCGGAAGTAAGATTGTCTTACCTTCGGAAGTAAATTTGGCTTCGGAAGATATTACACTCGGAAGACTCATACACTTGAAAGAAAGCTTTATTGTGTAACATAAATCTTTGGGCCACACTCTGTAAAAAGGTAAAAGATCTTCTTAATGATGTCAGAATATTTAAATGACTTATCTTTACTGATCCTATCAAATCATACCCCAAACTGTCATTTCACCTTATCGATCTTCCATTTTACCCTATTTAAATATCTCTGACTTCTCTCCTTAATCTTTTTACCCATATTTCAAGCCCTAAGTGTTCTTTATCTTCACTCTCACTCTACAAAATTACCTCACTCTTTCCAAACTTTTCACAATGGCTCTAAACCCTCAGCACAACCAAGTTGCGCTTTTTGACTTTTCAAAGGATGCGGACTTCTCTAAAATCATCCAGTTTTTGATCTAGTCTACCTACTACATAACCCTCACTATTAACCCCACTGTATACTCCAACCATATGATTGAATTGTGGGCAAATGGTAAGATTGACACTCTGAATGGAGTTAGGGTTATCAGGTCAAGAATTTGTGGCCAAGAGTTGGTCATACATGAACAGACCATCAGAGAGCACCTAGAGCTTCATGAAGAGGGTTCTCCTACTAAATTCCCTAAATTAGATTTGGAAGACACCTATACCCAAATAGTGTATGGTGAAGATGTGAGTAGTTCCATAGTCTACAAGTTCAACTTCTCCTACATCTGGAAGTTACTGTTATCAAACAAATCTAGAGGATATGATTAGATTCCTTATGATTTAGGATGCCTAGTTCATGTGTTGGTAAAGGGCCTCCTGTTCAATTATTCAAGGTTTGTGCTAAATAATCTCATAGGCAATCTTCAAAGACAAACATTTTACATGTATCCCAGGTTTATTCAACATATAATCAACTATGAGCTGAATTAGGATAACCTTGTCTGTACAGCTACTCTTCCTATTCCTCACATAAGGCAAGCCATCTTTAAGGTGTTGAAGAGAGTCTTCACCAACTTCACCAAAAGACATACTGCACTTCTTCCAGGTATGATTGAGCCAACGGTTCCTGGTGACATCCCTGTATACCCCACAACTGATGAACCCACACCAGCAATATCCACCATAGTTTTCCCTTCCCATCTCGTCAAATATACGTATTAGAGACACTCGAAGCGAATCCTTGTTGTTCAATCTTCTCTAATTGAACAAGTTCCCCCCATTCAGTCCAAAAAGATTAGAGTGGAAAGTGGGCTCCCCATCAATCTGAGGTCTAATGATCCTTCTCACTTGACCTCTATATGGGTATTGAGTCTTCTTAGTCTCAATCCCATGAGCCGCAAACCCAAACTGAAAGCCCTTAGGGTGAGTCACTATACTCCCTTGAGCAACCAAAATTAGACACCCAAATCACAAGCTCTATTGCTCTAGATATTGATCAAGGTCCTATGTCATTAGGTATAACCTCCATATCCTTTACTGACCTACTTACCAATAATGATGAGGATTTATGTTCCTCCAAGGCCATGATGTTGATCTACAACACCCATCTAAAGATCAACTGAGTCTAGAGAAACCTCTGACTTCTAGCCCCCATCAGTAAAGCCAAACTGAGGTGAGTCCCACTGATGTGGAGGGGGCTCATTAGATAGTGGTAACATCTCTAAGACAGATAATGTGGCAACTTTGCCTCTTGATAATTTTGAAAGAGACATCATCTCGCAGAGGAAACCAAGGTGCCAAGAAACCACATCTGGTGGTGAAGATGAACATACACGGTATGTTATCTCATCTCCACGTGATTCTTTTAAAGAAGATGAGGGAAGAATGCAACTCATACCTACTTTTTAAAGTCTTAAATCTTGAATCAAAGGTTAAGACTTTAGAGGATAGGTCTGCCACTCAACAACTTAAGATTAAAAATCTCAAGGCTCAACTAGCTGAGACACAGACTGAGAGATTTGTAGGCATGTACCAGTTCAAGTCTCTCTGACTTCTTCCTCTAGCTCATCAAGCTCTCAAGATGATGCTACCAAAAAGGAGAGAATGTTCAAAGTGAAGCACATGTGGGGCAAAGCTTGGCTCTTTTAATGCTATCTTCAAAATACCCTGCTCAACAAGCAATTGTTTTCCCCAAGCCACCTCCTATCATTCTTCAAACATACCCAATATGCTCATGGATCTTAACAAATTCTTAACTAAGTTTCTAATGGGTTCCTCACTTTAACAACCAAGTCCAGATGTTGTTATGGCATATTTTGGAGCTGAAGATCTTCAAAGGTTAAATGCACCTCCTACCACTAAGGAAGGAGTTGGTCAACCTAAGGTTCCCATTGAACCTGAGATTGATTTTGAAGGGGATATAGGAATTGATGGCCTAGCAACTGAATCCGTTGGGATAGGTAGTGCAATCCACTAACTTCTGAAGCTAAAATACAAGCTGCGGAAGGGTTATCTTCTTTGTCTAATGATCTAATTATCATAGAGGCAATTCTTGAACTAGCCTTTGAGGTAAATAGTGAAGACTTTCTCAAAACCCCTCTCACTTAACCACATTCATCTCCATAAGCTCAAATCACCACTCACCAACCTAAATCCTCTACACTAGAATCTCCAAAGGCTGAAGCTTTTGAAGACGTCAAAGGTAAAAGAAAGATGATTGTGAAAGAACTGTTAGAGGAGGAAAGGATGGAGAAACTCAAAAGAAAAGGTAGACTCACCACTAGAAAGCTACTAGCTGCAAGTAGTAAAGCAGTTGTAGCAGCCCAGGAGGCTATCACCAATAGGAAATGAGTGGAGATTATTGATAGACTTGTCAATCCTGGAGTAGTAAATGAAGATGTGCTCCTCTTACTACTTGAGGAGCTGGTGGAGTTAGAAAAAACAACCCTGCTATAAAAAGAACAAGAGGAAGCAGCAAGGTTGGCCTTAGAAGAGGAAGAGAAAAGAAATAAAGAGGAAGTTGAATAACAACTAAGGAGTGAGAGGATAGCCTTCCTATGTTCTAGAGGCTACTCTCTTGAAGAATAAACTCCTCATGACAATGACATAATCTTGTGGCTTTTCCATAAAGAACAAGATCAAATGGATAAGGAGAGGAAAAAGGTAGCTAGGGAAAAGTTTATGGAAAAAGAAGAAGGAAGAAAAAGCACAATTTGTAGAAGCCAAAAGATGGGAGACAAATCCTGGATGAAGGCATATCTCAGAGCCCATGGGTTCTCTGGCAGTCAAGTTGGCCCCATTTATGAGAAGACCCTACAGCAACATGTTAGTGATATCAAGGCTGACATTCGCTCAGGAAGAATGAAGGAGGTTTACCTAAGTTCTCAGAAGATGACACCCAAACCAGCATCTAAACCTCAACCCCAACCTAAACCAGAACCAAGACCCTTTCCTTTCCCAATAAAAATAGAACCACCATTAGCCATACCATTATCCTCTCCCATTGCCTCACAACAACCACCTCCATTACCCATTCTAAAACCCAAAACACTCCCTAAAACTTAACCCTCTTCTACCCAACAATCAACCACTCATTTTCCATCCAAACCATCCTCCGAGTCAAGTAAACCTCTGGCCTTGGAGAAATTCAAGGAAATCAAGAAAAGGCTTATCAATTGTACTACTCTGAGTGAAATCTCCTGTGAAGAGGAGTCCATCAAATTTACATTTGTTGATGGCTCTTCTAGTTCCCTCATAATAGAAACATTTCTTGATTAACCTAGGGGAACTCTGGACCAAGCACTTCAGCTCTTAGCAACCAACTCTGACTCACTCAATGAAGAAAAGAAAAAGCTAAGAAGAAGACTGGTGACTCTTTTGGACACCAAGAAGGGAAACAAACTACTGGACCAACCCCTCATTCCTAGGAAGAAAATTGCCCAGTGGAGGTTTGAAGACTCTTCTCACAACTTTGTTGTGGAAAGAAAGAATGGCGAGGTTAGACTCAATACTCAATCTCTGCTTCACTCAAGTAGATTGACATTGCTGAGTTAGCAAAGAAGCCATTCTCCAATCCCTTCAACTTTCAGACAGTTTCTCATATTAGGAAGCCTTCACCTTGCTGAGTTGATTACAAAAGCAAGGATTGAAGAAGATTTGAAACAAAGAGAGCAGGTAGAAAAGAAAGGGTCAATATAAGGGAAGACTTTTCTTCAAATGGTTGAAGGCCTTGACTTTGAACCTATAGTTAGATGGGAGTATGTCTATAATTTCCGTCAACTAACTCTTTTCCGAGGGACACAACAAAGGGTACACGTTATCCAAAGTAACAGAATAGATCTGTTATCTACAAAGGATCTATACTAACTTCTCAACCCCACCTCTAGAAAGAACAAGGAGACAAATAGATATCTGCTTTCTTTGGTATTGAGAGTTTTGAAAAGTAGAAGACAACAAAGTTTTGGTAGTATCGGCCTAGGGGGAGTTTGTTGGGATATATAAGGCTGGTGCAACCAAAACATGACTTGGAACAATTTTTTGTACAACTGATGAAGACTTACAAATGCAAAGCTGCACTTCTGAAGATTAATGAAGAAGAACTTCCAAGAAGGAACCATGTCTTCCAAAGACAAAGTGAAACCAACTTCTAAAGACACACTTAAAAGACTTCAAGGCAAACAACTTTCAAAGTATAATGACTTGAAGATCAATAGAAGTTTCAGAAGTAGTAGACTCTTCCGAAGTATAGGTGGCTTCGAAAGAACTTGTTCTTTCGAAGCCAGTTAACCTTAATGGATAATAGTATGGTCCTTCTGACTAGCCGCTGCAACCTCTGTGATACTACATGACGTTTTCCCACGTCCATGTAGTTAACCATACTTTATTCATTGTTCATTATTTATCAGTTAGTACAGTTACTAACCTTATTTGGTAACCAAAATGTAAGTCGTGGACATGTCATGACTACCTTATCTAGGATAGTATCTTATCTTAGATACCTTACTACTACCAATGTAGTATTTGTTTAGTAGTAATTTCCCAGCTGGTAATCTAAGTATAATCGGTTGTAGATAGTAGTATATAGCTCTTGTTTTTAGCTCATTTGTAAACAAGAAAACAAGAAAGTAATCTTGTAATCTTTGAGTTGAGAAGTAATATATACAAGTATTTTGAAATTATTTCTTGTGCATTATTTACTTAATATATTATTATCAATTCTTAAAGGATTCTGCTTCATCATTCGATTGAGATTTAGTGTGTTTAAAAGAGGACACCTGTGTTGAGTGATCAAAATTGATCATGCACATACTCGCAAACATAATAAAAATTCAATATCATATCTAGTCTCATACATACTTACCCGACTTTAACCCATTCAGATGCCTTAAGTTTCAGGTATTCTTATCAGGTTCGAATTTAAGTGTCACCACTAAAAGAATCTTATTAAAAATAGTCATCTAAAATTAAAACCAAGGCATGGGTTAATCATATGGGCATTAAAAAAATATTAACTAAATACAAAAGATTTTTATTTAGTGAAAGGGAAGCCTTAAGTTTCAAACAAGATTATCATCCATTTGCATTTTTCAAATAGTCGCTATTGAATCTATAACACGATGAGTCATTATCGTTCGTTTTAATTGATAGAACGAGTCTTTGTTAGGTGAAGTCAAATTGCGAAGAAAATAATAATTTGTGTGAATAATTTAGGTGAAGGTTGTTAAAGGTTACTTGAAGAAAAATGGTGAGTGTTACTAGCTTAAACTTTTAAAAAGCTTGATTTTTTATATTTCTATTGTTTCAAAAATAGATCACCAGAACTAGATTACATCAATTACTTTTGTAGTGGGTAGGTTATTTATTTTTTAGTAGCATTTGTTTTTTACTGGTCACTGTCAGTCTATCACTATCACCACCAATGGCTCCGCTTCCCAACGGCGGTGGTTCCGTCGCCGGAAAGTCTCCGACCACCAGCCGTATGACCTCCGTCTACAGCGATGTGCAGAACAGCCGTCTCGATCACCCTCTTCCTCTTCCGTCCATTTTCACAGACCCTTTCAAAGTCGTCGATGCCCCCGCTACCTCCGCTGCCGGAAACCCAGGTGTTTACTCGTTTTGATTTGCTGAGTGATAACAATCTTTGATTTCAGATCATACTACTGCTCTTGCTGACACTTGATGAAACTAAAAGTTCCAGTTTCTTGTTGGCTCGATTACGCTGCTTTTGTGTTGGATATTTTAGTGTAATCGGATTGTCTGGTTTATTAATGCGATCACACTTTCTATCAAACGAGTACAAGATAGCAGCTTGTTTGAGTTTATTATGATATTAGATATTATAATTTCTCCAAACGAGTCTTAGATTGTCCGGGTTGTTAGAATTCAGTTAACTGCCTTAGGCAGTTAACCCCATCCCTGCAAAAATTCAACTTTGAACACAATGTTGATTAGACTTCTTCTTCTTCTTCAGCTAGTTCATGAATCCTCACACACACAAAAGCATACTTGAACTCGGGTGAACCACCGAATAATTTTAATCTGAATGTTCTTAAACGAGTCTTAGATTATCAGGGTTGTTAGAATTCAGTTCCTCTTCATGTTAGATGGTAATTCAGTTGTCATAAGATGATTTTTTATTTCAATTTTGCTTGTTTTAGTGTCATCAGATGAAATTGCAAAACTGTTTCCATATCTATTTGGGCAACCATCAGCGAGATTGGTGCCTGGTGAAGCTACTGAAGCAGGGAAACCCTTGAAGGTAGGAGTTGTTTTGTCAGGAGGGCAAGCTCCAGGAGGACACAATGTCATATCTGGGATTTTCGGTTCGAAGTTCAAATTTTCATTTTATGTTGTTTATTTGGTTGAATAATGTGCATTATGTATATCTGTATCTAATGTTTTCTTGTGTAGATTACTTGCAGGAACGTTGCAAAGGAAGCACCGTGTATGGATTCAAGGGTGGGCCGGCTGGTATCATGAAGGGAAAATATGTGGTCTTGACCCCTGAGTATATATATCCTTACAGAAATCAGGTTGAATATTGATGTATTATCTAATCTGAGTACTGATTTTTCGTAAAACTTGTTGATTTGTTTAATTCAATGCATCAGGGAGGTTTCAATATGATTTGTAGTGGAAGAGACAAGATTGAGACTCCAGAACAGGTCTCTCATGAGCCTTGCCTCATTGATTAAGATTCTACAATTCATCAATATCCATGTTGAACCCTTCAGTTTTAACAATGAAGTGAAAATATAAAAATTTTGAGTTTTTGATACTGATTGAAGCTGTATGCACATGGTTTTAGTTTAAGCAAGCTGAAGACATATCATTGAAGCTTGATTTGGATGGGCTTGTTGTTATAGGTGGTGATGATTCAAATACAAATGCGTGTCTTCTTGCTGAATACTTTAGGTCAATTATTAACCGTTTATATATATATATATATATATATATATATATTATATATATATATATGTATATATATATTTGGAGTATTTGGTAAAAGATCTTATTTTTTAGTTTTGTAGGCGGTTCTTCTTAGTTCCTACATCATTTAGTTATTGTATTGTGCAGGAGTACAAATTTGAAGACCCGGGTGATTGGATGTCCAAAGACTATCGACGGTGACTTGAAATGCAAAGAGGTTCCTATTAGTTTTGGATTTGATACTGCATGTAAGGTAATTCCAGTCATGGGCCTATAACACTGATTTCACTTTTCTAAACTTCATAATGCTCCCTCGTCACTACACTCCTTTTATTTCCATGTGAAGTACAGATGTGTTTGAACTTGTATTTGGCTTTATTTTATTTTGATCTGGTTGGTAACAAATCTTGAATTTTATGCACATGTATGCAAATACATACACAGACATGCATGTATATATATATGCACACGCACACACACACATATATACAAAAAGAGAGAATTTTTTAACATAACGTCTCTCAAAATCATGATATAAGTTGGCCCTTGGTTTTATAATACTAAAGTTTCTTGTTTACCGGGTAGGCAAGTTTCTAGGAGAGTGATCACATTGTCACAGATTCCGACTTATAGTATAGACCTCAAAGCTTTTACATAGTCCAACATATCTCTTCATTGGGATATTTTATTCTTAAGTCTTTACGTCAATTTCAACCCATTTACTTTTGATCAAGTCAATTTAGGTTATGTTTTTTTTATTTCTAAAGGGTCAAATGAGAAAATTAAAAAATGGTAAAAAGGAGAGTGCCAAATGGGTCGAATGAGTCAAAAGTCACCCAAAGTGTATAGTTAATGCATGCCCCAACCTACTAAACTGCTTTATTCAAAAAGTTAGACTGTTGGATAATTTGTAAGCATGTTTAACACAAATTATGTATGCAAAATTAGTAAAATGTTAGACAAAAGGTTTCCGGGTCAACTGACCCTGCTTGTTCTATCCCTGGTATCGTACTAAAAAGACCTATGTAGTGTAAACAGAGATAACAATAAATAGAGATAACAAGTAACCCTAGAAACCTAACTGGGCCCGTGGGCTCATTCTAATCAAACCTTAATAATATATTCTAATATTCCCCTGCAGTCATAGCGGAAGTAATGTACGCTAAGACTGGAAAACAAAAAAAAACATAAATCGATAAACATGCTTCAATCGACTCAACTATCCAAACTTTTGCCAAAAGATGATGTTGTGCTTGATGTTGTCATCCATGTTTTGGTTAATTGTGTTACCCATAGTTGGTTTGATAGTTAATTGGTTTTTGATTCTCGGTTCTTGATTCTCGGAATGATAAATCAATAATTGACGACCATTGTCGTTCATGACTTGTCAAGGCTAGTAGCCGGTGGTCACTTGTATTCGTAGATCAAGAGATTAAAGCTAAAGGAATAAAAAGAAAAAAGAAAGTAAAGCACGTGACCGTGTTCAAGCGGCGATGTTTTGGATCCGTAGATCAAGAGAAAAAATCCGTACACGTAAAAAGAAAAAAGAAAAAAACAAAAAGAAAGGCCGATGACCATGGTCAAGTGGCGATCTTTAAACTCGTAGATCAGAGATAAGATCCGTAGATCTATAAAAAAGAAAAGAAAAGAGAAAAAAAATCAATCAAACCGTAGTTTGAGATCGATGGCCGTGAACTGTGGTCTTTGTTACGGCTAAAACATCGAGAATAAAAAAAGGAAATAAGAAGTGATCGTTGCATTGTGTGAGTCATAAATAAAAAATAAACCAAGAATATAATTGTGAACCAACCAAAAGAATAGATATCTTGTTTGAATGTTTAGTCGATAACGAAACTTTATTCGACAAAAACTAGAAAACAGAGAAGAAACGGAGAAAACAAAGTTGGGACAGGGTAGTGGCGGTGGCGGCACACCGCCCTGTCTAGAATTTGAACTCGGTGGCAACGGCTAGGGTTTGTATGTTTTTGTGGTGGTACACAGAACCCTAAGACTCTGATACCATGTAAGATAGTAAAATACTGAATAATATGATTAAACAGTTAGGTTACAATATATAGAGATACAAGTAACCCTAGAAACCTAACTCAGCTTGTGGGCTCATTCTAATCAAACCCTAATAATATATTCTAGTATGTAGGCTTGTTACCCTATCTGCCTGACATGCACCTTCGGTTACCTCTACTTTCAATTCAAGATATAGAAGTATACCTATTTGTCATTTGCATTTTTTCCCCACAACACACTCCTGTTACAGTGTTATCCTAATTTTGGATGTGCTCATTGATATGAGTGTTACACTGTCTAACACAAATTCAAGTATTTTGTTTACTGAACGAATAAACTATCAGTCAATCATATCATTATGTTAACGATGTCCTGTATTCTGCATGATCAATGATTTCCTCCTCTTTTGATTAGATAGATCTATGCTGAGCAAATTGGAAATGTCATGGTAGATGCTCATTCTACAGGAAAATATTATCATTGTGAGATCCTTAATCTTTACTTTCACTTGGAAGAATTTTGTATGTTTCTATTAAGCTTTTAATTTTTTCCAGTTGTACGACTTATGGGACGTGCTGCTTCTCACATTACATTAGAGTGCGCTTTGCAAACTCATCCAAACATTACTTTGATTGGGGAGGAGGTACCAAATATAATGTGTTCTTGTTTACCTATGCATATCTGCATAGCATTAAAATTTTATTAGAAATGTTAAATTGCAGGTTGCCTTCAAGAAGCTGACATTGAAAAATGTTACGGACTATATAGCAGATGTAATTTGTAAACGTGCAGATCGTGGTTACAATTATGGTGTGATACTGATTCCTGAAGGGCTTATTGATTTCATTCCCGAGGTTAAGTCTTCATTTCATTTGTTTTTGCCAGGTCTAAGTTAACACCTATATTATTTTTCATATGTTTTTTTTTTGTAATTTTTTATTATAATGCTGGTTATCAGGTGCAACAACTTATTGCGGAATTAAATGAAATTCTGGCCAATGAAACTGTAGACACTAGCGGACAGTGGAAACAAAAACTTACCCCTCAGTCTCTGCAGCTTTTTGAGATTCTTCCTTATGCAATTCAAGATCAGTTGATGCTTGAAAGGGATCCCCATGGCAATGTTCAGGTATTTTGATAATTAACCTTATTGTTGGGGTTTTTAATTGAAAAGTTTGATGTTTTGGTGATCTTTGTTTATCTCTAGGTTGCCAAAATAGAAACAGAGAAAATGCTTATTCAAATGGTTGAAAAAGAATTGGAGAAGAGAAAGCAAATGGATCAATATGCTTACCACTTCAAAGGACAATCACACTTTTTCGGGTACTTTGGCACCGTTGTCTGTGATGTGTGTTATAGTTTTAGAATTTAGATGAACTACATCCAGCATTTTCTATCTTTTTAGTTGTGTTGTGGGTCTTAATGTTTTAATTTTTGAAATGTGTACCTGCTAGTTATGAAGGACGATGTGGTTTGCCCTCAAATTTTGACGCTTCTTACTGCTATGCTTTGGTTATGGTGCTGGAGCTTTACTTGAGGGTGGAAAATCTGGATTAATATCATCAGTACGTATTCTTTTACGTCTTTCTTTTAATCTCTTTATATTTTTATCGTTTCCTTATAAAAACTAGCAAGTAGAGGTGGGATTTTCCACCAATTTACCTGAAATTGCTCAAAACTTGTTAATTTTTCTCTACGGTTAGCTAGAAATTTAAGTAGCACCAAAAAGTCACATTATTACTTTGAAAGTTAAAACGGATATTACACAAAGTTCATCATCTTATTATATCCACAGGTTGGAAATTTGGCTGCACCAGTTGAAGAATGGACTGTTGGTGGAACCGCATTGACTTCTTTAATGGACGTTGAAAGGAGACATGGTAAGGTGTCCATTTCATTGATTAATGAAATATTTTGTCGACTTTCGGTCAACTATTTAAATGTCCCTCAACGACAAACAAAACGGAGGAATTTTGTTGACTACCTTAAAATTGGCAGGTAAATTCAAGCCTGTGATAAAGAAGGCAATGGTTGAACTTGATGGTGAGCTACATTCAAATCTCAGTTAGCAATACTTGATGTCTGTTTTTTCGCTAGTTTGACTTAAAATAGTCAAAACTATACTTGTTTCTTTTTTCTTTTTTCACCTCATCCATTTCTAATATTACTACGCTGACGTTTTTAGGCGCACCATTTAAGAAATTTGCGTCGATGAGAGAGGAATGGGCCCTACAAAATAGATATATAAGTCCTGGTATGCACTTGCCTCTGCGTGTTAAATAAACAACTTTTGTTTTTTGCTAAGAATGAAAAGCTTGAGAGGGTTAATGTTATGACTTATGATGATTAAACAACACTTGATTGACATGGTCATCAATATCTTAGATTTGGTACATAATCAATCCATTCACTGTGGCTTAAAAACCTAGTTGGGTTACTCAAATTGATGTTAGTGATTTCGATCAACAAATTTTTTTTATATTTTATATCGTCCAGGTTGTACTTAAATTGTTAGTAAATCATATAAACTTTTTCTTAAACTATTTAGTGTGTGTTTGTTTAGAGGGTTTTGGAATGAAGGAATGTGTTTGAAATTGATAGTTATGGTTTTAAATGAATGAATAGGCTTGTGAAACCGCTCAACTCGAGACCGTTTACTAAATGAGCTCCAATATATGCTTGGGCTTAAGCTTGTTTAAACTTTTACGATTCGAGTGTTTAGCGAGCGAATTTCGAGTAGCTTACGAGCGGCTCGGCTTGTTTAGAGCCTAACTTTTTATGTCCGGTTTTTTATTAAGTTTATCTTAAAACATCAATTTGTAAATTTATTTTACAGGTCCGATTCAGTTTGTTGGAGTAGAAGCTAATAGAGCCAACCACACCTTGTTGCTGGAGCTTGGAGTTCAAGCCTAGCTTCATCATGCTCTTTTGCTTCCTTAACCTCTCTCTTTTTACATGGTATGTTCGGCTAATTGCATGATCTCTTCAATGAAACGACATGTGTTGTTGTATATTTCACAACCAGAATCCAACTACTCTGTCTTTGTCCAGTCTAGAACATCAACCATTCTATTCTAGATTCTATTGGCCGAATGGGTATAGGATCATCGCGACTACATAATGTATGTATCCTTTGTAAGTAAATAGACTAAACAATGATGAAGATGAAATGATACTTTGATGTGAATGTTTGGGAACATTAAGCAGAATAGATTTTTGGGTTATTCCAATAGAAAAAGTTATGTTATAGTAAGACGCTATTTGAAACCAAATTACCTCAATAATCATATTAGTTTACCCATATTGGTTAGAGGATCCCCATCCCCTGTCACCAACCCACATCTCATTGTTTTAACTACATTACTTAAAAATTACTCAATCCCCCTTACGCATTTCTTGATATTTAAAGAAATCATGTTTTAATTTTATATCATCCTTATAATTATACTAAAAATTATTATTATTTTTCTATCTTTTCCAATCAAATAATACTTTATATATATTTATCATAACATTTTCTCTCTTTTACTAACCACCACCTTCAATAATATTAAAAAATTTATATGGGTTAAATAATTTATTACTAAATAAACAGATAAACAGTAATATTTTTTTCTTTTCTACTCATGATCAGTTACAACCATTTAATATAATATAGAGAACACACTTAAAAATACAAGGGAACGAGATGCGAATGATTAGACCATGTGTAAGTGTCATTTAAATAAATATCAATTCACCAAAGCCCTTATAAATTAAGTGTAATGGTTAACTGATGTTTGGAGTCCTATTGATACAATAATGCAGACAAAATTGTGTTTAGAGTACGTTAGTGGCTTAACATTGTTTACATTTAAGCACTCTTAAACTATCACGTAGTAGTGTTTGGTGCCGTACTTGTGTCTATGCCTTGGCACTTTCTTCTTATCCACTATGTATAGTCTTAGAGGAAAGCAGACTCACTTCCTTAATTTATGGGACTAATAAGGAACCTGTGCGATGCGGCGGTGACATCGATGATATTTTACAATGAGATATTTGTTTTCTGAATACTTGCATGGCTTCTATTGTATAGTCTATTTATATCATGAACATCATAAAACTCAATAAATAATAACACACGAATACAAAAATGTTTTCCATAAGCATAGTACATTAAAAATAAATAAGCATAGTACATTAAAAATATCTGAGCACACAAATAAAAAATACAAGTCATAAACATAATATGTTAAAAATAAATATTCGTGTGTCAACTACTTGGATTTAATGACATCATTTTTTATCATAAGCATTACAAATCTCAATGACCCCATCACCATGCTTCGACCTTCATTCTTCGTCGGTGTCCAAACTGTATGATTCTTGTGTCACTTCATTTTTTACTGCTACTATTTTTTTATTAGAACTTTTTTGTATTTTCTCCTTTTAGACTGAAGCAGACATTAAAAAAACAATGTGAGTAATGTTTTATTAAGACCATAAAGATAAATAGATTAAACTACAATTATATATTTTAAATTGATGCTAGTCATGTTTTGGAGTTCCTTCGTTGGTTCATCCATAATAGATTTCTATTTTATCTAAGAGAATGAATAAGTCAGTATGTATAAAGTATATATTTGATAAACGAAATTATGTCTTAACTTATATTTTTAATTTTTGTTAGCAATTAATACAGAGTAATATGTAATTAACATCCATTCAGAATATAAAAACTTAAGGCACACAAATCTATTAACTTACTTTCATTTAAATACACATGCAGCTCATTCATCACGTAATACTTCCCGATAGACAACATTTGAGGTGTATACGCCATCTCATATAAAAGTTTTTGAAGAATACACTAATACCTTTGTATTTTCGCATGATATCCCTCTTCACAATACCACATAAGGCTGTCCATGTGAAAACACAGATTCAGGTAGATAAACGCCAACGTGCGAAATTGTTTGACCTTGAGCTTCATTGATTTTTATTCAAAAGCTAAGTTGAATGGGAAACTGTTTTCTTTTTAGTTTGAACATGAACATGTCATCTTCAGAAAGGCATAGAGGGATTCTTGGAAAAAATACCTTTTTCCCAATATATTGGCCAACAACTATTTCTGCATCAATAACATTATGTTGGAAACCTTTACATATCAATCTTGTTCCATTACATTGACCATGTGATGGATCGATATTCTGCAACAATACTATGGGACATCCAATTTTTAGTTGAAGCTTATGAGGCGGCAAAACACTCACAGATGGTGAATTTAAGAACTCAATTGGATAGAAGTTGTTGTGATCATCTTTTGCTTCATCAAAACTATAGTGTTTTTTTTTCTCCCCTTGAAAAATGTTGATCATTTGATCATTTATATCCTCAACACTCTCATTTCAAGTTGATAATATTGCTTGGAAGATTATATAATCCAAAGAGTACAAATTGTTTGAAATAGATGGAAAGATGGCATTGATCATTTCTTTTATAGAGTTTTCTTGAATGGTGCATGAAATTGTCATGTCATAAGTATGCAGATAAATATTCCTTCAATTGATTCTTCAGCTCCATCACCAAATCTTAAAAGAAAATCAGAAAACCATGGGTCATTAAGTGCTCACATATTTATGGTCAACCACATATTTTTAGTTACTAGAGTCTAGGTGCTCAAGTACTATGTTTAATACATAACCATTATCTTTTGTCACACCCCCGCTAAGAGCAGAAACACGGGGATGTAACGAGAAGGGATCGTCATAACACATGGTAAGCGATAAAGATGCAATATAATAAATGATGACAAGCGTGTCATGACGACACCCGACAACAAGGGGACTTGTGTCGTGTTTAATCAGTATTCACGACAACATAGCCATAAGCATAAACATGTTACACAAATTACATAAACAAAGATGATGGAATGATTCTTCCCCCGAGGGTGACTTCACTACCTGGATCCTCATCTCAAAAGTATGAAGTTTAAAGCAGACTACAACACTGATTTTAGAAAGACAATGCTCAGCCTCAAAATGCATCCTAGGGTCTCCACTAAGGCAGCACACCTAGATCTTCAACTACCATGATCACCTAAAAAGATATGCTCAAAATGGTCAACAAAATTCTTGGTGAGCTCGCAGGTTTAAGTGTAAATAAGTAATTGATGCTGTATAAAAGTTGTTGTGGAATACCATGAATGCAGTTATAAGTAAGCAAAATCACATCACATGAGCTTTACAACCAAACCTAACGACGTACACAAAGAAACTTGTCGGAATATATTCACCCAAGGCCCGTTCCTGGTGACTGTTGGTACTAACTAGTATACCAACAAACGAGGGTGGGGGTGTCAACCCAGTAGTACTACCAATACCTATCCGTCGGTTCCTACAATGGAATTAAATGGTTGTAATGAAAGAACCACACAATAGACCCAAGAATGTATCAGATAAGTACTCACAAAACAGTATCATGTTGATTCCAAGTATGTAAATTGCGTGTAAGTTGTACAGCATTGAAAACGAGTGAGCATACTTTTCCCCCATGTTTGTAAATGATTGAAAAGTTGTATAAGCATAAAAAGGGGCCACGAAACTCACGTGTTAAGTGGTAAGTATGAATGATCAAAGTTCCCAATGGTTGTATGTAATGAACGGTCAAACACTTATTGATAGTTATTGTTTAGCATCAATGATATGTATAAAGTACACAGTAATGTTCAGTCGGTTCGGGTTGTATCGGTTCGGTCGTGGGTAACACACATACAAACAGACACACGTATTAGATCTTATGTAGATCCAAGTACTAGAAATCGTTGCCATTGCTGGTGATATTGTGTAAAAGATCCATTATTATAGGAAAGTATTTATTAAATATTAGTAGTCACAAATCGGTTGTTGATAATTTGTAAAACGTTAGGTTGATTTGATTTGTAATAGTATTGTGGCCTTGATAGCGTTGACTTTAATCTTTGTGGTCGAGCAATGACATTTGTATTGATGTTACCTTATTATCACATGACATTCAAGAAGGAAATTCACACACACAACATCATCAGTCACACAACAGGACCAGACACTCGACTTAACACCCCATTCCTACGAATCAACCTTCAATCGTACGAATCAGCTTCATTCGTACGGTTGAACCTTCATTTGCACGACTGGTATTCAGTCGTACCACACAACACTCAATCGCACGATTTAACCTCCATACGCACGAATCAACCTTCATTCGTACGAATCAGCTTCATTCGTACGATTGAACCTTCATTCGTACGATTGGCCTTCAGTCGTGCGATGCATGCACAATCGCATACATTCATTCGGTCGCATGACTCAATCGCACACAACATTCATCCGCATTGACTCAATCGCACACAACATTTATCCGCATTGACTCAATCGCACACATTCATTCGATCGCACGACTCAGTCGCATGACATCCCCAGTCGCACAACTCAGTCGCCCGAATGACACAATTGCATGACTCAGTCACACGACTCACGTCGCATGGCTCAGTCGCATGACAGACCTAGTCGCCTGAACTGCAGGTTCGCGACTGCTGAAGTGCAGAGCAGCCTCCGACTGCTCTGTGCATGAGTTTTACACAACATTCCAGAAACACACTACAAACACACACAAACAAGAAGCACGCGCAGAAAGACATCACACGCACCCACACGACCTCTTGTGTTCGGGTTGACCCGAACACCCGAAACCCTAGAAATGGATAGTAGTAAAACGAGTAAGAAAGGGACAACCAAAGTCGTCTACCTGCAAGGATGGAGTAGACAAGGTTGTAGATGAAGTCTAGACGATGAAAACGAGACGAAACGGGGCGGTTTTGGTGCAAAGAAGAAGATGTAAGGTGAAGAAGAAGAATGAAGAAGAAGTGAAGAAGGTGAAGAAGAATGGCTGGGAAATGGGGCCTTTATACCCATTTCAAGTTTGCAAAATGTCAATTTTAGTCCCTACACTTAGCCCCCGAGTTCTCAAAGTTTGTTTCAGTTGAAAACGACTTTAAAAGTGTTTGTTATATTAATGTTAAAAATGTATTTTGATGATAAATGGCACTTAAAAATGGTTTTATTAATGACAATAATTTTATATAAAAATGATATATTTAGTGATAATAACGATGAAATTTGTAAAAGTTTTAAGCATAGCACACGCTCATGAAGGAAACACAAGCACAAAGATAATAAAGCAAGTAGGATATCCACACAAGGAGTTAATAAAGATGAGGAATGAATTATCAAAGAAAAGTTAACGGATAAACACGTTAATTGACGGACCTTGTGGTGACGGATGTCACATCTTTCCACCAAATGGGAGACTAACGCCTACAATGTCTTGCAATGTCCGATCAACAGCCTCGATCGCATGTCATTTTGCTATTGATGCTTCATCCCGAATGATTAATTTAGGTGACCTAAGTAGTTCAGCGGCCCCACTTTGTTTTTTGATGATGCACATTGAATTATTATTAAGATTAGTGGGATCTTGAATCTCGAGTGAGCCATTCTCCCTCCTGGAATATTATTGGCTGCAGCACTAGATGAAGCTATTGCGAGAAAAATAAGACCACGTGAATGAAATTTAGCAATCAAAGCTTTGTACACAAATGTTTTCCCGTTCCACCCGGACCAAGAACACACCTGGTAAATCATTATTCACGTGCAACATTATCTCCTCAAACCTGACTTTTTGGTTTGATTTAAGTGAATGTTTGGCCCATAAGGGTCAACTTCAACAACTATTGCATACTCCTCTTGTACCTCATGATGACATACATATTGTAAGTTAGCATCTTCTGTTATGTCTGAAAGATCAAAGTCATGGAGGACCCTAATTTAGTAAGAACTATATTTTGCACTCATTCATCACTTTTGACAATGTAACCTATGGTCTTCGGATAGTGAGTTAAAGTGGTCATTTCATAACTTTCGAACATCTCCAGGTTCATAAAAAAATATTATAGTCGCGAATAACCTTCTAAGAGCATTGGGAAACTGAAATAGAGAGGCTTCTACGAGAGATTGCGATAATCTTTCATCGTTCTCAATTAAGCCTATCTCAAGAGCTTCTTTTCAAAATGTCATGTGCTTTACGCCATTAACTGTGCAAAGATCTTCAAAAGAAATAGGCCCTTTAACATTTGATAAAGAAGACGTAAGTAGTACCTTTCTCCTTCATCTAAATTAGCATAAATAAAACGACCTCTTTGTGTTTTTTACAAACGATGATTCCAACGACTTGAGCGTACATTCCACATGAACTGTTTTGTAAAATCTTTATACAAATATTGTCTTGTTGTTTCATCCATTCTATTTGTATCAAAAAATGCAGTCAACATGGTTCTCTTATCTCTTTCCCTATCAACAATTTCAGATAATATATTATTATCTCTAAACCTAACCATTTGATTATTAGGGAGATGTAGTTGTAAGGCCAACACAGCAGGATGAATTTGAGAAAGAGAGAAGGAAAAAATACGCCACATAGCCTCTGGGGCGATATGTAGCGTGCATCTTGAAATCTCTTTTCTCATTAATGACAACCTCTTGCTCATCTTAATCGATTTGAATAACTTGTTTATCATGTCCTTTGTAAATATATTTGAATAATATTCATATATTTTATACTTGAGCAAACCTCTATATTCATGTAACAGTTGAACATCATCAAAAGCCTTGGGTTATATGGGAGAACCCATATATTATCAAGAGTTTTTCCTCGTACATCCACTTTTATTCCATTATTTCTCCTTTAATATAATGGATATGCATCATCTCCTTGTGTTGTTTGTTCATTAAACTGCCCGGGATAGCAAAACGACAAATTGGAGGATCACCCTGCATGCAAGGATTGTTTGTTCGTAAATGTTCGCAAGGACCATTAATCATGTGCTTAACAACAAGCTCGTGCAATTTGGGATATCTTGCTATGTCAAGAATCTCAGCATACACAATCTTATCATAATGGTCGGGATCATTGATTTTGTGTTGCGGGTACATGATAAGAAGAAAATGTGCATGTGGCAAACCACACATTTGAAACTCGATGACATAAACATATGTCTTGACTTGTCCTAGAATATGTTCCTTGAAAAGTTGTTCCTTAAGATCCTCTAATTTTGCATGAAACACTCTTAAGATTCTCTAATACACATTAGGGTATTATTTTTTATCATCACTTAAAAAGACACATAAACTGTTGGTACCTTCCGCTTTTTCGTCGATGTTGTCATTATTGTTGTGAACTTCATTGAGTAGTACTCCTTGATGTGGTATGTTAGGATGCCAACCGTACTAACCAT
This sequence comes from Flaveria trinervia, assembly GCA_025506515.1. NCBI lineage: Eukaryota > Viridiplantae > Streptophyta > Magnoliopsida > Asterales > Asteraceae > Flaveria > Flaveria trinervia. The sequence continues at coordinate 32,318,501 of CM046442.1, forward strand.
TAGGAAAAAAATAGAGGATATGATAATGGACGTAACAACCAAAGCAAGGCTAAATAGTTTGACTATATTCTGACCTACCGTACACAACAATATTTCTTTTGTACGAAGTGATATTGCCGTTACTTTCAACCCATATACCAGAAACCTATATAATATTGCATTATAAATAAGTAAATCAATATTTAGTGTTTGTATATATAAGCTTATTTTAAATAATTGAAATTAAAATAATAATATTTAAACATCGGATGTCGTTGGTCGGTTGTACACCTTTAGGTCAAGATCCACAGAAGCATTTAAAGTGACTCTATAGTTGTCCAGAGGTCCTAGTTGTGCAAGACTTTGAAATGTGTTGACATATGGGTTTGTAGAAAGAGCACATGTCACCATCTCAGTGATGCTTCAATCAAGATTTGGCCATCGGAGTCTATGATCTAACTCGGTATTAGGATCATAAAAATACAATTGTAAATACTAGGCTTTCCATCCCTTGAAACTAATTGGTCGATTTTGTGATATATATTCCTTTATGTGCATGAAACATATACACCATCTCTCATATTGTTCATTGTATCATCCAATGTCACACCCATTGAGGTGAAATGAAAATTGGTGTTATAAGCACGTATGTTTTGCCTAAACATTTTTCTAACTTCATCTTGCGACATGAAAAGTTGGTACAATTCATTTGGAATTTCTGAATTTGCTGATATTGTTTTTCCACTCGTACAACAAAAGTTTGCAAATTCAAATCTGAATCATTTTGCTTCACAATGAGGACATGGACTACATTCCTTAAGACACGATGATCTCTAGGTATACCATCATAAATAAGATTATAAGGATCCTCTTCTACGAAATGTTTCGAATGGATGGTTGGCCTCAAACACCTAAGGATTTTGTTGTAATAAGTAAAAGGAGTTGTAAAAGATGTTAAGTTGGATGAAAAAACTTTGTTAAATAAATAGAAACATTATAATATTTATGGTAAGACTTCATTTAAGACATGATGGTCTCTAGGTCTACCACTATAAACAAAATTATACGGGTCCTCTTCTATATTCTCTTCTCGGATGGATGGTTCATCAATAACATAGGAAATTTGAGGTAATAGTGTGTGTGGTTGAATTTGAATACCTAAGGAATTTTAAGTATTAAGTGATGAAAGATGAAAAGATGTCAGGTTTAATAAAGAAAGCATTGATCAACATGTCAAAATATAAACCTCGTGACATTTCAGCATGACTTTGTCATTTATTGAGGGGAGTGTTGTTGGAGTACTATCATTGGTTGGAGCACATCTAATTTGAATACCATTTAAAATACGTTTTCCATCGGCTTTACATATATTATAGCATGCTTCATCTCGGGCCTTTCATTTCTCAGTCAAACTACATGACACATTCTGTTTTGCATTTGTGTTATTTGACTACTATTAGTTTGTAAAATTCTTAATAGTGTCCTTTCTATTATTGGATCACTTTACGGGACATGGCTTGCACCAATCTTTGATAGCTTGTTATTTTCTTTACAAGAAGCATAATATCATCTATTATACTCTTTTCTTTTTTAGTTGACGTAGATGCACTTGAGGTAGAAGCATCATTACAATCTTTTGATTGCCCATTTGCTTTGCGTGAAGCATAATATCGCATCTTGTACTCCTATTTGTTTTTTAGCTGACATAGATGCACGTGAGGTAGAAACATCAATATGATCTTTTATGTTGATCCAGATGTACCTAGTTTAGGAGCTTAATGTAACGTTTGTCATGTCTTACACATATGTAATGAATGAGTTGAATGAAATATAATATGATTGATGCTTATAATGTTTAATGTTTCATTGTTTATTATGTGTTAAAGTATGTTGAACTAACTATATAGGTTTGTGGTTGTTGTGATAGTTCTTAGTAAAAAATGATTGATAAACATGTTCAAACTTAATCGTATTATGTCTTAAACACACCGTCACTAGACTTGACAACATCAGGTTCACAAGGTGCGTCTTTTAGTCATTCAGGGGGAGCACTGGAGGTAAGAAACTCCTCCTCTGACGATGAAGAAGCGGAGAATGATCAGGTGGATCAGGAGGAACAGTTCCTGCTACTGAAAGTACACAAGCATCAGATGTTGATGCCTTTGACAATTCAGAACCTCGCACTCCAACAGCTACAGATACTGAACCAAAAATTCAAAATCTGGATCGGGAAGTAGTTGTTCCCACAACTCCCGGATCTTGACTATATGTCTATCATCCTCTGGACAATATCATAGGGGATGTACAATCAGGAGTACAGACAAGAAATCAACTATACTCAGCTGATTATGCCTCAGTCATGGAAAAAGGCTATCTTCATGATGGTGCTTATCAATGTTTTTTGTCTCAATTTGAGCCAAAATATGTAAGTGAAGCCTTAAACGATGAGGCATGGGTGAGTGCCATGCAAGAAGAACTTCTTCAATTCAAGAAGCTAGGAGTATGGACACCGGTGGATAGGCCAAAAGGTTCTAAAGTAATTGGCACCAAATAGGTCTTGAAGTGCAAGAAAGATGACCAAGGGGTCATTATAAGAAACAAGGCTCGACTTGTCATTAAAGGCTTTAGACAATTCGAAGGAATTGATTACAATAAAGTGTTTGCACCTGTGGCTAGAATGGAAGCAATCCGTATCTTCCTAGCCTATGCATCTTACATGAAGATCAAAGTTTATCAACTAGATGTCAAGAGTGCATTCCTTCATGGGGAAATTCGTGAGACAGTGTACGTCAGTCAACCCGAAGGATTTGAGGATCCTTACCATCGGGATAGAGTTTACAAGCTGGATAAGGCTCTCTACGGGCTTCATCAAGCCTCGAGAGCATGGTATGAGAAACTCTCAACACATCTAGTGAAACATGGTTTTCGCAGAGGAGTTATTGACTGTACACTATTCATTAAAGAAAAGGACGGAGACTTACTGCTTGTACAGATTTATGTGGATGACATAATCTTCTGCTCCAAAAACAAAGAGTTATGTAAAGAATTTGAATCTGTCATGAAAGCAGAATTTGAGATGAGTGTAATGGGGGAGATGAAGTTCTTCCTAGGATTACAGGTGGATTAGACACCAAAAGGAATCTTTCTGCATCAGACTAAATATGTAGGGGATATCCTTAGTCGGTTTGACATGGAGAATGCTTCAGCTGCTGGAACTCCACTTGCCATGAACCACGATGTGCCACCCAATGAAAATGGTGATCTGGTTGATGCTACAATGTATAGAGGAATGATTGGATCCCTAATGTATCTCACAACGTCTCGTCCTGATATCATGTATGCGACGTGTTTGTGTTCCAGATATCAAGCAAAACTGAAAGTCAACCATCTAATTGGTGTTAAACGGATTTTCCGTTATCTGAAGGGTACTCCAACACTCGGGTTGTGGTATCCTCATGATGATGATTTTGAGCTTACAGCGTATAGTGACTCTGATTATGGTGGCTGCAAAATGAACTACAAGTCAACATTTTCAGGATGTTAATTCTTTGGGAGAAGATTAGTCACCTGGCAGTGTAAGAAGCAGACTTCGGTTGTCCTGTCAACTTGTGAAGCTGAATACGTTGCTGCTGCAAATTGCTGTTCGTAGATCATTTGGATTCAACAGAAAATGCGCGACTACGGTTTGCAATTCTCTAACACTCCTATATATGTTGATAATTCTGCTGCTATAGCCGTAACAAAAAATTCAGTCCAACATCTTAAAACTAACACATCGGCATTAAGTATCACTTTATACGTGATTGTTTTGAAAAGCAATTAATCGATGTGGTCAAAATAAATATGGATTTTCAACGTGCCGACCTCTACACAAAAGCTTTTGATAAACCAAGGTTCTTAGATCTATTAGAGGTTAATGGCGTGAAAAAGAAAAGTGATGTGATCGCAGAGGAAGAAAATGCTTAGTCCGATAATTTTATCTTATTTTCTTTTATTTTGTTTTATTTTATTTTCCTGTTTTTAAAAAATCCAAAAACACAAAAATATTTTCGGTATAAGAACTTTAGGGGGAGAATAGGTTAGATTCGTATTAAATTAGTTGATTTATTTAATTACTTAAAAAACCGAGAGAGGAGGACAACTTAGCTAAAAGAAAAGAAATCAAATCTGTGATACTGATTCAACGTATATGAAAAATGATATTACACAGGGAACTAATTGTTTGGGGCTTCAAAAGAATTTAACTGATTAAGATGCAAAATTCAACATTTAAGTTTGAAAAGTCTAAGCAAAATAAAAGGAAAAATGATAGTAAAACTAGTATGCTACCAAGGTAACATAGAGAAAGTAGACCTAGAGGCTGCTAGTTCAATATAAGATGTGTCAGTAGATTCAACACAATAGATAAGTAGACCTCATTGGTGGTTTCAAGCTCAAACTAAGTTATTCAACTTGCTGTGGGTTCCCATCCTGTCCCTGGTTAACACAATCAACGCAGTTCCAATAAGAGGTGAAGAGCAAACTAAACGCCACAAATGTGTGCAAACGACCATAAAAATGAGCAAAGCACATGCAAAAATGCAAAATGCAATCAAGCTAATAACTTATGTTGTTGGTGCGTTATGTGCTAAAAGAAAATATTTGCTCAAACAAGAAGTTAGGTTGTGTGCCTCTCTGCTGTGCGATGGCACGGACCTGAGGATAAGCATAACCTAAATATTCTAGAATTCATTGTTGTTTGCGCCTCTCTGTTGTGCGATGGCACTGACCAGAGGCTTGGCATCTCTTTGAAAGCTCTTAGAATAGTTTCTTCTTGAAATATACCCGTAGACCGCTCAAAAATCTCCTGAGGAACGTTGATTACCATATAAGCGTGGGATCCACAAATGCTTGTTGAAATAATTAAACCTTAAAACATCACCAATGTGTGTAAAAAATCTATGTATGGATATAAGAGGATAAGTATACTGACAATCATCGTGAGATGCAGTTCTTGAAAGTCAAAATCATTGTGTACATCTTGTAGCTCTAGTATGATTTCCCAAAATTGCTATTGAGTCACAGTGAAAACAAGAATCTAGCATCATAATTGTTTATTAAAATGTCCCAATGATTCTGGTATACCTATATGATTCCATAATGAATCTTACCAGAAATGATAAACTAGAATTGAAGCTGTGCTGTCCAAGAAGTAAAATCGATTAGAATTACTCTAATAGGTTTAAAATCCATCTCAAATCAAAAATACAAAAATATGTCTCAATTTTGTTTTTAAATTTCTAGTTGTTTTATTTATTTCATTTAGTAGGTAAAAGTCGGACTATGCATCGAAATTCAATCTATGAAACACTCACTTAAAAGAGGTCACGTTTGAGGTGACCAATCGGTTTTTTTCTGTTAAAAAGATCACGTCTGAGGTGATCAACAGTTTTTCAAAGTTAAAAAGATCATGTCTGAGATGATCATCGCTCGTAACGTTTTGTCTATAGTTAAAAGGCTAAGTGTTTGAAATGTCATAAGGTGAAATTCATAAGTATGAGCCATTCGCATGACTGGACCATAAGTATGGACCAGTCACACGATTGGATCATACGTATGACCCTAATCGATTGACTAAACGGCACGTATAGATCAGATGTACGATTGGACCATAAGCATAGGTCAATCCATACGATTGGATCACCAGAATGAACCAACGTATGAATGGAGGTGACCGAATGAGTCAGCGTACGACTAAAACCTAGTCGCACGACTAAACGTGACCGACTGAGCCAGTCGCACGACTGAAACCTAGTCGCACGGCTGAACATGACCGACTGAGCGAGTCACACGAATGAGCCCCAGTCCACAAATGAAGCATGCAATAGGTCCAGTCACATGACTGAAAGTAAACCTAGTATAAATAAAGCAGAGTCGGTCACACTTTGTCACCAAACCCTAAATCGTGTTCTATTCGTACGACTACACCCAAACTCTGCCAAAATTTCGTTTGAGCCTTACATGCCTGTTCTTGTTGATTCTAACAATTGTTACTTACATATATAGGTAATGTGCGAAGATCCTAACCTAAAAATTCATTAAATCAAGCCCCAATTGATAGATTGTGTTCCAAATAAGAACCGAGACTAAAGTGTTGAAATAAACCTGTCAAATGAACTAAACCACGAACTTAAAGAGCATTAGATGTTGTTTAGAGCGTTTGCGAGTCTAATGAGTTCATCCACAACGTTCAACATCGAGTTTAGCCCAAGATTTGAATTTAAATTGAAAACCAGAGAGTTATGCGAATGGACACACTAATGAACTTCAATCGCACGACTGAAATGGGCGAATGACTCAATCGCACAACTGAGCAGGGAGAATGGCTCAATCACACGAATGAACCATGCATTTGAGTTCAGTTGCATGACTGGCTCAACCGTATGGTATGTCATACGAGTAAGCTCAGTCACAGGCTCAATCGTACGAATGAGCTAAATCGCACGACTAAGGCTCAGTCGCACTGTCCATTCGCATGACTAAACAGAATGTTTTCAAGCTCATTAAAGTTTAAATGTCATTCACTTACCAAGATTCTAACATTTATGTGTCTTGTGTTATAGCAGCATGTCTAGTAGGTGGACGATGAGCACAAAGCACAATATCTGTGCTCATCTTGATCTCACGTCCCAGAATGCTTCTGAGTTTGCGGGCATTATTACTCTTCTACGGAGATCTAGGATCTTCAAGGCTATTTCTACTCCGTGCACACCATACAGATTGATTCAGCAGGCATTCTTGGAAAGCGCTGTAGTAGATAGATCTGCTGAGCCCCATTGCATTCGGAGTTTCATTTTTGGCTAGGAGATTGAGATCAGTGAGGATGATCTAAGGAGGGTTTTAGAGTTGGGTGATGATGGTGACTGCCCAACCAGACTGCATCCACTGACGCTTCGAGGATGTTTTCTTCGGACTAAGTACGTTGGGGACATAAACGCAGGTGTGCTCAACAAGAGCAACTTGTGCCCCCAGTTCAAGTACTTAGCCCATGTGCTGCTCAAGTGCATAGCCTCGAGGAAGGGAGGCTTTGATGAGATGTCTGATCAGATCCAGAATGCTTATGTTGCTCTGGTATTGAATCATCCATTCAGTTTCTCACGGATGATCTTCACTTACTTGGTTGAGAATATAGAGGCCGAAGGCAAGGAAGGCTTCTGTATGTACGCCCGATTTCTTCAGATGATTATAGAGCAGAATCTTCCTTTGCTTCCAAGGAGAGTGATGTTGTTGTCACACTTGAGGTCAATGATGACACCACCCTCGGAAGGATGAAGGTATACCGGGGCAAGCAAGTGAAGCCCCCAGTACGAGACTGTTTGGGCATCTAGCCCGAGAGAATTATGGGCGCCCGCTAGGAGGAAGTGGCGTCACGATGACAGTGACTCAGATTTTGATCCTATTGTTCTACCACCTGATGACTCAGATGATGATGATGACCACGGTGATGGTCAAGGAGGTGAGGGTCCGGTGGATCCGAGCCGGCTCCAATCCGCCCGGACTTTCAGATGGATGAGGAGGAGGAGTCAGACAAGGAGCCATTGGTACGGACGGTAGGAAGCTGGGTCGTGGCCACTGAGAGAGGGCTCAGGGCGGTTGGTGGATGTCCGACTGAGTCTAGGGGTAACAATACTAATGCCATAAATCCTTCGTACACCCCGGACTAGCCCAGCAGTCAAGGGGGAGCCTCTATCTCTAAGGGCTCTAGGAAGAAGAGGATGGCTCACCCTTATGGCAAAAAGGATAAGAGGCCTAGATTTACTTTGATCACAGTCACCACCACTGCCACAACGACCACCATTACCACACCCCCTACGACTACTACCACACCTCCCACCATCACTACCACACTCCCAACCACCACTACTACAGCTACCCTTTCACCATCCACTCCTATCCCACCACCCATATTCACCACATCCACCACTACCACTACCAGTCACCAAGCAGGTCCCTCCACCCACTCTACCTTCACCACCGGACCCACTCTACCCTTCACTGGGGTAGAGGAACAGCTAGCTACATGAAATCGGATGGTGCTGAAGCTGTTAGCTGTTGATGAGCAAAGAGCTACACAACTAAGTCAGCTTGTGGAGCTTAATGCTGCACAGGCACAACAGATTACCCAACTTCAGGAATAGAATGATCAATGAGTTAAGAGGATTGAGGAGTTGGAGGCCAAGAACAAGAAGATCATGCTCAGACTTAAAGGATCAAAAGATGAACCTCTGAAGATTAGGGAAGGTGATAGTGATAATGGTGATGATAATGATGATGATGATGATGATGATGATGATGATGATGATGATGATGATGATGGTGAAGATGGTGAAGATGATGAGTCTGATGAAGAAGATGACAATGATAGTGAAGGGTCAAGGAGAAAGAAGAGAGGAGATGATGAAGAAGAAGGTGATGCAGCTGCATCAGCCTATGCTCAAGGTCAAGATAGGAGGACAAAGAAAGCACAAGACCAAGGAGCATCATCCTCAGCCCCTGCTGTTGAAGAGTTGACAGATAAAGATAAAAGTAATGACTAGATGTTTATGCATTTGAAAACTTTTGTACTTGAATCTTGTATTACAGCCTTGTAATTAATGTTTATATATATTTCTCTAATGTTTAAATTTCTTGATTAATTACTAATGGTTGATGTGTTACATGTTTAAATCAAGCAGATCAAACATCTCAGTAAGATGAATATGATATTGCTCCTCTTCAGCAAATCAAGTCTCAATTCACAATGATTCTTGATTTGCAAGGGATTGTCAGAAGGTCGGTGAGCTACACTCCCGAAGAAGGAGAAATCATACATGACTTGACTGATGAGCAACTTGCGGAGGATGTTCAAGCTAAATCTAGATTAGCTGGTCAAAGATGCTCCTACTTTTGATGTGACAAGTGACGTCGAGCTAAATGATGTCGACGAAATATAGATTGAGGATGTCACAGCTGAGCATTATCCAGAGTACACTGACCGAGAGAGCAATGTGATCCCCGATTTGGGTGACACTCTCGGTAGTGTTACATTCGACAAACTGGATGAGATGGAAAAAGAAATAGAAAAGAATGAAAGCCAAGCCCAAGCCTCAGACGCTGATGTTGATATAAAGAAGGCTGAATGGATAGCTTGTTTTGCTGAGATACGAGCCAACGCACTGCTCAAAAGCAAAATGTCTACACCAAGCTCTACAAGGTCAAGAAACATCTAAAGGTGTTGGGTAAGATTATTGTGTGGGCGTATTTTGAGGATCTTGATGTTTATGTTGTTAAGAGGGAGAAGGGAATAAAGTACTTCAGATTCCCACATGATCTAAAGACTCTCCCAGGTTTTCAGCTCAACCAGCTGGCACGCTTAAATCTGCTATATGCTGATCGTAGGAAAATGTTAGCCTGGTTTGAGGGTACTCCAAAGAAAGGATACCACACCAGATGGGTAAACTTCAGACCTCAACAACCGAAGCGGTACATCTGATGGTCTGAGTGGATCCTATTTCTGGAAAGCCTAAAGTGGTGCTGAAGTGGAGTCCTCCGTGCACAATGTCCAAGATTCCCTTACGGGAAATGCCATAGGACTTCACTCCACACTTCAAATGGTGGTATTATGATTGAAGAACAGGCGAAGCGGTCATAGTTCTACAAAGAGAGGGCAAAATGGAAACTATCTGGGTATTCGACCCTATGTGGCTCACGAACTTGTCAGCAGACGATGTCTACACTTTGTACAAGTGGCCACTATTCTATGATGCGCAATATATTGTACAAGCCCTCTAGTTCCAGAACGTTATACGACTCTGTGTTGCATTTGAAGTACATGCAGGAGTTACTAGAGAGGAGAAGTAAAAGAGATTTGAGGAGCTTATGAAGAATGTCAGACACTAATGTATACTAGGTCCAAGGGGGAGTTTGTTGATACAGATGTACCTAGTTTAGGAGCTTAATGTAAATGTCTGTCATGTCTTACACATATGTAATGAATGATTTGAATGAAATATAATATGTGATTGATGCTTATAATGTTTAATGTTTCATTGTTTATTATGTGTTAAAGTATGTTCAACTAACTATATAGGTTTGTGGTTGTTGTGCATAGTTCTTAGTCAAAAATGATTGAGAAACATGTTCAAACTTAATCGTATGAAGTCTTCATGCGAATGGATCATGCTAATGGACCATATGCATGAATACCTCATGCTAATGGACCAGTCGCACGACTGAACCAGGAGACTGGATCAGTCGCATGAATGAGACATAAGATTGACTTAGTCGCATGACTGAACCTTCAGTCGTGCATATGGATCAATCGCATGATTCAGTCGCACGACTGAACCATGCTAATGGTTCAATCGTACGATTGGAAAACCTAACCTATAAATGCCACTTATTTCGTGGAAAAACATAATAATTCGAAACACTTGAACACATATTCGTACCCTAGTCATCCAGAGACTCCAGAAAGCCTATTCCAACTTCATAGTTCGCAGTTGATCTTGTTCTAATCGTTCTTAACATTTCTTTAATCATGAGATTGATCTGAACTGCGTTCTCACTGATTGGATCGCCAATCAAATAGGATTCCGCACTATTTGATCTGGTTTCACGCATTATTAGTTAGTACTCCGTACGTACACGGTCCTAACATTTTGGTTGTCCATTAGTCATTGTGAATTGATAAATACCTTGTAAATTAAAGAAAAGAGACTTATCATAGACAATCAATTTATGAAAGCATCATTACAATAACAATATACTATGTGTTTTGAGCATCATAATTAAAAGAAAAAAACATTAAGTGAAAAGTCAAACTAAAGAGTTGGTGAAACGAAGGTCTCCACAAAAACTACACCCTTAGAACCACTAAACGACATAACAGGATAAAAACATTCCAAGGGCTTTACACCCATTTTAATTTCATAAAACTTCCACTAATTGGTCATCACAAACCAATTACCATTTGACATAAAATATGTTGTGTCACACCATAATGATAGTGGGATAGGAGGGATTGGAGGACATAAGAAGACCTTAATCTAGTGCTCCCCTTATAGTAACCATAACTCAACTGACATCTCGCGTATGCCAATACTAAAAACATGGGAAGTTTATTTTTTACATTCACTAAATCTTCAAAATAAATTCCTTCAGAAGGAATGAGTGGAAAGCTTATCTCCTTAAGCTGCTCTGAATTAACATCAAACAAATCGCCACATTTTTACCTCCAACCAAGCACTCACAAAAATATAGAGTATTAGCAGATAACGTAGCAGTTGACCAAGTGAAGGCAGGGATAACATACTCTGGTCTTGCTATGAAAGGTATATTTCTCCAAGAGGATAATTTACTAGAATAAATAAATGCACAAAGTACACCACACCTACACTTTACATGAAAGACCTTGTAATCATCGTAAGCATCAATGTACAAACCAATAGCGTCAAAATTATGTTTAAAGAAGCCATTACAACGACAATCAGGTGTTTACAAATACTTGTAAGCACCGGTAACCGGATTCCAAAGAAGCAACTCATATGTATGATTCAAGCGAACACACAACAATCCATCCAGATGTGAACGAATCAAGACATCATGAAATAGATTAGGAATGATGGTGCTTGGCCCATAATCACCGGTTTGAAAGTCAATTGTACGAATAGAGCATGTTTGGTCACCAATTAAGATGATTCTTTGATTAGATGTAATTAATGAGCAGAGCAATGTACCTTGCAAAGTCTTGTGTTGACAGAATGCATACCAATCCTTATGTGAAGTCAGTTGGATCGGTAAACATCCAAGCGTGTTCTTGATGGAAGGATAAACAACATCAATAACCAAGAGACAATCAATAACACAAACTATAATTTAATGGTTTCATTGATAAAACCTAACGATTACAAGCTCGTTACAACATAAGAATCAAGACTCTTGGCAAGGGGAGATCGAGCATGATCTCCCCTCTCATCCGGCAGCCCTAGGCTCTGGGCAGACTCCTCTCAAAACCCTTTTTCTCTCTACACATTGAAACTGGTATATATAAGCCTCGGCCCATATTAGATGCGACTGGGCCCATTGTGTGATTGGATCATGCGTATGGTTCAATCGTACGACTGGACCATGCGTATGGTTCAATCGTACAATTGGACCATACTTATGGTTCAGTCTTACGAATGTCCCAATCGCATCTCTCAGTCGCACGACAGGTCCATTAGCATGACCCAGTCGTAAGACTGAGTCTCATTCGCATATGCTCCTGTGAATGACCCAGTTTCATGTGTTTACAACATATTAGGTGTATTACATTAAGCCTAGACTATTCGACAAGCGACAGACACACTATATATGACAATATATGCTCCAACACCTTACAACAGACATAGGACGACATACAACCTTTGCTGGCAACCTCGTTATATCTCAAACATGATTATTTCAACCGGTAGGTCAACCATGGTGACACATTTGTTCACAAATATTGAGTGATAATCTGTATAATATAATTTTCCTATGATATATTTTTTTCTTTCTTTTGCCCTTTTACAAAAGTTATAATACAAATATGAGATTATGTTTTTTCATAGTTAATGCATGAGATAGGAAAATAAGTTCTTTGTAACTTCATTACATCAAATTAAAATTAGAATGAAAGAAAAGCCAAAACATTAAAATAGTCGTCTAACGATAGAAGCTAAATTAAAGAGTTCATTGTAAGGATGTTAAAATGAACATGGACTCTAAGAACGACCAATCCTTTCAATATCATGTGCCTCGGGCATGTTTGGTTCATAGGCAATCGTTGTTAAATCTATAGAAATCAAATTTTTTTGTTGAAAATAAAGAGAATGTATAAGTTTAGGTAAGATATGGAGGCTTTGAAATAGTATTTTTATTTTAAAAATATATTTATATAGTAATAAATACCCTCTAATAAATAAACCAACTTCACTCGAGATGCATACACGATAGAATTTCTTGCGATTGCTATATAAGTTCTAAACATATTTGTCTACTTCGAGTCATATAAAAGCATCCGTATTATGTGACGGTTGACACATGTATTTAATTTTAGAATCACAAAAAAATTTCTTATATTTTTATATACGATGACATTATAAAAAAGTTAAAGATTTCATGCAAACATCGACTTACATCGAATCTTGAAGAACTCGTCCTTTTTCTCATTCGGCCAACATCTACAATGATCGTAAGTGTTCTTATTGAGGAAATTTAGGTATATACGATATATATCAAACAAAAATAGATAAATCGAGAAACTTACAACGGACCAATTATTAACTTTTGGTGTCTTCTATCATGCTTAAGATTTGAATAGAAGGAACCAATAGATACAGACAGAAACCTCTTAGATATGAACTTTTAAATGAAATAATTTAGTGTATTTGCGGATGACAATCTTGAACTCACCACAAAACAAGATGTACTTTTCTTGTGTATGATACTCTTGATATTTCAAATTCTCAATTTGGAAACGACTAAGTACAAATACATTGGCCACCAAATCCATATTATTCTAAAAGTCCATTAAATATTCCGGGACAAATCTGGCTATTTTTTGTCTCTAAAAAACCAGAAGGAGTGTTCATAATGTAAAATATAAAAATAAGTTTATATCTTGAAAAAGAGAAAATAAATTACTTCGTTTTGATCAAGAAATATAACCAATAATTTGTTCTCAACAGCGTCTTCTTCTGATATGAACTCAACCCAAACAAAGGGAATAGTATACCAACTTCCATAATTTTTGAGTGATGAAAAAGAGTCAACAAAGGAGAACATCCATGCTTTAATTAGATCTTCACTTTTTTATGTAGTCTGTAAAAACATTAAATGATTTTATCTTAATCCAAAAAAAGGAATATGTTATTTGTTGTTGAAGAGTGATGCATTTTTTTTAACCGTTTGTAATTTCAAAACTTATTTCACATTTATTATTTTTGTATATTTTATTTTACTTTTTCGAACTTATAAATATAAATACTTATTGAAGTATTAGTTATTATTATGAATATTTTTGGGTGATGTGTTATGTTAATTAATATAAGAACTATGATAATCAAGTCTAACTATGACATTTAAAATTAGACGATTAAAATTTTGTACTTGGAACATGTATAGATTTGGTTGAACTTGAGCAATTACTTATCTTTATGTTGTATGTAAATTTTGACCACTAGTTTTAAGTAAACTTATGATAAATAATAATACTTACTGAATATTAATAATAATTATTATTAATTAATGATACTACCGTTGATGTGTGATGTTAATGAAGATTGAGAACTGTGATAATTAAGTCTAACTATGACAACTAGAAATTAAACGATTAAAATTATGTACTTAGGACATGTGTATATATAGTTGAGCTTGAGCAATTAGTTATCTTTAAGTTTGTATATAGATTTTAACCAAGTACACTCATCTGATTCATAAATTGATTTCTTTTTGGAAAGTCAATTGACATTGATACTATATTTTCTATCTATGAGTATTAGCTTTTAGATGGTTTAAATTTCTATATGTCTATTATATTTTAGGGGTATCTATCGATAAAAAATCAACGATTTGTAAAACTTATACCTACAATGCCAACACTGAATGGATGTAGACAATATGTTTAATCAACAAAAAAAGAGTCATATACCTAGTTTTCTATAAATTCTTAAAAGAACACAATATCAATGTGCAAGTAGTATGTGCTCTTTCGATTAAAATTATTAAAAAAATACCAGCAATCAATGTAATATACTAACTATTTACGTGCACAAGCTCTTCCCAAATACAATAGCAATGACCTTGCACTGTCAAAACAAACAACAAAATAAAATTATAAATCCAATCTCATCTGATAAACACAAATAACCAAAACAAATATTGCTAGCTCTAATTAGCGATACAATTAGAGTTGTTAAAACAAACTCAATAATTAAAAACAGATGAAACTCACTCCATGTCGACTCCTTCATAAGTAAAATGGTTATTATTTAACATCGTTGTCAACCCACCTCATTCAAAAGTGTATACAGGTCAAATTGGGTAACAAGTTGTATGGAACACTTTTTTCTATTTTAAACGATTTATGCTTGTGTTAAATGATATGATCAGCTTGTACACCCCTCTATGATTAACTATAATTAGTTTCTAAATAGCAAAGGAAAGACCCGGTAAACATAAGCCTAAAATACTGATCTTAAAGCTAGAGCCAATGTAGTGTTGCTAATTTCACAATCATTTAATTAACAAAAATATCATTTAACATTTTAACTTATTTACAAGTAAAAAAAGTCCTAAAATGCTAGTTGTTTTGGCGTTTATACTATGAGATCTCTCATGTTAGTGTATAATTAGTAATATGGCCCATTATAAGAAACAACATCTTCCGTATTACAAGCTGTTACCAATAAAATCCAATGTGTAAGATGACCCAGTACCAAACAGAATACAACCTAATACGAAGCCTTACCATGTCGAAGTGGAAACTGCAATACAATACATTAAGGAAAAACATACTAACATGTCATATATGACTTGAGCAATAACATTACCAAATTTGAGGGCTTAAGAAAACATATTAAGTAACACATAACTACTCAAATCAGTTTACACAATAATATTACTTCTAAATATCTTATTAAATAAACTTTTTAGTGAAGTTTACCCATTTGACCCGTTGAAGTTAAAAAAAACCAACAGTGCCATCAACATCGATTCTTAAAGAGTAACTTACATGTTGTTCTCTACTTATTTAAACTCTCAATACACAAAATGGACAAAGGTTACAAAATAATTATATCAAACTCAAAATGACATTAAACATCCTTTGAAAAATAAACAAAAGCTAAAAGACTTATTTTCTCTCCTGCTTTATACACCAACAAACAACACAACTTCCACGAAGCCAACTGTGATGCTACAAAAACTCAAAATTGAAAAGGTTCAACTTACTAAGTATGACCTCAAGCATTAACCTAACTTCACTACTCAAGCTATCTTCTAAATCAAAATTTTTTTGATAAAACAGCTAAAATCAATTAGAAATTGCATAGTAAACAGAAGAACAAGCAAGAACTACTTACCTCCAAGAAGTTGTAGTCAGCTGAAGAACAAAAAAGAATTCGGATAGTGTGTGTTTATAGGAAAAAAATGGAATTTGAATTGACCACCATTTGTTCATCCTACAGAGAAAGCTTAAATAAGAAGCCAAAATACTCTTTCATGTTATGTAGGGTTTGAGGAAGAAAAGCTCTAGCTATGACCTTCTCAAAAGGGAGTCTACAGTTGTATCCATCTTTTTGGTCCGATGGCTTCTCTGGACTACATCTGATCTCTAATGGCTTCTCTATTTAGGGTGTGTAGCTTTATGTTGCATATGGTTCTAGCTTAATGGATTTTACATAATGCCATACAGGTTGTACAACTCTTAAATTTAAGAGATTTTAGTCAAATAACATTCTATTATGAGTCGTCCTACATTGACGAAATTGTGAGTCGTCATGGCGTGCCGTTGCACATCATATCCAACCGAGACGCTTGTTTCACTTCGCACTTTTGGTCGTTTATGCAAGACTCTTAGGTACTCAGGATTTAAGTACGGCTTACCATCCTCAACTGATGGCCAAACCGAACGAACAATCCAAACCCTCGAGGATTTGCTATGACTATGTGTCCTTGACTTTGGTGGTGATTGGGATACGCATTTACCGCTCGTGGAATTTTCGTATAACAATAGTTATCACTCGAGTATCAAGATGGCACTATTTGAAGCACTTTATGGTCGTAAATGCCGATCATCGATCTGGACCAAATTGGAGAAAACTTCATCACTGGTCCTGAACTTATACAAGAAATGACCGATAAGGTCTCCATAATCCGCAAGAACCTTGAAGTGGCAAGAAGTCGACAAAAGAGTTATGCCGATAAGCTTCGTAAGCCATTGGAGTTCCAAGTTGGCGACATGGTTCTTCTTAAGGTTTCACTGTGGAAAGGTGTTGTTCGCTTTGGAAAGAAGGGTAAACTAGCTCTAAGATTTGTAGGACCTTTCAAAATCCAGAAAGGATTAGGAATGTGGCTTATAGACTGGAACTACCTTCCAACCTTAGTGGAGTTCATCCTGTGTTCCATGTCTCAAATTTGAGAAAGTGTTTGGCTGACGAGAGTCTGCATGTTCCACTGGAAGACATTCAGATCGATGAGTCATTGCACTTTGCTGAGAAACCTGTTGAAATTATGGATCGCATCATGAAGAAAACTAGAACCACAACTACTCTAATTGTAAAGGTTCGTTGGGAGAATAAGTGTAGAGCTGAGATCACTTGGAAGCGTGAGGATCATATGAAGGAGAAATACCCACATTTGTTACTTAGTTTATTCTTAATTTCGGGACAAAATTATTTTTAGTTGGGGAGATTGTAAAATCATGTAATTTTGGTTAATTAAAAGTTAATGTTATTAGTTCTTGTAAGGGTAATTGTTGTTATTTATGAACTTGTTAAGTTATTAATGTTATTTCTTGGTTATACTTAAATGTTTAATGTTGTAAGTTATTAATGTTATTTGTTGCTAAATAAACAATAATCATAATAACAACAATAATAATGAAATTATACTAAACTAGACAACATTATAACCATAATAATAATATAATAATAATATAATAATAATAATAATAATAATAACAGTAATAATAGTGATGATATTAATAATTAAAACATTTATTAAGCTTAGTAAACTTAAAATGGTTGAAACTTAAAGGAAATAAAGTTTAAGGGGTTTATTGTCAATTTATAAACTTTAATATAAAAGTTTGGGCATAAAATAATAACAAATTAAACTACAAGGGCCAAATGTGTAACTTAAAAGTTACATCCCAACACCCCGTCCACTTTTAACCCGAAAATCCGGCGAGAGCTCCGGCCACTCTCCGGCCGAGCTCCGACGGCTTCGAATCTTTCGAATTCCAACCTCAAATTGTTCCAATCGTTTCGTGAATGTGATTCGAACACAATAATGACCTTCAATCGATTAAACAACGGTTATGGATTCCAAACAAATTGAGTAACCGAAGTTTTAAACCTTGGAGCCGTTCGAACATTAAAATTCAATAATAATTGAACTAAATTGAACCTAATCGATCTTCTATCTACCTCTAATCATTTACCATTTCCAATTTCTCCTGAAACACACAAAATCCATATTTTCGATTAACCATTGAAGCTGCGACCTGCACTATATGCGAACACCACTCTCCGGATTTCAATACCTGAAAATGATAGAGGGCTTTTACTCACCAAGATCCTTGGAAGCTTTCTACAACATGAATTTGCGTTTTGTTAGCGTTTGCCACTTGAATCAGTCTCAACGTTGATCGCGACTATTCTTCATTTTTGTAACCTCGATTCGAACAACATTCTGGTAATTACACACACAAAAACACTAGATTTTCCACGGGGAACAAAAGCCGATGGTTAATTTGGGTAACAACACCGTTTTCAATTTTGATTTGAATCAACCTAGGGTTCATTCGATTTGGGGCTGTTTTGTAACTGATGTTTTTAACAATTGGGAACCAAGATAAACTGCGGCGAAGGCCTTGGTTCACTGGTTCCCCACTCCTTTGTCAATCTAAAGGTCCCGGGTTTGAACCTGGGCGCCCTCTTGTTATTTTCAAAATGGTTTTTTAGCCTTAATTCATTTTAAGAAAATTTTTATTAAATATAAAAAAATGATTTATACAAACTTGTAATTTTTAAAATCACTTAAATTATTTTCTATAAATTTATTTGATTCATATAAAAAATTTTTCACATTTTATTATAAAAACTATAACTAAGTATGATTATAAAAATGATTTACATAATAATTTAATTTGTTAAGTTATTATTGAATCTTATATTTTCTTTGATTTATAGTATTCAAATATATGTTATAATACACAAGTTATTAACAATGGATATAATTCCTTTAAAATTTTATAATGTTACTTCTTTATTGAACAAAATATAAATAAGAGTTCATTAATTTATTTACAAAAATCCCCAAATCCTATACCCTATTGCACATGAATCGTTAATCTTATTTTGAACTTAATCTGTAAATATATATACTTAGGTATCTTGCGAAGAACTAAGTTGGAACGTTGCTTATTATATTTTCTTATAATCGTCATTCTATACTATTGATCAGTGGAGTATTTCTATACCCCTTTTATATTTTTACACTTTGGGGTGAAACATGTTACGTTATAATCATTGCACTTGTAAAACATTTGATTCTTCTAAACTTATGGAAATTCACTTGTATGTTGTGCTTAGTTGAACTTTGTAGTTACCATGTAATGTCGATTATATGTACATCATTAACTATTGCTAGCCTGGTGACGCCATAGATCTATGGGCTGACAAGCCTGCTGGTTAATCCAAGTACACTTAGCTAATAGTATATACTTGTAAACGTTTGAGACTTGTAAAAATCTATCAAGGTTTGATTGTGCATTCTGTCTTACTGTAAGGCCCCATTCCGGGCACCTCACAGTTGGTCATTCATCGCACATAAAACATTTTAAAACGTACATTTATTTTGCAGCGGAATTTAAAACTTTCATTAATAACTAAAAACATGGCATTTCATTCATTTACAACATTTGTTTTCATCTCAAAAGACAATGACATGTCAAAATATGGATGCCAGCCTCAAAAAGCTCCCAGTAGCTTATGCATCCATGCCTGCAACTCCCCAGCATCAACAAAATACCTGCCAACTATCAAGCATACAAAAGTCAGCGATGCTGAATGAGTTCTAGTTTTTATAATAAAATACTTTATTTCCTTTAAAAACTATCTTTACATTCATTCGTGGTCATACAACATACGTACACTCAATCTATGTTCTTATTCGTTCGTTCTTTCATACTTTCATTGTTTCATTCTTTTATTTACTTTCATATTCATATTATCATTCTTACTTCTCATTATCTTTTACTTTCTTTTCTCTTACTTCCTTTTCGTACTTACGTCCGTCAGTTGTCATACATCATACATCATATTCATACTGATAAAAATAATTATTATTATCTTCATCATCATTCATTCATTTCTTCGCTCATTACTCTCTTCGTACTCGAATCTTGTCTCATGCAATATCCCCGACTCATGCTCGAAAAGTTGGTTGTGCCGGGGCCTGTACACAAACCCCCGACTCATGTCCGAAGACTGACACAACACCGGGATACCTCGTCTCATGCAATACCCCCGACTCATGTCCGAAGACTGACACTGTGCCGGGGCCTGATAAACAAACCTCCGACTCATGTCCGAAGACTGACACGTACCGGGGTACGTGACTAGGATCTCATCATCCTATTTTGTCTTATGCAATACCCCCGACTCATGTCCGAAGACTGATACTGTATCGGGGCCTGATAAACAAACCCCCGACTCATGTCCAAAGACTGACACAGTACCAGGGTATGCGACTAGGATCTCATCATCCTATTTTGTCTCATGCAATACCCCCGACTCATGTCCAAAGACTGATACTGTGCCGGGGCCTGATAAACAAACCCACTCATGTCCGAAGACTGACACAGTACCGGGGTACATGACACGGATCTCATCATCCGTCACTTTCATGTTCACCATTGTTATTTCATGTGTTCATTTCGTACTCTATCGTATTCGTTGGTTTCGTACTTTAGCGTTATCTTTCACTTTTTTACATATACTTTACGTTCATTAATTTATTTGTTCATACATCACACCACGTAAATCATACATAATGTATTATAAAACATAATACGTATATTTGAAAACTCTTGACGAAGAAAGATAACACATCACTCACACATATACACATCATAATTTCATCACATCACCACACACATCACAAGCATAAGTTATTATGTCATAACAAGGCCTATCTCCCTATTTTACCCCTTAAAACCACCTAGAGAATCCTAAGTCCAAAATGGGCGCATGGGACATTTTAGGCGCATGAGCATAAAAATTCCAAATGTAAAACAGTCTGGGCGCATGGGCACTATTTGGCATTTTTGCCCTGTTTAGGCGATTTGCCACTATGCAGGCGCATGGACACTTAGCCGTTTTGGCAACTTGGGCGCATGGGCACTATTTGGGCGTTTCTATCCTGTTTAGGCGCCTTGCCACTATTTGGGTGTCTGATCTTACACTTAGATTATTAACACTTAGGCGCATGGGGTTTGAGCGGTTGGGCATACTGTTTAGGCGCATGGCCCACTCTTGGGCGCATGGCCAACATGCTGGGCGCATGGGCCGCTGTTCATGCGCATCAGAACATTCGGAAATGTTTTCTTTGCTACTAACATCACCCGCTTATCATTCTAATAATACCCAAGCACATATCTAACATACTAAGGGCACCTAAGCATGCTAATCATCTACATTAGCCCATAATCATACTCTAAAGCATGCATACATACATCATTTCGAACATAAGGCTGAAATTCACAGTTTTACTTGAAAACATTTTCTTGGTATGCATAATAGCCCTAAACAAGTTGAAAATTAGTAAAAGAGGGGTTCTATAAACTCACCTTGAGCCACCTTTGAGCAACACACTTCAAGTTCGAGACCGACCTTCAATTCAGCTCTTAAACAAACACTAGACAACAAGAACTTCGGCCAAGAACTCGAAACCCAACTGAAACCGAGCTCATATAAGAGAAAAATCACCTTTGCAACTGCTTCTTCCTCTTCAAACCCGAAAGTTTTTGCTCTCACTCTCTCTAGAACCGATTGCAAAATGGTGAAGAGTAACATGGTGTGGGCGGCCATGTTGCTTTTGTACCAACTTTTATTCTTTTTGTCCTTTTGACACCTTTAACCCCTCAACTTGGGTTAAATTGTATTTCCTACTTTTATTCTTCATTTCTTATATTTCTTTTAAAAGAATAACCGTGTGTTACACTTACATCCCTAGTTACTTTGTTCTCTAACTTATAACATGAATTGCCATCTTTTATATACTTATGTATTGAAAACTATGGAAATCTCACCAACTTTATGTTGACCTTTTATTTTTAACATGTTTCAGAAAATGCTCAAGTTTGATTTCCACCTTTGAAGCTTGTTTACACCTAGGAATGGACCTAGTTAAATAAATGATTGAGCTTGAAATATTACTTTTATGCTTGTTAATTTCTTTATTTGAGACTTATGTTTGTAATGTAACCTTTGGAACTTATGAATAATAAATTTGGATTTAATAATAGCGTTATGTGGCTGTGAACGATCTTAACCCTCACATCTCGGCGTTTCTGCCGTCAAGGTTGGGGTGCGACAGATTGGTATCAGAGTCCATAACTATAGGGATTTAGGTTATTAGAAATGGTGACCTAGACCATAGTGTATGCATGAACCTTATAGAATTATACTTTTATCTTGTAAAATATATGGTTTGCATGCTACATAATGCTATGCCTTCTTATGTGCAACTTGATGCCTTAGCATAGGATTGCCTTATGAATGCTTAAACATTGTTAATTGTCTCCCTAAACTTATCTTTGACTCTTTGACTCTCCCCGAACATGAAACCTCTTAAACTTATTCTCGACAACACGTGGAATCGTATGCTTATGCTTATGACTTGGATCTTTAGACTTTATGTCTAATCTATATAAATCTCATCAAGGTTTTGATTTCATGAACCTAAGGAATATTGTGTGACACATAGACACATGTATCCTGGATTTCCTGGCAAAAGGCCTTCGGGCTTAGGCAAGCATTTCGCATAAATCCTACGGGACTAGTCATGCTTACCTGGGGATTTCTGGGATGAGTGATAAACTATGGTCAATATACACAAGTTTCTAAGGCAAATAGGTCAATTCACCTTAACGTGTCAATGTTTCCAAATGGTAATGCGTTACCAAATGGAATCATTCCATGTACCTTACAACTCTTAGCTTATTCTTGTTTAAACTACCATCCTTTGTTATCATCATTTCCGTAACTAACACTTTTTGTATCTAGTATGTCTCGCCATTATGGAAAGCGTGGAAGTTCCAACCGCAAGCTTGTAGCATTGATCGCACAACAAATGGCTGCTGTGCTCCCATCCATGGTTGCTAAACTTAATAGCACCCTAATGGCTAATAGCAACAACAACACCAATGGGAACAATAGCTGTGCTTGTGGAGAGAATAACACCAACCAACATGGGAACAATCATACTTGCACTTTCAAACACTTCAACTCGTGCAAACCCACTAGTTTTAGTGGAAAAGAAAGAGCAACCGGACTTCTCGAGTGGTTTGAAAGCATGGAGAACACGTTCATTGTTAGTGAGTGCCCCAACGAGTTCAAGGTTTGCTATGCTACAAGTGTCCTTCAACAACGGGCACTAATATGGTGGAATAGCGAAAAGAGAAATCGTGGGGCTGAGGTTGCATTGGCGTTGCCCGGTGAGGAATTTAAGGATATCATGATTCAAAAGTTTTGCCTGAGGAGCGAGTTGCAAAAGCTATAGGAAGAGTTCTGGAACCTCAAACAAGATGGTGGGAATCATTTGGCTTATTCCACCCAACACCATGAGTTGAGTATGCTCCTACCACACATGGTGGACACCGTGCCCGGTAAGATTGAGAAATTTATCAAGGTGTGCCACCTCAAATTCAAGATGCCATGGTGGGTAGTAGGCCCACAACTTTGGAGGAGGCAATCACTATCACAGCACAGCTCATCAAGAATCATATTAGAGCTGGCACTATGTCAGCAAAGGGTTCCAAGTCTACTGCGAAGGTGACACCTGAGGCAACAAAGGAGGTAAGGGTCGAGTCATCTTCCCAAAACAAGAAGAGTAAGTTCACCTCGACACGCAACTACACCGTGACCGCCCCAAATGCTCCTAAAAACAAATGGTGGTTGCAAATCAAGCTCCCATGGCTAGAGCTTATGCTAGCCCATATCCTATGTGTAACACGTGCAAGTACTATCATGCGAGCAACATTCCATGCCGAGTCTACTTGTTGTGTGGAAAGTATGGGCACTTGGTGGCTACTTGTCTTCGTGTGCCAAACAACACTACAATGCTTACCAACCGAACCTACTATAACTGTGGCGAGCCTGGTCATATTCATCCGCAATGTCCTCGTAATGCGGGAACCGTGCCACCTGCTCATGGAAGGGCTTTCAACATCAACGCCAATCAAGCCCAAGCCAACAACAACACGGTGAATGGTACATCGTTGAACTCCTTTTAAATCATTTCTTGTCTTATAAAAATTCCTATTTTTGTGTTCATCATACCAATAATAGGTTATTACCAAACAGGTATGTATTTTGTAAATAGTCATTATGCATCTATATTGTTTGATTCGGGTGCGGATAGGAGTTTTGTGTCCTTGGAATTCGAGCCTATACTTTCTAAACCACGTGTTAATTTGGAAAGATTCTTCACGGTCGAAGTCGCCGATGGAAAATCTATCGTTGTTGACGTCGTAATACGCGATTGTAACTTGAGCCTTAACAAACATGAGTTCTGCATCAACCTTATTCCAATGCAACTATGAAGCTTTGATGTTATTATTGGCATGGTTTGGTTAGCCAAGCATCGTGCAGAAATTCTGTGCTTCGAGAAGTCCATCTTAATTCCTTTACTGACCGGTGATATTTTGAAAGTCTTTGGGGAGAAATCATCCCAAGGACTCAAACTTATGTCTTGCATCAAGGCCCGCAAGTGCTTCAGTAAAAAAATACATGGCTTTCATGACATATGTAGTTAATACGAAAGCCAAGGTTAAGGAACTGAAACACATTCCTGTCATGTGGGACTTTCCCGATGTTTTTCCTGAGGATCTTAAGGGACTACCTCCTTGCGAGAAGTTGAGTTCAAGATTGACTTAATCCCTTGTGCAAACCCTGTGGCTAAATCACCTTATCGTCTTGCACCGTCTGAAATGCAAGAACTAGCTAGTCAACTACAAGAGTTGACTGATAAGGGCTTCACTCATCCTAGCTCTTCACCATGGGGTGCACCTGTGCTGTTTGTGAAGAAGAAAGATGGTTTAGTCCGTATGTGCATCGACTACCAGGAACTCAAGAAGCTTACCGTCAAAAACTGATACCCTCTCCCTCGAGTCGATGATCTCTTCGATCAACTTCAAGGAGCAACTCAATTCTCAAAGATCGATCTACGTTCTGGGTATCATCAATTACGTGTTCACGATGATGACATTCCAAAGACCGCTTTTCGTACTTGATATGGACATTACGAGTTCATGGTTATACCTTTTGGCTTGAACAATGCACCTGCCGTGTTCATGGATCTCATGAATCGAGTATGTAAACCACATTTGGATAAGTTTGTGATCGTGTTCATTGATGACATTCTTATTTATTCCAAGACAAAAATCGATCATGAGACGCACTTGCGACAAGTTCTTGGACTTTTGAAGAAGAAGCAATTATACGCCAAGTTCTCCAAGTGTGAATTCTGGTTAGAAGTGGTTCAATTCTTAGGGCATGTGGTGAATAGCCAAGGAATTCACGTTGATCCTGCTAAATTGAAGCCGTGAAGAATTGGTGTGTTCCCACAACACCAACCGAGGTTTGTTCTTTTTTGGGCTTAGCGGGATATTACCGTAGGTTCATAGCAATTTTTTCAAAGATTTCTAAACCATTAAGGGCGCTAACCCAAGAATCGACTCTTTCAATGGGGACCTGAGCAAGAGGAGGCTTTCGAGACATTGAAACGCAAGTTGTGTAACACTCCTATTCTCACACTTCCTGATGGGAACGATGACTTTACCATGTATTGCGATGCTTCTCATCAAGGTCTTGGTTGTGTTCTCATACAATGAGGCAAAGTCATAGCATATGCGTTGAGGCAATTGAAGGTTCATGAAGTGATCTACACAACTCATGACCTTGAACTTAGCGCCATGGTTTTTGCATTGAAGACTTGGCGACACTGTCTTTACGGGATGCAATGCATAGTCTACACAGATCATAAGAGTCTCCAACATGTGTTCAATCAAAAGGATCTCAACATGAGGCAAAGACGTTGGATTGAGTTGATTAGCGACTACGACTGCGACATTTGCTACCACCTTGGAAAGGCGAACGTTGTAGCCGACGCGCTGAGTCGCAAGGTCCATAACAAGACTGTCTCACTACAAGAAGTTTGAGATCGAAGACAATGGTTTGATACATTAGGGGAATTTGAGACCGAGATTCATGTGGATGTCACCGAGGCTACTATCATGCTTCAAAACATAAGGATTGAAAGTGATCTCGAGTTATGCATTCACAAGGCTCAACAAGCAGCATTAACCGATGAAGGGAAAGAGGAAGATTTTCCATTTAATGTTCGGTCCCAACTAGAGACAAAACCAAACGGGCATGTGGTACTTCTTGAATCGACTTTGGATCCCAAATCGTGATAACCCTTGACACTTCATCATGAACGAAGCTCATCAAGCTCGATACTCCATTCATCCTGGCTCTAATAAGATGTACATGGACCTGTGTGGTCAATATTGGTGGCCTGAAATGAAGAAAGATATCGCATCATATGTTTCCAAGTGTCTCTCATGTGCAAGATTCAAAGCCGAGCATCAACGACCAATTGGTTTACTTGAGCAACCTGAAACTCCTATGTGGAAATGGGAACATATATTCATGGATTTCATAACCAAGTTACCTCGTACTCCTCGTGGTCATGATAGTATATGGGTGATTGTTGACCGTTTGATCAAGACGGCATATTTCTTACCAATACGAGACACATACAAAGTTTCAAGACTGGCTCGCATCTACATTGACGAAATTGTGAGTCGTCATGGCGTGCCGTTGCACATCATATCCGACCGAGATACTCGTTTCACTTTGCACTTTTGGTCATCTATGCAAGAACTCTTGGGTACTCAATTGGATTTAAGTACGGCTTACCATCGTCAAACTGATGGCCAAACCGAACGAACAATCCAAACCCTTGAGAATTTTCTACGACAAATGTTTAATGTTGTAAGTTATTAATGTTATTTGTTGCTAAATAAACAATAATCATAATAACAACAATAATAATGAAATAATACTAAAACTAATGACAACAACTATAACCATAATAATAATAATAATAATAACAACAGTAATAATAGTGATGATATAATAACTAAAACAATTTATTAAGTTTAGTAAACTTAAAATGGTTGAAACTTAAAGGAAATAAAGTTTAAGGGGGTTTATTGTCAATTTATAAACTTTAATATAAAGGTTTGGGCATACAAGGGCCAATTGTGTAACTTTAAAAGTCACATCCCAACCCCCGCCCACTTTTAACCCCACAAATCCGGCGAGAGCCCCGACCACTCTCCGGCCAAGCTCCGGTGGCTTCAAATCACCTTTTTCCTTTCGAATTCCAACCTCAAATTATTCCAATCGTTTCATGAATGTGATTCGAACACAATAATGACATTCAATCGAGTTAACAACGGTTATGGATTCTAAACAAATTGAGTAACCGAAGCTTTAAACCTTGGAGCCGTTCGAACATTAAAATTCAATAAGAATTGAATTAATTGAACCTAATTTATCTTCTATCTACCTCTACTCATTTAACATTTCTAATTTCTCTAGAAATACACAAAATCCATATTTTTGATTAACCATTGAAGACGCGACCTGCACTATATGCGAACACCACTCTCCGGCTTTCAATACCTGAAATTGATAGAGTGCTTTTACTCACCAAGATCCTTGGAAGCTTTTGGCAACACGGATTTCAGTTTTGTTAGCGTTTGCCACTTGAATCAGTCTCAACATTGATCCCGACTATTCTTCATTTTTGTAACCTCGATTTGAACAACATTCTGGTAATTACACACACAAAAACACTAGATTTTACATGGGGAACAAAAGCCCTATGGTTAATTCGGGTAACAACAGCGTTTTAATCTTCAATTTTGATTCGAATCAACCTAGAGTTCATTCGATTTGGGGTTGTTTTGTAACTGATGTTTTTTACAATTTGGAACCAAGATAAACTGCGGCCAAGGCCTTGGTTCACTGGTTCCCCACTCGTTTGTCAATCTAGTGGTCCCAGGTTTGAACCCGGGCACCCTCTTGTTATTTTCAAAATGGTTTTTTAGCCTTAATTCATTTCTTGAAAAATTTTATTAAATATAAAAAGATGATTTATACAAACTTGTAATTTTTAAAATCCCTTAAATTATTTTCTGTAAATTTATTTTATTCATATAAAATATTTTTAACATTTTATTATAAAAACTATAACTAAGTATGGTTATAAAAATGATATACATAATAATTTAAAGTCTTAAATTATTATTGAATCTTATATATTTTTTTGATTTATAGTATTCAAATATATGTTATAATACACAAGTTATTAACAATGAATATAATTCCTTTAAAAATTTATAATGTTACTTCTTTATTAAACAAAATATAAATAAGAATTCACTAAATTATTTACGAAACTCCCCAATCCTAATACCCTAGTGCACGTGAAATCATTAATCTTATTATTAAACTTAAATCTTGTAACTATATATACTTAGGTACTTTGTGAAGAACTACGTTGGAATGTTGCTTATTATATTTTCTTATTAATCGTCATTCTATACTTATTTGATCAAGTGAGTATTTCTATACCCCTTTTTATATTTTTACACTTTGGGGTGAAACATGTTACCTTATAATCATTGCACTTGTAAAACATTTGATTCTTGTAAACTTATGGCAATTCACTTGTATGTTGTGGTTAGTTGAACTTTGTAGCTATCATGTAATATCGATTATATGTACAATCATTAACTATTGCTAACCTGGCGATGTCATAGATCTATGGGCCTGACAAGCCTGCTTGGTTAATCCAAGTACACTTAGCTAATCGTATATACTTGTAAACGTTTGAGACTTGTAAAAATCTGTCAATGTGTGATTTGTGCATTCTGTCTTACATCCCTAGTTACTTTGTTCTCTAACTTATAACATGAATTGTCATCTTTTATATACTTATGTAATGAAAACTATGGAAATCTCACCAACTTTATGTTGACCTTTTATTTTTAACATGTTTCAGGAAATGCTCAAGTTTAATTTCCACCTTTGAAGCTTGTTCACACCTAGGAATGGATCTAGTTAAATAAATGATTGAGCTTGAAATATTACTTTTATGCCTGTTAATTTTTTTATTTGAGACTTATGTTTGTAATATAACCTTTGGAACTTATGAATAAGAAATTTGGATTTATAATAGCGTTATGTGGCTGTGAACGATCTTAACCCTCACATCTCGACGTTTCCACCGTCAAGGTTAGGGTGTGACATGTAAAAATTGAAACGCACTAGTTAGGAGATGAGATTAATCTGATCAAAATTTTGTGTATTATTTTGTAAATCTATGTATAGTTTTATAATTGTAGATGAATTAATTTACAAGTTGAGGGATACTTTGTAAATGGTGAATATTGATGTGGTTAAATGTAATAATACACACACTTATTTAGTCATTAAACTGTAATGCTAAATATAGTCATCCCCTTCATCGTTCCAGTTTCCTACTGCTATACCCTTTTGTCGTTCCCATCACAAAGATGGAACAACAAATATGTGTTGGACTATCTACCTCCATAAAATTTTATGACTTTTTAACCGACTCATGTAGCAAGGATGCTATTTTCTTTTTTTGATGGAAAGTTCATGTCATATCCGACCCCTCATACCACCAATATTGTCTATGTTGGATCATAAAGGATGGTGCAACCAAAACGAAACACTAAGAAGATTTTGAGTACAACTAATAAAGCTCTTCCGAAGACAAGTTCAGCACTTTCGAAGGTACATGATGAACTTCCGAAGCAAAACTCAAAGGAACTTCCGAAGATAAGCCTCGGCTTCCGAAGACAAAGTCTTTACTCTTCCGAAGAGTTCAACACTTGGAAGAAATGAAGACTACAACTTCCGAAGTATGAAGTCCAAAGGAAGCCTTGGAAGAAGTAACCACTTCCGAAGTATAAGTGGCTTCGGAAGAACAAGTCCTTCCGAAGCCAATAAACCTTCGGAAGTACTTACTATGAACCAGTGGACATAAGTATGGTGTCTCTAACACTCCACTGCAAATCTCTGAGAAACTGCATGGCACTTTCCCACGGCCATGTAATTGACCTTACTTTATTCCACTGTTCATAGTTTATCAATTAGCACAGTTGCCAACTTTAGTTGGTGACAAAAGGTAAGTCATGGACATGTCATGACTACCGTATCTTAGATAATATTTTATCTAAGATACCTTAACTTTAGCTTTGTAGTATTAGCTTTAGAGTAAGGTTTCCAGCGAGTATCAAAGTATATCCGGCTATATATAGTATTATATATAGTTTCTCATTGTAACTCTTGTAGTAAGCTTGTAAGAGTCTTGTAAACTTTGAGTTGAGAAATAATATATACAAGTATCTTGAAAATTATTCTCTTGTGTTTTCTTTGCCTAACTTAGTATATAATATATCAGAGCTTCTTAGGCTCTTTATTGTGTGATCTAACCATCCTAATCAACCTCTTGTTTACTCACTCTTATACTACACTCAAAACATGGCCTTGAACCAGAAATCTGAACATGAAATGGGAACGATGACTAAAGCACCCATCATCACCCTAGAGAACTTCACACAATGGAGCAGACGTATAGAAGGGTTCATCAGATATCAAGATAGCCGCATGTGGAGATCCATTGCCCAAGGTTCCTACAAGCCAAAGGTGGCTTCACCTTCTAGTGGTGGTGCCATGATAGAGAAGGCAGTGGAGGACTACTCTGAAGAAGACCTCGAGCAGATAGACATTGATGAAAAGGCAATGAAAGTCAAGATGACAACAATTCCCAACTCCATTATGGTGGGGTTTGAAAATTGCACAACTACTAAGGGACTGTTTGATGCCTTAACCCTGATGTACTCCAACTCTAATGATTCAAAGAAAGATTCCTTAAAGCAGCAGTTTGAGAATTTCACTCATATTGCTGGAGAGACCTTGCACCAGCAATACTTCAGGTACATGGATCTTATCTCTTCCCTTCTGTGTGTAGGAATAGCTCCTGAATTGAGAGACCTCTCAGGAAATTCATGAGTGCACTTCTCAACAAGTGGACATTCTACTATGTCTCCATCAAGAGGATAGAGAACCTGAACACCCTCACAATGACTAAGCTATACGATATTCTTGATGGATACTGTGTAGAGATGGAAACCAAGAGTGGCCGTCAAGGAAGCAGATCTTCAAGCCTTTCCTCAAGCAACGCTCTCATGGTTGCTGAAGGATCAAGACCCCTTAACCTCAGCAGTACCTACCGTACTCACAACATCCATCCAACTCTTCTAGGCCATACATCATATTCGTTGAGACCCCAAGGTCTAAACAAGCTCAGCCCAACCCCTTTTAGGACAGCTATGCTTTTGTCTCAGGGAGTAGACACTCTAATGATTTTTAGTTCTGTTTTGAAGATCTAGATTGTTTCAGCTCGGATGAGGTGGAGTACATGGACATAGTCCAACAAATGGCTCTGGTAACCTATGGGGCAAATAAGTTCTTTAAGAGAATAGGAAGGCAGTTCCCTCTAAACCTAACAAGCAGCAAGTTCGGGTTCAACAAAGCAAAAGCCAAGTGTTACAACTGTAACCAGCTGGGTCATTTTGCTAGGGAATGCAAGGCTCCTAAATCAAACCCAAGATCTGCTCATGCCTCCTCACATCCTTCCACACCAAAAGTTGCTAGAAAATCAACTGAAACTGTTGCTGTTGCATAAGAAGTTGATTGGAGCTTTATGGTTCAAGATGTCACCCCTGCACAAACACTCATGGCTGGAACAGACAACTCTAAGGTATATGATCATCTCTGTACTCTAGCATGTATTGCCAAGGTTAAAACGTACCAAGACTATAACATGGAAATTAAATCTGATATTGAGTCCTTAAACATCTTAAAAGCTGATTTTAAAAGGGATGAATCTGACTATCAACATAAAATTGAGGAGTTAGAGAAAATAGTTTCCTTTTTAAAACATGAGCACACTAATTACAGGACTCAAATCAAGGATTTAATATCCGAGTTAACTAAGGCTTAAGCCAAGCTAGTAATAGCTGAGGCTCAAGCTAGGAAGCATGCTATTTCTAAGCAAAACTTCCATGCCAGTATTGCATCCTCCTCTCACTCCAAAATTTGTTATCAAACAAGAAGGGTTGGGAAACAATGAGATTACTCCACACAATCTTATGAATATATAAGACAACCAAGGTGTGGTACTGAAGAGCAAAAGGTCCCATCTATTGACCCTTCTTCACTTGAGTTGAAGAATGATGCAATAGTGGAGACCACCATAGGGAAGGAACAGGTAAATCAACCCATTTCCACTTGTGATGATCAACCCCAATCCACCAAAGCTAGAAGAACCAGGCCAAGGCAGCTAGAAGAACTGCCAAGAAAATAGTTGAATCTAAGCTGAAGATTGACCCAAAGCAAAAAGGTGTTTTCATTTCAACTGGATTCCAGGTGGTAGGCACTTCAAATTCAGGAAAGGAGTGTGGTATCAGCATTTCCATCCAGGCAAAGGATCAGAAGTCAAAGGGGAAGGCTGCAGAGGAAGATAAGAAGATGAAGAAACCTCAGTTATCAAAATCCCCAAAGATTAACAATACATGCATAATGTGTGGTCTGGAAAACCACTTGGCTAAAGATTGTTATTAAAATCCAGCAAGCACACATATGCAAATAATGTTAAAAAGGAAGCAACCAAGGAATGATTTATATTTGGACCTTATCACATGGTTCAAGTGATGAGAAAAGGAAAGTTGGTTTCCAAAGCTAAGTTACTTTCGGAAGAACCTCATTCTTCTGAAGGGAAAATGGCTTCAGAACTCAGGCCAAGGAAGGCTCAAAAAAACAAAAGAGCTTCCACAAAACCTTCTGAAAAGAAGGCTACTTCGGAAAAGAAGATAGTGAACTATTCTTCCGAAAACAAAGAAGCTTCGGAAGAAGGTCATGCTGCTCAAGCTTCAACAAGCTCATCTAAACTGACCAACCATGGGATGGAATGGAAGATCAGACAAGATGTTGCAGCCACATCTTCCTCTTGAAAGACATCAATTGAACCCTCTACCATTCATTTTGGTTCAATTATGTCATCATCAATGGAAAAACCCAAGACCAGCCAGGCTTGGCTTTCTAATCAAAACTAACTTTTCAGCTTATGTGTAGGGACATTCACAAGACAAGAACAACAATGGCCGGATAATGGACAGTGGATGCTCCAGGCACATGACCGGGAATAGATCTCTACTTCAACAATTTCAACATTTTGATGGAGGTCCTGTTCAATTTGGAGGTGAAACCAGAGGATACATTTCAGGCAGAGGAAGTGTATCTAATGGCTTGTTAAGAGTCGGCAAAGTAAACTTTTCAAGCAGCTTGAACACAATCTCCTAAGTGTTTCTCAATTCTATGATA
The DNA here is from genome assembly GCA_025506515.1 of Flaveria trinervia. Classification (NCBI taxonomy): domain Eukaryota; kingdom Viridiplantae; phylum Streptophyta; class Magnoliopsida; order Asterales; family Asteraceae; genus Flaveria; species Flaveria trinervia. The sequence goes on from CM046442.1 coordinate 32,352,019, forward strand.
AAAAGCATCAAATGCTTTTCACAGAACATTAGTGCATCATCCTCAAACCCGTGTTGACAATTTCTCAGGAATTGGTGCTTCTTAGATCTACAGAAAAAAGGATATGTACAAGCTGGATATGAACATTGCTTCCTCATTGGGTGAAGTATCATGCTTTCTTTCCAAAGCTGATGGTGATGAGTCTGCCTAATGGCATAAACGTATGTGTCATGTAAATTTAAAATTGACTGGGGTTGAGTAAGATTGAGATTCTTACTATGAATCGAATATGGTAATCAAGTCAGTGATTGAATGGCGGAAACAAACAATCAAAGAACATCAATGCAAGAAAATTACTCATAAATGCTTTTGTATTGTATACATGAAAGTTGATGAATTACAGAGAATAATTACAACAAAAATTCTCTATATCTATCAGTCGTCACCTCAGGTACGAGGTTATCTATTCTATTCATAGGCAGACAAGATGCCTGTTACAAAATGACTAAACTACCCTTGAACTATTACATCAGAACTAGTCTAAGTCTTCATCCGCATCTTTGCTTGTACATCCGCATTGACAAATGCGGATGAATTAACTTGATCAGCATTTCTTCACTTGATCATCCGCATTAGTATGTTGGTCATCCGCATTGGTTAATGCGGATGAACAAATACCTATGCGCATTTGTTCAGTCATCCACATTTGTCTAATGCGGATGAGCAAAGTCTTGTCCGCATTAACTTTTAGTCTTCTGCATTTGTCAATACGGAAGAGCAAATACTTGTCTGTATTTGCATTATGTCTTCCGCATGAACAAATGCGGAAGACAACTCTTGTTCTTTTTCTTAGCAGAATTTTCATCCGCATTTCTTCTTGGACTTAAGGGATTCCAGTAGAGCAATCATCAAATCACCCATTGAGTTGGCATGTATGATCCTTTCAGGGTGCAACAATACTCCCCCTAAGGTATAACCTATTTTTCTTCAATGTTTTGGAGGTGAATGATGTTGTGAGGATTCAGTTGGGTCTTCTGGTGGTGTAAAGGTGCTGCTTGACCTAGATCTAAAATTGCCTTGATCATGTTAACAGAATCTTGAGCATCTAACATTTTATTCTTGCTTAGTACATGAATCTTCATTCTGCTCATATTATGAATGGTATCAAGTGGTAGTTTCTTTAGTGAGATTGGTTCCCAAATAGACACCATAGATAGCCCATCCCTGTGAATCAAAAGAGAACCATCTACATCAACTTCAAGTTTGACAATGTTGCCCAACTGTAAATGTGTCTTCTTTTTCTTTCTTTTCTCCCTCTTTGCACTAATCTGATCATAAGCCATCTTCAATATTTTGATACACTTTAGAAAGAAATATAGATCTTCCTGACCCAATTTGTTTGATATCTCTCTGAAGTGCCTTGTGTATATGTATTGGATATATGATTGATCCAGTAGTCTCACTTCATAGCCACTGAACAATCTGATTTCAGCACCTTCTTTGCCTCCCCACTTCCTCTCAATCACCATTCATCGGTCTTCTCATCATAATAAACATTTGAGATTGGTGTTGAGGAATGTGTACCAGCCACCATTTTTCTTTTCAATGATTCAGTAGGTTTCACTCTAAGTTCTGGAAACACTACTTCTTCAGCTGGTTTTGTCTGTTTCATCTCCAGAGGGTTCTTGAAAGTTTTGTCTTTTATCATACATATTGCTTTTAATGAATTGAAGTTGTTGGTTCTCTTCAACATTTTAAGTATACCTTCAAATTCATATCCTCTAAACATGGCATTATGGTTGATCAGCTCCAGATTAGCCGGTTCTTTCAGGTCATGAATCTCAAGTGCATTTACCAGAGCAGAGTACTCTGTAAAAAATTGCACTAGACCGGAGATCCTTTTAACCATAAACATATTCCATGAACTATCATACTTCCAAGCAATAATTTTCTAGTCTATTTTGCCTTTTGGAGTAGATACACCTCTGATCATCTCAGCAGTGGTCAACCCTTCCTGAAGTTTCAGTTGGGAGGGTTCAGCAAACCACTCTGGATATTTATGAATAACAGGTGCCAGATAGTCTTGATCTTTATGAGTAAGCATCATGTCTTGTGTAGAAACTCTTGATCTTGGCTTTTGATTGAGCACTTCTTCTTCTAACTTCTTTAACTTTTCTTTCTTTTCATTTATTAACCTAAGTGTTGCAGCTTTTAGTGAGTTAGTCCTCATGTTTGCCAATTTTCTTTTGGTGAACCCTTGGCTTGAAAGATAGTCCTTCATTTCCTTATCTGACATACTATAAGGATCAAGAAATAGTGATTCAGGAGTTGGGGATGATTTCTTCACAGATGACAGTTTAGGCAGTGGATCCTTCCTTGAAAAGATCTTTCATACTCATTTGTAGTTGATTTCTTCATCAGAGGCAAATTTTGGTACATAATCCTTTCAAATTACTGATTTCTCATACTTAGTTTCAACACTTGGATCCAGTAGCTTTTTCACTTTTTCTTCCTCTTCCTTCATTCCTTCATAGGTCATTCTAAAAACTTCATCTGGATCATACCCATGATTGATCAAAAACATAGTTTTTATCATTAAATCATCAGTTTGAGCCTTTAACACCATTTCTTCAACTGATTTTTTAGGTTTTAATGGACTGTCCATATCAACATCCTTTTTAGCATCATATCCTCCAGCTATCTTTCCTTCTTCTAGATCAATGGTAACAGTTTGTTTCTTTAATTGAGCTTCAGCCTGCTCATGTTCTTCAAGAAATTCAGCTATTGCTGCCAGGCTTCTTGGATCATCTTTCTGTTTCTTAACACTTTCTTCTTCAACCACTGGTCTTTTACCCTTAGCCTTTTCAGCTAGATATTTTCTCTTTCTTGAGTATGTTTGAAGTTGTGGACTTGAAGTTTCAGCTTTTTTAATCACTTCAGACATTTTTTCAGGTGTGTTTTGTTCTTAAACATTCACTTCTATTTCCTCCTTCTCTTTTTCCTTTTCTTTTTCTGTTTCTTTTTCTTTTTCTTTTTCCTTTTCACACATTTCTCTTATAATTTCTTTCTGTTCTTCAGTCAGTGACACAGCAGGGACAATCTGTATGCTCAACTCTTTCTCCAAAGGAATAGGAGATTTGGGAATGACTACAATAGGTTCAGAAGTGGTCTTTTGGTCTGCAACAAAGTCCCAAAAATCTACATCTATTGTGAATTCTTCTGAAGAAAAACTATCCATAGTGCAGGACCGTTTAAGGGCTTTAACACAATTACAACACAACGACACAAAGAGGAGATTAACTAAACTTTAATCAAACAGTGAACTGGGTTAACCAAAGTGATACAAAGAACACAAGTAAAGTAAGAGACAGAACAAGAGAGTATGGGTTTCAAGGAGGCAGTATATTACTTTCTCAAGTTCTTTTACAAGTGTTACAAAGTATTATTGAAAGATACAAGAACTTGAAATACTTATACTACAACCTACAGCCGGCTATACTTTGAAAGCTAGCTGGATACAATTGACTAGACACTTAACAAAATCAATTATAGGATCAAAAGGCATATCTGCCTTTTGACCTTGTGACTATGACATGCCATAGCTCACATCCTTATACATTACAAAAAGGATAAAGTACATAAAGTGGAAAGTTTCAGACTCAAGACCTCAATGTACAGTTACCAAAAGCATGGACCTTTTCACCAACTCATGTAAGTTGGTGACTTTACAGAGATGCAGCGGAAAAGGTGCTTTATGGAACAGTACATCAGATAAAGCATGTGTACTAAAAGTCTTTGGAAGAAATCTATCTTCATAGGATGAAGCTTCGGAAGACTTTGTCTCTGAAGCTTCGGAAGACTTCATGTTTGGCTTCGGAAGATATTGGTCTTGGCTTCGGAAGATTTTACACTTAGAGTATTTTCTAATGCATTGTGTAAAACTTCCAAAGCATTCTTCACTTCAGTACTTAGTGCATGTTACTGAGACACTTTGGATGTTTTGGGTTGCATCAGACTTAAGGAATCCTTACACATAGCATTGATCAATTCTTCAAATTCATTTTTCTCAGTCTGAGTGGCCTCTGATTGCCCAGAATAAAGCACCATTTCTAGACTTTGTTCCTCATGCTTTGTTTGACTTGTATCTTCTTCTTATTCTTCATTGTCAGAGACAGATTGGTTCTCATCATTATCAACCTTTTCTTGTGTATCTTTCCTTTCATCAGCCATTGCACTTCTTTGAATCTCAATTATCAGCTCAAGTTCATAGATCCTTTTGTTTTGGCTATGAATTTCATTTTCAAGATTAGAGATGATTTTAGCTTGTTCTTCTATAATGTTCTCTTATTCTTCCATTGCTATGGTTTGAATGGAAAGAGTGTCAACATGTCCACTCACTTCTTCTCTTGAATGATTGAGTGCAACTTTTAAGTTTTCAAGTTCTTTCTCTTTCTCCTTCTTTTTAGCTTCATGTTTTTCTTTAAGCTCTTTCAACTCCTGCTCCTTTTCATCAAGCTCTAAAATCCTATCATCAATGATTCTAGCCCTTCTATTCAATATTCTTTCCATCCTTTCAACCTTTTTTAGAGCTCAGATATCAACCTATCCTTTTCATTAAGCATGTTTGTGTCAGATTCAGCAAAGCTTTCTGAGGGAGCAGTCTCAGAAGTTGCTCTCTTTGTAGGCATTTGAGTATAATGATCCTCTTTATCTGAAGATTATTTGTATGCTTTAGAAGCACTAGTTGATCCTCCAAATTCAGCAGGGTAATCATGGGTGGGCAAAGGTTGGTATGGTGATGTTTGTGATTGATGAGATGGTAATATTGGAGATTGATGAGGTGGTGATATTGGAGAGTGATGATGTGGTGATATTGGAGATAGTTGTGGTGATGATTTTGGTGTTGGTTGTGGTGTTGGTTGTGGTGATGGTTGTGGAGTTGGTTGTGGTGTTGGTTGTGGTGTTGGTTGTGGTGATGGTTGTGGAGTTGGTTGTGGTGTTGGTTGTGGTGTGGTTGTGGTGTTGGTTGTGGTGATGGTTGTGGTGTTGGTTGTGGTGATGGTTGTGCAGCAGCTTGTTCTTGTGCTTGAACTTCTTGATTTATCTGCTGAATCGTCCATGGAAGAATAGGTGAGTGAACCCCACTGTAAAAGTTTCTTGGATCCCTCTTCTTAATGTATTTGTAAGATCTTGCATCATAGTGAGGAACATCAAGCACTGGTCCCTTATTAGCAATATCAAGGAATGATTCATTGATCAGGCACTGAATGAATCTTGGATACATCAAGAACTTGTATCTTCTCCCCTTTTGAATGTTTGAAATCATGCCATTGAAGACATAGGCAGACATGTTGAATGGCCTGTTTGAGCAGAGAGCACAAATTGCTGAGGATGTGATGATTGGAATGTCATTCCATCCTATCTTTCTCTTGGATAGGTAGTGCTAAAACATATGAATTTGGAATCTCCAAGGTAGATCAACCAATCCTTTAACAATTTGTTTTGCTTCATATCCTCCTTCATAACTAATTTCAGCAAAGAATGTGGTTATTTCTTCATCATCCAGCTCCATAGGTGCATTAGCATCATCACCAAATTGTAAGCATCTTCTAACAAAATCTTCAATGATGCTTAGAGTGTGATCATTGTTAATTATCCCATTTAATGTTCTAACACCATCAGCTTCAATTACCTCAGCTGAGTTCCAAAAGGACCTGATGAGGTTCTCATAAATGGTGGGTCTCATAATGATAGCATAGGCTACCCTTGTGATAGATAAGAATCTAATCATTCTCTAAGTCCTTCAGCTTCAGGCACATCAGGGTTTAAATAACCGCTGACATTATGGAGCTTGCTCCATGAAAGATTTGCCATGTAATCTGCACAAGAGACATATGTGTCAGTTATCAGTTTGACTTTAAATGGTCAAGGATGAACGTTTGTCATTTTTGTTTCATTGTTGTCATAGCAAATGGTGAGTTTTTTTTCAACAATCACAGTTTCTATGTTTAAACCATTAATGAGATGTTGTTTCATTGATTTGTTACACATTTTTCATTTTTTTATCATGCTCTGTTCTTACAACAAACATGAATATCAAGGTTTTCATGATGAGAAGAATTTCTGTTGGTTTGCATGCTCATTGAAGTCGAAAAGGTGTATTATGTTACATCAATAAGACATTTTTTTGTGTTCTTCATTATCAGTTGGTTCATTGTTTGATATAGGTTTAACAGTCTGAAACTTAGGTCTTGATTAAAAATTTTTTATGGAAATTTCACCTTGTTTCCGATACAAATGTGGTTTCAGAATCGATAACAAGAGCAAATTGAGTAGAATCAAACGAAAATATTTGATTGTTTATGATGAATATGATCGAAGTGGGTGTGCTGTGTGTTTGCGCTCGTCTTACTATAAAGTCTCTCAATTTGAAAAATATTGGATGACCCATTTAAATTCCATTAAATAGTCAAACAATAGCTTTTACAAGATTTTACAAGTTTAAGAGCAAATGCGGTCACCACTGTAGCAAATGCGAAAGGGTAAATTTTTTGACTTTTAGTCATCCGCATTTGTTAACTGTGGCAAATACGGAAGACAAACTTTGAACTTTGACTATCTGCATTTGGTCACTGTTGTAAATGCAGAAGTTTTGTTACTTTTGATTCATTCTATCCGTATTTGTTCACGGTAGTAAATGCGGAAGAACTAAGTTCATCGGCATTTATTCACTGTAACAAATGCGTTTGACAAAACTTATTCAGCATTGCTCACTGTAGCAAATGCGGAGGAATAAAATTTGTCAGCATTTGCTAACTGTAGCAAATGCGATAGAATCAAATCCACATTTACTTGATCATCATTCATTCACAAGATACTGGTCACTTAATTATCTCTGCTTGATCATACATGAGCATTGAAGATGTTTATCCACAAATGTGGATAGATAAAACAAATGCGGAAGTGTAAATTTCATCCGTATTTGACAAATGTGGATGAACACTTGAAATTATTTTACCTGCATTGACGAATGTGGTAGAACAATTCTTGTTCCGCATAGATTTTAACACTTCAAAATTTCATGTATACTTGTAATACACTAATGCGGTAGAGTAAAATCATTGTCCGCATTAGTGGCACTTGAAAATATACTGTTACACGCATTGGATATATGCATGGGTTACCTTCACCCGCATTGACCAATGCATTTACCTGCATTAACTTTTGAACTTAATCATAAGTTAATGTGTTTGAATTGATTATTCATCTTATGAAGACTTGTCCTTGATTGATTTTTCTTATAAAGTTGACTCTTGAAGTTGTCAATTCTTGCTTGGATTGATATACAAGTTTCCCAATATTGACAGATCTTGGACTTATCATGCTTCTAAGAATCTGCATAAGCTGAGATATAATGGTATAACTTTTGCAACAAAACCATTATTTTCCTTTTGTTTTTTTGAATATATTAAGAAAATACTTTAAGCAAGAAAAGAAAATTTGTACAGACTTACTCAAAAATTTTAAATTACTCCCCCTAAAGTTTGTATCCACATGTGGATAGAAACTTTAAAGATTTAAAACCTTTGAATATTATTTTGATTTTTAATAATGAAGATAAGAATATCTTTTGTTGGGATCATATCAATCTTGCATTACACTTGTGCATCCTTTATGATTAAATGGACTTGTTCATGAACTTGAAGATTGAAGGTATGTTTGTCCTCTTAAACTCATACCAGGTTGATATTTTGATGAAAATGATTTTTATCATGTTTTTGGTTGATTTAATTATTCAATATGTACCTCACACACAAGCATGGAATGATCAACCATCCTTGTACAATGTATGGTATAACTTTTTCACAGCTTTTCTTACCAGGTCACTTAAGTTATGAAATCTCATTTTCACTGATCCTCATTGGGATTCTTTTACTTTGATCCTTTTTCATGATGATCCACATTAGGATTCTTTTCACTTCACTTTGGAAGGTGATCCATGATAGGATTCTTTAGTTCATTCACTTGGAATGTATTACTATTGTTGATTCATCCAATTTTGGATGTGTTCCACATTGGGAATCTTTTGGATCATAACATCTGTACTATGTGCAAGTTTCATCAGGTCTTTGCTTAGCAAAACAAAGATGGAACATGATGTGGTGAAAGAGATTCATAAAGTATCATTACCTGGTGTGTTTAGGTTACTACACACACATGCATTCAAATAAGCCAATACATACCTGTACTTTGTGATGTGTGTTTCACAATTGAATAAGTCTTTAATTCATCACTGCATGTATCTTTTCTTCCAAGTTGAGCCTACCAACATATCTGGTAAGTCATTTCAGTCTTTCATATTTTGAAATTAAGCACAGTAATGATATAATGACTGCAATTATATCATTTCCCACAGAATTCTTTTCTTCATAAAACTTGATTTCTTTTTGTGGTTTTCTCATGTTTTTAATTGTTTTTGATGTTTTTCATGGTTTTTACTCAAGGTGAATCATGCCAATTAACTGAACCAGGAATTAAAACCTACTAGGTTCGAATGCCTTAGTAAACAAATCAGCTAATTGATTTTTAGTTGGTACTTGAATCAATTTGATTAAACCTTTTTCAGCACAGTCTCTCAAAAAGTGATATCTAATCTCAATGTGTTTTGTTATTGAGTGTTGAACTGGATTATTAGTTGTAAAAACAGTTGCAGTGTTGTCAATAGAAATTGGCGTGTGCAAGAAGTTAAAACCATAATCAAGCATCTGGTTTTGAATCCGGAGTACTTGAGAGCAACATGCTGATGCATCAATATACTCAGCTTCTGCAGTGGACACAGATACATTTGTCTACTTCTTGCATTGCCAAGATACTAGTCTGGGACCAAGAAATTGACAACCGCCGGAGGTGGATTTTCTATTGAAGTTGCATCCTCCATAATCACTGTCTGTGTAGGCATAGAGATTAATTCTCCTTCCTTTGGATACCATAACCCAAGAGCTGGTTTACCCTTCAAATATCTGAATATCCTCTTGACTGCGTTCACATGTGATTCTTTTGGATCAGCTTGATATCTGGCACACACACAAACACCTAACATGGTGTCAGGCCTACTTGCTGTTAGATACATAAGTGAACCAATCATTGATCGATAGTGAGTCTGATCCACTGATTTTCCTTCAGGATCAGGTCCAATCTTTACTTTAGTATCCACAGGAGTTCTGATGGATAGACAATCAGCAAAGTGAAATTTCTTCAATTGGTTTCTACATATTTTGATTGATTGATGAAGATTCCATCTACTGTTTGTCGGACTTGCACCCCTAGAAAGAAGGTGAGTTCTCCCATAGCACTCATTTGGAACTTTGAGTGCATAAGGTCTTCAAATTCTTTGCAGAGTTACTTGTTTGTCGAGCCAAATATAATGTCATCCACATAGATCTGGACTAACAACATATCTTTTCCTCTTTTTCATCTGAAGAGAGTCTGATCAATCTTTCCTCTTTTATATCCATGTTCAAGAAGAAAGGATGATAGAGTCTCATACCACTTTCTTGGTGCTTGATGAAGACCATACAGAGCTTTGTCAAGCTTGTAAACTCTATGAGGGAAATCTGGATCTTCAAAGCCAGGTGGCTGACTCATATAGACCTCCTCAACAATCTTTCTATATAGGAAGGCACACTTTACATCCATTTGATAAACAGTAAATTTCATGGATGCAGAATATGCAAGAAAGATTCTGATTGCTTCTAGTCTGGCAACAGGTGCAAACACTTTGTCATAGTCGATTCCTTCTTCCAGAGTGTATCCTTGCGCCACTAATCTTGCTTTATTTCTGATGATAATCCCTCTATCATCAGTCTTGTTCCTGTACAGCCATCTAGTACCGATAGGGTATTGTCTTTCGGGAAGATCTACCAGTTGCCATACTTCTTGCTTCTTGAATTGGAGCAATTCTTCCTGCATTGCTTCAATCCAGCTATTGTCTTGAAGTGCCTCTTTGATATTCTTGGGTACTGTTTGACACAGAAGCATGAGAACAAACAGATGTTTACAATACTTGATTTGCTTCTTGTCACCCTCTCATTAAGATCACCAATAATGGTTTCAACTGGATGATTCTTGTGTATTCTTGTGGATGGAATGGTGTCACCAGCAATAGTTACATCAAGATTGGAGACATTTAGTTCATTATGGTCAGAGGCACATTCATCTGGTACTGTTGTTGAATTATGAAGATTTTCATACTCTGTTTTAGTTCCTGCCTCAGCTTTAGTGCACTGTGATTGCTTGCATCATTTTATGTACCTTGTGTTTCAACTAGAGGAGAAGCCTGTTTTTGATTTCTAATCTCATTTGACAAGTCATCTGAGTGAGATGGTACCAGGCTTGGACCTCCTTCAGTAGAACACTAAGGTTTTGTGATGGTTGTCTTATGGGATCAGCTGAAGAGGAACATCTTCATTCATGTGTTCATCAAATGTAGGAGGAATGAAAGGTAAATCATCTCTTCTTTCTACAATTGACGAAGCAGCATCATTGAATGTAGATTTCCTGCACACAGACAAGTGAAATTAATCAATACTTTGTAAATGTGTCAATATCAAACAACCAGTCGGGACCATTTGTAGATTTGGGAAAAGAATGTTCCTTGAATTAAATATTTGTTGATTCATCAATAATGTTCAATCCAGGATTGAACACTCTATAAGCCTTTGAAACAGAAGAATAACCTACAAAAAATCCTTCATCAGAATTGGATAAAAATTTTCCCAAATAGTCTCGGGTGTTTAATATTGAGACAGGACTACCAAATGATTTGAGGAATCCAATAAATGGTTTCCTATGAAAGAGCAGTTCATAAGGTGTCATGTTACATTCTTTAACAATCAGAGTTTGATTTTGTACAAAGCATGATGTGTTAACTGCTTCTGCCCAGAAGGTGATTAGCAGTTTAGCATCAGCTAGCATCGTTCTAGCTGCTTCAATCAGTGTTCTATTTCACCTTTCAGCTACCCCATTTTGTTGAGGAGTTCTAGCTGCACTGAATTGATGAGCAATGCCTTTGGTTGTACAAAAGGAACTCATACTTTCATTTTTGAACTCAGTACCATTATCACTTCTTATTATTTTGACCTTAAGATCAAGTTGATTTTCAATTTTAGTGATAAATTCTTGTATGATTTGGGATGCCTCATTTTTATGAAGTAGGAAGAACACCCATGTGAATCGTGAAAAGTCATCAATGATCACTAAACAATACTGTTTCTTTCCCATACTCATTACATGAGTTGGTCCAAATAGATCCATGTGAAGTAGCTTCAATGGAGTATTGTTAGTGTTCACAAGCTTGGTTTTGTGAGACGATTTGTGTTGTTTTCCTTTGAGGCACGCTGAACATTGATCAATAAAATTAAATTCTTTTTTAGGAAGACCAATGACATGGTTTCCTTTGACCAACTTGTCACATTTTTAAAGTTTGTGTGCCCCAAACGTCTATGCCAAATGTATGACTCATCAAATGATGCTTTAACAAAAGACATTTTTCTTCTTTAGGTGATGCAGAACACAGGTTTAAGACATATGTATTATTCTTCCTCGTGTCTTTAAGACAACCCATTCTTCAGAGATCTGAAATCCAGGTTTCAGAATGTAGCAACAAGTGTCTATAAAGTGAGTGGAATATTTCTTGTCATAGATCTGAGACACGCTTAGCAGATTGAAATTCAGTTGTTCACAGTAGTTCACTCTGTCAAAGCTCAACATCCCGTTTGTCACAGATCCTTCTCCTGTAATTCTACCACCCTCTGAATCTCCACCAAATGCCACAGTGGTTCCTTGTATGTGCTTGAAGTCATGAAGGAGGGAACGATCTCCAGTCATGTGTCAGGACCATCCACTGTCTACGTACCATAGGCTATTAGACCTGTGTGGATGAACCTGGAAGCAAAAAGAACTAATTAGAATAAGGAACCCAAGCCATGATGGTCTTGAGTTCCTATTCCTATTCATGATGGTGACCTCATGGTATTTCCCTCTAATTGTGGTTTAGATGGAGGTGTCCTGGAGAGTTTGGTAATGAATGGTTATCATCTCATCAACATCTACTGAGGATTCAGATGAGTAATAAAATCATTGGTCTCTATTTCTTTGTAGAAATTTAGCCCGTTTTTCATTATCAAAAGTTGTTTTGTTTTGGAAGGTCAAGTTGGTGTTTCATTGTGAGATGTTTCTTTGACCCTTCTTTAATTCCTTCAAATTATTCCTGTCATTTGTTGATCTAGGTGTCCTAGATTGAGTATTGTGAAAATGAGGTCTGACAGAATACATCACAGTGGATATTTTTGAGATGGGCTTGTGTTGGGGATTCTCAAACCCTCCAATGTGTGCTTGTGTGGGGAATTCTCAAACCCTTCTGATTGAAGTAACAATCAGATGTATTGTGATTGTTCATGTCACAGATTGAACAATACTTATTGAAGTAGCAGTTTTTGGTGGAGTGATTGTTCATATCACAGATAGAGCAATATTGATTAAAAAGCATTTATCTGTCTTGTGATTGAACATTTCACAAATGTCACAATACATTTATTTGTTTCTTGAATCAGTTTTTGCCTTGTGTGACTTAGTTGATATTTTCTTTTGCCGAATTACTTTCTTTTCTTTAGGTGATGAATCAGAATCAACCCTTTTAGTAGTTTGCTTCATAACACTACCTTTGTTTAATTGTCTGGGCTGTTTCTGTTTCTTCAACCCATTTCCCACTTCTTTCTCAAACTGGTCAACATGTTCCTTGTTACAGATATCAACCAACTCCCTACCTTAATCTTGAAGACTGAGGGTCTGATAATGTTTTATGTGTGGAACTCAGTGTTACTGTTTGTTTCTTTTGTAGTGAACTTTTTCTGATTTGCCAGAATTTTTGGGAATATAATCTCATTATCAGAACTACTCTTAGTATGGGTTTCACTGTCTTCACATATTTCTTTTTACCTTGTAAAATAGATGTATGAATTTTATAAAAGGGACAATTGCTTTTACAGGGCTTGATGGTTTCATGACACTCAATGTCTTGTCTGAACACTCTTTGATTTTGATTGGGTGACCTAACTTGATTTTATCCTTATTTGTTTCAATATAAGCATCAGGTTTGTTTTGAGGATTGGTCACTTGTTTTACTACAGATTTAGGTTCTATAGTTTTAGTTTCAATTGCTTCAGTGAGTGAGACAGATTCAGGCATGATAGTGTAGTTGTCATTGTATGGTGAAGAACATGAATTATACCCAATCCCTGACATGTCCTTTGGATCATTTTGGGAATCAAGCATCTCTTGCAGCTTGACTGAAGACATTTGAAACTTTTCAAGTTTCACTTCAGTCATAGATTGTTGAGCCTTAGATTGAGCTAACTTTTCAGTAAGTAGCTCATTCTCAGCTGCAAGAGTGTACTTCTCACCATGCAGTTTTTCTATGTTAGAGATGAGAGATTTAATTTTGATTTCAAAGTTTTATATTTCTCTCTTCATCATCTCTGATGAGATAAAATCATCCTCCTCATTGATGAAGGCATTTTCCACAAAATGAGATTCTGATGGAAATTTGTAAGCCTCAATCACTCTTGGTCCACCAAGATTTCTGCTTCTTTCATCAAGTTCTAAAGCTTCAATTTTGGCTATCATGATGTCTAAAGTAGTACTCTCAAGATCAAGAGTATTTTTCAGCATGGTTACATTCTGTTTCCAGCTTTCAGGGAGACTGTGAAGCATTTTCTTGTTTAATTCTTTAATCTTGTAAGTGACTCCTATGATTTCCAAGTCACTTACTAATTGTACATATTTGTGTAGTTGTTTAGATATTGATTCTCCCTTGGTGTGGTGGAATGTTTCATATTGATTAACAAGCTTATCCTTGTTGATTTCAGCCACCTCACTGCTTCCTTCACACATGATTTTCAATGCATCCCACACAGCTTTTGCAGTCCCATACTTCTCTAATCTTTTCAGCACATCCATCTTGAGTGCTTGAGTTAGAATGGAGTAGGATTTGAGGTTAATCTTGATTTTATTGTAGTCTTCATCATCTAGAGTTAGATCTTCAATGGGTATTCTAGCAGTTCTGTAAATTGCAGCTTGATCTATAGACAGAGTGATAGGGATGTGTGGCCCCTTGCATATTGAGATCTAGAAATCAGGATCTACACCTATGATGTAATTCCTAAACCTGATTTTCCACTGTTTAAACTCAGATTTATGTTTAAGCATAGGAGGTTTAGGTGTATGACCAAGTTTTGAGTAGTTGTTAGAATCCGTTTTAACTAAGTGTTTAACTGGTATAATATAGATTTAGATGATTTTTAGGATTGATTAGTCCAACTTGTCCAAACAGTTCAAATAGATTTCAGAACCAGATCTGTGATTGTATTGAGTTTCTTGCGGTTGACAGGAGTAATTTTTTCCGTTTACTAAGTAGAGATAATGATATTCACTACTAGCAACTCGATTACCAGATCAATCAAATTCTATTCAGTTCTTGCGCAGATCTGAAAGAGAATCGAGAGCCAAAGCTCTGATACCAATTGACTGGGGTTGAGTAAGATTGAGATTCTTACTGTGAATCAAATATGGTAATCAAGTCAGTAATTGAATGGCGGAAACAAACAATCAAAGAACATTCAATGCAAGAAAATTACTCATAAATGCCTTTGTATTGTATATATGAAAGTTGATGAATTACAGATAATAATTACAACAAAAATTCTCTATATCTATCAGCCGTCACCTCAGGTACGAGGTTATCTATTCTATTTATAGGCAGACATAATGCCTATTACAAAATGACTAAACTAACCCTGAACTATTACATTAGAACTAGTCTAAGTCTTCATCCGCATCTTTGCTTGTACATCCGTATTGACAAATGCGTATGAATTAACTTGATCAGCATTTCTTCACTTGATCATCCGCATTAGTATGTTGGTCATCCGTATTGGTTAATGCGGATGAACAAATACTTATGCACATTTGTTCGGTCATCCGCATTTGTCTAATGTGGATGAGCAAAGTCTTGTCCGCATTAACTTTTAGTCTTCCGCATTTGTTAATGCGGAAGAGCAAATACTTGTCCGTATTTGCATTATGTCTTCCGCATTGACAAATGCGGAAGACAACTCTTGTTCTTTTTCTTAGCAGAATTTTCATCCGCATTTCTTCTTGGACTTAAGGATTCCAGTAGAGCAATCATCAAATCACCCATTGAGTTGGCATGTATGATCCTTTCAGGGTGCCATAAAAACCATGAACAAATTGGTTAAAAATAACTAGGTACATGGCGTGCCCAAAAAGGAATTTTTTTGTAGAGATAACTGTGTGGCTTGCCTGAAAAGAAAGCAACATAGAGTCTCTCACAAATCCAAAGAGGTTAACTCTATCACCACCCCATTACACTTATTGAACATGGATTTATTTGGTCCAACAAGCATAATGAGTATTGGAAGGAAATCATATTGCCTTGTGATAGTAGATGATTTTACAAGATTTACATGGGTATTCTTTTTAAGAACTAAAGATGAAACTGCTGAAACTCTAAAGTCTTTTATTTGTAAAATTGAAAATCAAAATGATGACAAGGTAAAGATAATCAGGAGTGATTAAGGGACTGAGTTTAAGAATCAAGTTCTTGACTTATTATGTAACTCAAAAGGGATTACCAAACAATACAGTGCTCCTAGAACTCCTTAACAAAATAGTGTTACTGAAAGGAGGAACAGGACACTGATTGATGCTGCTAGGACCATGTTAGCTGATTCAAAGCTGCCTTTAACATTCTGGGCAGAGGCAGTCAGCACTGCATGCTATGTGTAGAACAGGGTCCTCATTGTTAGGCTATATATAAAGACCCCTTATGAGCTATGGAACAAGAGGCCACCATTCATTGGCTTTCTAAGGTCCTTTGGCAGTAGGTGTACCATACTTAACACAAAGGACAACTTGGGAAAATTTGCTGAGAAGTCAGATGATGCTATCTTTGTTGGATATTCCTCTACCTCTATTGCTTATAGAGTCTATAACATCAAAAATCAAGAATTTGAGGAATCATCCAACATTGTTGTTAATAAGCACACTCCTTGTGTTAGGGGGAATGGCCCTGATTATATTTTTGACTTGGAATTATTTCCAAACTATTCCAAACCATCTTGTGAGAATGTTTCAGCTGGAATAGGTACTCAAAGTGATTCTGATGAAGACCAGCTATTTGAGTTACCCAAACCTCTTCCAAGTTCTCTAAGAATCTCTGAACTCCAAGCTCCTATCATTGATAGATCCGATAGCATGACCATTTCTGAAACCAGTGGAGCTTCAACAAGTTATCAACAAAGTGAGTCTAATAACTCATCAGCTAATAACATATAACACCAAGCTGATGGAAGTAGTATTCTGAAGGAACAAGCAACTGTTAATACTACCTCTCAGTCAACTGATGCTGATGAGGTTTCTCTTTCATTCAATCAATCATCATTGAATGACATTGAAACAACAACTGGACCAGGGATTTAAGTTCCTAGCAAAATATGTCCAACTTGGATCTATGTTTGCAACTGGAAGTGATTCCTAGACTAAGGATTCACAACATCACCTAGCTGAGAACATCATAGGAGAAGTCTCTGAAGGCATAAGAACAATGGGACAAACTCATCATGGGAATGTTTGCCTATACTCGTGCTTCCTGTCTCAGATGGAACCTAAGAAAGTAGAAGAAGCCTTAAAGGATAGTAGTTGGTTTGAGTCAATGTAAGAAGAGTTGCTTCAATTCAAGAGATAAAAGGTTTGGAACCTTTGCCCGTTACCATATGGTCAAGTACCTATAGGCACCAAATGGGTTTTCTGAAACAAGAGAGATGACAGAGGCTTGATCATCAAGAACAAAGCTAGATTAGTTGTTCAAGGATACACCCAAGAGGAAGGAATTGATTATACTGATGTCTTTGCACCTGTTGCAAGACTTGAGGTAGTTAGAATCTTCCTTGCTTATGCTGCATCCAAGAACTTTACTGTCTATCAACTTGATGTCAAGTGTTCATTTCTATATGGAAATATAGATAGGTATGTCAAGTGTGCATTTCTATATGCATTTCTATATGGAATTGACTGGGTAAGTAAGATTGAGATTCTTACTGAGAATCAAATATGGTAATCAAGTCAATGATTGAGTGGCGGAAACAAACAATCAAAGAACATTCAATGCAAGAAAAATACTCATAAATGCTTTTGTATTATATCTGAAAGTTGATTGATAATAGAGAATAAATGACAAGAAAATTCTCTATCTATTAGCCATCACCTCATGTACGAGGTTATCTATTCTATTTATAGGCAGACAAGATGCCTTTTACAAAATGACTAAACTACCACTGAACTATTACATCAGAACTAGTCTAAGTCTTCATCCGCATCTTTGCTTGTTCATCTTCAATTGACAAATGCGGATGAGATAACTTGATTGGCATTTCTTCACTTGATCATCCGCATAAGTATGTTGGTCATTCACATTGGTTAATGCGGATGAACAAATACTTATGCGCATTTGTTCGGTCATCCGCATTTGTCAAATGCGGATGTCAAATGCGGATGAGCAAAGTCTTGTCTGCATTGTTTCTTGGCCTTCAGCATTTGTTAATGTGGAAGAACAAATACTTGTCCGTATTTGTTTTATGTCTTCCGCTTTGACAAATGCGGAAGACAACACTTGGTTTTCTATGCAAGATCTTCATCCACATTTATTCTTGGACTTGTGGGATTCCAGCAAAGCAATCATCAAATCACCCATTGAATTGGTATGTATGATCCTTTCAGGGTGCAACAAGGTACCATTTCATTAGAGATACTAATGAGAAAACCTGATTAAATTAGTCAAAGTTGATTCAAATAAACAATATGCTGACTGTTCACCAAAGCCTTTGATGAACAAAGATTTAAATTCATTATGGCTATTGGGATGATAAACATTGACTAATATATCTCATTTGAAAACCTTTTTAAACATGTGTCTTGTCTTTTGTCAAAGAACAATCTAAGCCTTGTCACACAAAGTATTTCTTCACATTTGACTAAGTGTGAGTATATCCAAAGAGAAAATTACCCTCGGATGAACTCCTCATTATCTTCCAAAGGCAATTCACTCAATTCAAGTTTTATCTTCCGAAGAGTTTTTAGTCTCGGAAGCTTATCTTCAATGCTTCCGAAGCTTGAAAACTTCTTCTTTTGAAAGACACTCTTATTCTCGGAAGTAAACTCATTTACCTTTGGAAATGAGTTTGGCTTCGGAAGAGAAAACCATCGGAAATACTTTTACCTTCGGAAGAAGACCTCTCTCTGTAACGGAAACCTTTGGGCCCCACACAATAAAAAGCAAAGATTTTATCAATGATGTCAGAATCTTTTGAATGGTTTTTCACCTTGCCGCCACTTTCACATCTTACCCCAAACCATCTTTTGACCTTATCCACCCAACACCACCATTTCACCTATTTAAATAATCCCGACTCATCACTTCAATATTTTTACCAGTTTTACTATCCAAAGCACTTCCCACTTCAACCTTCTCCATTTTCAAACTTGTTTTCCTCTATTCTTTCTCACAATGGAACTAAACCTCAGCACAATCAAGTCGCACTTCTTGATTCATCCAGGGATGCTAACTTCTTTGAAATTATCTCATTTCTCACCCAATCTACCTATTATACTACCTTGACCGTAAACCCCACTATTTATCTTAACCAAATGGAGGAGTTTTGGGCCAATTTTCGTATCGAAACCCTAAATCAAGTTAGGGTTATCAGGTCGAGCATTTGTGGCCAGGAGTTGGTCATCTCTGAACAAATCATTGGGGAGCATCTGGAGCTTCATGATGTGTAACACCCGGTTATTTTTTTGAAGTTAGAAAGAAAGAATAAAGTGAAGAAAAAGAAAGAAAAGATATTTTACCCAAGTTGAGGGGTAAAACGTGTCAAAAGGGCAAAAAGGTTTGAAAGTGGGTGTAAAGTGGGCATGGCCGCCCGATCTCTTTATACAACACCCAATCTTCGGATTTTTAGGGAGAGAAAGTGTATATTCGGATGTTTTGAAGAACAAGAGCTGAAAAGTTGAATTTAAGGTAAGAAATTCATGGTTTTTTAAGTGTTCTTAACTGGCATTGCCTCGGTTGTATGCTTATGTGTGTTGTGTGTGTTCGGGTGTGTTTTTGGTGGGTTTCTAGGCGGTTGAACTCAATTGCAAACGAGTTTGGAAGGATCCATACTCAAGAGCTATAAAGGTGAGTTATAGAACCCCTCTTTTACATGTTTTAACTGACTCTGGGGCTGGAAATGCATGAATGTATGTTTTTATAAAATTGGGTTTCATACCCGTTGTATGAATGTGTGTATGATGTGGGTGGGGTTTGATTTTGGGCTATGTTCATGTTTGATGATCTTATGGTTGTGTTTCTATGGCTTAGAATGTAAGGTTTAAGCTTAGAACATGATAGATGGTGTTTAGGGACCGAATTATAATGTTAAGTGTGCCCTAGGCTACTCCTGCGCTCAAACAGTAGCTCATACACCTAAGTTTTAGAATAACTGCTTAAGTGTGGAAAATGCGAATGAAGATTGGCAAATGCGGATAGCATTGACAAATGCGGATGAGCATTGACAAATGCGGATGAGCATTGACAAATGCGGATGAGTAAAAGTCAATGCGGATGAGTAAAAGTCAATACGAATGAGTAAAAGTCAATGCGGATGAGTAAGGAGGAAATACGGATGAGCATTAACAAATGCGGATGAGTAAAAAGTCAATGCGGATGAGTAAAAGTAAATGCGGATGAGCATTGACAAATGCGGAAGAGTAAAAACTCAATGCGGATGAGTAAAAGTCAATGCGGATGAGTAAAAGTCAATGCGGATGAGTGAGGAGGAAATGTTGATTAGTAAAAGTCTATGCGGATGAGTAAAATGAAATGGGGATGAATAAAAGTTAATGCGGATGAACAAAAGTTAATGCGGATAAACAAATGTGGATGAACAAATGCCGATGAACAAATGCCGATGAACAAAAGTTAATGCGGATGAACAAATGTGGATGAACAAAAGTTAATGTGGATGAACAAAGAGGAAATGTGGATGAACAAAGAGGAAATGCGGATGAACACTTAGAATATTTTCTGACTTTTTGGGGAAAAAGTGAAATGTAGGCTTTGACTTGGGAGGTTCCCGGAGGTTCATGTAAGCTAACTTTTGAGGTCATAGATGATGCGATGTGCATTGTATGATGATGATATGATGTATGATTGATGCTTATGCATGATGGTATGTATGATGTATGTTATGTATGCATGATGATGCCTTGTATGGTGATGTTGTATGTTTATGTTTGTGTTCCTTGTTATGTAGGATTATGTTTCTATGGCTTTACGTTGAATGTTAATGAATGAAATGAAGAGTATTATGTAACGTAAAGTGGAAGATAATGAAAAGAGGAACGTAATGAATGAATGCATGCATTAATGAATGAATGAAAGTATGAAAGCCTTGCAAGCATATGTATGGAGGTTCACACTCAATGAAGGGTGTTAGCTCAACCGTGTGCGGGTTAGCTACCCCAGAAGGATGCACATTGGGCCTTGATCTGTGTGATTAAGCAAATGTATGGAGATCACACCCGATGAAGGGTGTCAGCTCAACTGTGTGCCGGTTAAATACCCAATGAGGATGCACACAGGGGTCCAATTCTTGTGATTGACCATATATATGGGACCCTTAGCACTTACCCTAGGTACTGGAGTCAGCTTCATGCATAGTGTTCGGGGTCTACGAAAGACCTCAGGCCCAGTACGGGCTTTATGCATAACGGTGGGGTGAAGCACATGGCATTGGTCCGAATGAAAGTAAAGATTTAATGACGAATGTACGGAATGAACGAACGAAATGATGAAGATAATAAGGTATTATCTATGTGTATGTATAATGTATGTTCATGTACGATTGTAAAGGACGCTTTTAAATGAAAGATAAAGTATGTTTTATTTAAAGCAAGAACTCACTCAGCAACGTTAACTTTTTATGCATTTTCTAGTTGGCATGTAAATTTGCTAAGGATGGCACGGGGTGGCTACTTGGCTCTTTTGGATGGCATTCTTTTGTTAATGTTTTTGCATTATAATGCGAACAAATGAAATGTGTAACAAATGTTGTATTATTTTGCAAAAGCATTTTTAATGAAAATGTTGTTTTTAATGTTTCCGCTGCAACGTTTATTTCAAGTTAATGTAATTTATACGTTATATGAGCGATGATTATCCAGCTGTAAGTGACCCGGGAATGGGGCCTTACAAGTTGGTATCAGAGCCAAAGTTTAAGTGAAACGGGTAAATTTTCAAAATAAACCTTAACTTAAACTGAAAATGGGACAGAAAGGGAAGGGATGCCGGTCTGAGTAACCGCGTTCCATCAGGTATTTTCTTAATGTTAACCGGTATTACATGTGCATGTTATGTGGTTATGTGTTGCTTGTAGATTTAGATACTTGTGTAGTCAGGATAGGTAATGCTTGGGTTTGAAGAGTAAAGTAAGTGGCTAATCACAACTGGCCACTGCAATTAGGGACATACTATACTTGACATAAACTAAGTTGTTCCCTTGAATGACCGTGTTGGTGTTTGAATCTTTCAGTGTGTGTGTTAGAGGATAGCTGGTGGTAGATCATCTAAAGCTTCACATGGTGGAGGTGGTGGTGTCAAACCATAGGCTACGAGAGGAAGGCCTAGAGCCTAAAACGTGGTTCATGAAGAACCCGAGACCCCTCATCCGGAGGGCGGAGATAAGAGTGCTAATCTGAGAGCCTCAGTAAAGGAGGCTATTGTTGAAGAAGTGCATCAAGTCATGCAGACGATCTTATAGTGACTAAAGTGATTAAGGTTGTACGAGAAGGAGAGAGAAAGGAGAGAAACAGGTCCTCGGGAGAACGGGAGCGACCAGAGCCTGAAACGGTTCTCTTCGATGATGAAGAGGAGGAAGAAGAAGAGCCTGCGCCGGAGGCGGCACGAGGCTGTAACTACGGAGCATTTCAAGGGTGCAAGCCTCCTACTTTTGATGGTAATGGCACTGCTGTTGCTGTTCACCGATGGGTGAGAGAAATGAAAGTTTTTCTGAATATTAGCGTGTGCCGAGAAGACCAGAAGGTGAAATTTTCTTCCAACTCGTTTGTGGACTCGGCTCTGTGTTGGTGGGACAATATAGTCCAAGCCAAGGGTAGTCGGGCAATTGGGAGAATGAGGTTGTCTGAGTTGAAAAAGTTGGTGATTGAGGAGTTCTGTCCTCATAGGGAAATGGATCAGGTGGAAAGAGAATTCCTGCTGCTGGAGGTGGGAACCATGACACATCAACAATACACCACTAAATTCAATGAGATGGCACGTCTGGTGCGGACCAAGTGATGCCTTTGTCACGAATGATTAAGAGGCACATTCAGGGTTTGCCAGCGGATATCCGTAGGGACATGATCACTGCCTGACCGAGCATGTTTAGGTCGGCGGTTGATTTGGCAGGGAGATTGTATGATGGAAGAACTGTGGTTGTGAGTAAAGGTAGCAGAAAGGTGGTGGTGACCGGAATTGGACTGAAAAAAGGTTTGGTGGGGGTGGTGCCCCAGCGAGTAACAAGAAGGCACGGGTATATGACTGTCGTGTGGTCACATCCGGTGCGGGAGTAAAGAGATGCAGCAAATGTGGGAAGGAGCATAGTGGTGAGTGTAAGTGGGGATCGAATGTGTGCTTCAAGTGTGGGAAGCCTGGTCATATGGCGAGGGAATGCAAAGTAGGGAGATGTTTCAACTGTGGCACGGAGGGCCACATAAGTAGGGACTATAGGAAGCCAAGGGCAGAGGGTTATGGGGTGAAGAAGACTGGGGGTGAAGTACCATGGGCAAGACCTAGAGCAATTACGATGACGCATGAGGAGGCTAGGACAGACCCTGATGTTGTGTCAGGTATGTTTCTAGTAAACCAAACTTTAGCCTCTGTGTTATTCGACTCTGGTGCTAGTAGAAGTTTTGTTGGACCAAAAGAACCAATGAGCCTGATCAGAAAAACCTCTAAGTCCCACAGACATTACAACTATTGAAGAAGATCACAATAGCTGAAGACATCAGCTGATTACAAGGTCTGAAGACAAAGTCTGAAGACAAGATCTGAAGATTTCTACTGAAGACAAAGTCTGAAAGTAAAGAACTGAAGACAAAGTCTGAAAGTAAAGTACTGAAGACAAAGTCTAAAGCAATCAGCTGAAGAAAACGTCTGAAATAGAAGTCTGAAGAACAAAGACTGAAGACAAAGACTGAAGACCAGAGTGATCAGTATTTGTCACAACAGCTGAAGTTATTAACTTCAGTAGTTGTGATGGTTTTCCTTTTCAGTACTTGTAATTTACCTTTCAACAGTTTATAGTTTCAGTAGTTTTAGTTCAGTTGTTTTATGTTCTTGTACTTAGCATTCTCTGAGATGTGATCAGTTTTTGAGAACATTCTCAGTAGTTTGCATAATTTCAGTTGTTTGTATAATTCTGTTAGATGTCACTATCAAATGACATCAGCAGACGTCACATTCCATATATAAGGAATGTTGACCTAATTGTAACTGTGTAACTTTCAGCCACCTCGAAAGCATTTGAATGAAATATTCCTTTTGCAGAATTCTCTCTCTCTCTATAACTGTGTACTATTCCATTGAATATCAATTGAGTTCTTGCTAAATTGTCTAATTCATTGTTCGAATTCTGCTGCAATCTACTCTAATTAATCAAACTTAGATCACTGATCCTAACAAATGGTATCAGAGCTGAGTACTTCAGATGTTGTCCCTAATTAATCAAACTTAGCACATGAAGCTAAGTACTTCAGATGTTGTCCCTCAAAGTACCTCAAGTACTAGAGGGCAAGTAACAACATCTAAAAAGCATTTCAAATCAACTGAAATAAAAGGATTAACAACTGCTGAGGAATCTATCATACAGTCTTTTAGGACGGATAGAGAATAGCTGAAGAACAAGTCTTCAGTTGTTACAGATCCTTCTGTACTTAACACAAGTACTGAAAGGAGGAAAGTACTAAAGATCACACCTTCAGTAGTTTCCACTTCAGCAGTTGATCAATCCAAGATGAAGAATAAGGCATGTGACATATGTGGTAAATTCAATCATCTTTCATATGAATGTTGGTACAAAAAGGGTTCCAAACTCAACAGAGATAAGCTCATTAAATGCAGATGGATGAAATGAAAAATGAGTTTGAGACCAAGTTTGTACCACAGTCATCCCAAATTGATAAACCCAAGGCTTCACCCAAATCCAAAAAAAAGATAGGATTTATCATAAAACAGCTGATAGTGTTCCTCATGATAAAAATCAGACTACGTCTGTGAATTTCAAGGAGGAAATGGTGGGCCACAAGAACTCATCAAAAACAAGTACTGATGTGTCACAAGAGCTGAAAGCTTTAGCTACAAATCAGACACAACTTGTTATGATGGTTTAGCATTTGTTGGGGAGAGTTAACCAACTAGATGCACTTGTGATCAAACCATTGAAAAGGTATTCCAAGACCAAATCCAAGGAATCTATTTCAGCACCATCTCCACCTTCATCAGTTGTTAATCATGAGAACAAGTTATGGTTAAATCTGTTGATGAAAACAGACCCAAAACCAAAAAGGTTTGGGTCTCAAAACCTAACTAGTTCCTTGTGATGAATGCAGGGTTCTTCAGCATGCCAAGGAAGCATCTGGTATGTAGACAGTGGAGGATCTATGCATATGATAGGGAGCAGTTCTCTTCTTACTGACTACTCTCAAGGAAAGAAGGGATTTGTTTCATTTGGAAATGATGCTAAGGGTTACATCATCGGGAAAGGATATGTGTCTAATGGAGAAATCAGATTTAATGATGTCAACCATGTGGAGAATCTCAAGTATAATCTACTGAGTGTCAGTCAGATGTGTGATAAAGGGCATGTTGCACTTTTCACAAGCCAGAACTGCAGGATTCTGTCTTCCATAGTTCTGAGGCTGATTGACAAGGTATTGGATGAACATACTCTCCTGAAGGTCAACAGGATTGGAAGAGTATATGCCCTGGATTTGTCAAAGAAGATTGATTTGAAGGGTCATCCTTGCCTGTTCTCCAAAGCCTCTCCTTAGGAATCTAAACTGTGGCACACAAGGCTGGGTAATGTAAATCTCAAAAACATGAATCAGCTGAACCACAATAGTTTAGTGAGAGGTCTACCAACAAAGGAGTTCCATTGTGATGAAACCTGCACTGCTTGTTTGAAAGGAAAACAACACAAAGTCTCATTCCTTCCTATTGAAGAACCTAAGTCCACTGCCTGCTTGCAGTTACTGCACATGGATCTATTTGGTCCTGTGAGAGTGATGAGCATGGCAAAGAAGAAATACTGTCTGGTAATTGTGGATGATTACTCCAGATTTGTTTGGACTTTCTTCTTGCATTCAAAGGATGAGGTTGCTCAGACGATTATAAACTTTATGTTGTATGTTGAGAAGCAGTATTCCCTATCAGTCAAGTGTATAAGGAGTTATAATGGAACAGAATTCAGAAACCATACACTTGATGATTTTTATCTCTCAAAGGGAATCAAGAGGCAGTTTAGCATCCCAAGGACTCCAGAACAAAATGGAGTAGTGGAGAGAAAGAACAGGACCTTATTGAAGCTGCAAGGTCCATGTTGGCTGACTCTGGTTTGCCATTGACCTTTTGGGCTAAAGCTGTCAACACAGCTTGCTATGTGCAGAATAGAGTTTTAGTAAATCAGAGGTTGATGAAGACTCCATATGAAGTTCTACATCATTTGGCTCCTCTAATTTCATTCTTCAAAGCTTTTGGGTGTCCTTGTTTCATTCTCAACACAAAGGATCAACTCCACAAATTTGATCCTAAGGTGGATGCAGGGTATTTTGTAGGATATTCATCCACATGCAAGGCTTACAGGGTCTTCAACTGCAGAACAAAGATAGTTGAAGAAACCTTGCATGTGAAGTTCAATGAATCTCCTAAGGATAAAATTCCACAAAACCCTGTGGATTTGTTTGATCTGGATATACTGCAATATGTTCCTTATCAACCTCCAGCTGTTGCAGATCATGTGAATAAATCATCTTCTGCAGCAAGTCTTCCACCTAGTGGTACTGAAGATGATGATGATATCAGTACTCACCTTTTTAAGTTTAGTGATCAACTGCCTGAGTCCACTAAACTTGATGTTCCTGTAGCTTCAGCAGCTCCATCCACAACAAATGCTGATGAGATTTCTGACTCTCTACATCATTTGAATTGCCATCTCATACTTGGTTTCAAGAGTCTGGATCAACATTGTTGCTGTTGAACCTGCTACAAACACTTGCACTGATCTTATAGTGTACCAAGAGCTGAAGAATCACCCCATGTCTCAAATCATTGGTGATATCAATGCCAGTGTCTCAACCAGAAGTCAATTGTCCAATTTCTGCCTCTATGCTCTCTTCATCAGTCAGCTAGAGCCAAAGAACTATCATGTTGCTTTAAGAGACAATGGATGGGTTGAAGCCATGCAGCTTGAGCTACTTCAATTCAAAAAGCAGCAAGTGTGGGAACTGGTTCCTCTACCCCCAGGTAAGTGTGCAATAGGCACTATGTGGGTGTTTAGGAATAAAACTGATGAAAATGGGCTTATTGTCAAGAACAAGGCTAGACTGGTTGTACAGGGGTTTTCACAAGAAGAAGGTATTGATTATGATGGAATCTTTGCCCCTGTAGCCAGACTGGAGGCAATTAGATTGTTCTTAGCCTATGCCGCATTCCACAATCTTAAATTTTTTCAAATGGATGTCAAAAGTGCTTTTTTATATGGAAAAATAAAAGAAGAGGTTTATGTGTGTCAACCACCAGGTTTTGAGGACAATAAACATCCTGATTGGGTATATAAACTTGATAAGGCTCTTTATGGGTTGAAGCAAGCTTCTAGAGCCTGGTACGAAACACTTTCAAATTTTCTTCTTCAAAATAATTTCACTAGAGGCTCCATAGATAAAACTTTGTTTATTAAGAAAGTGGATCAGCATAAGCTACTTGTTCAAATTTATGTTGATGATATAATTTTTGCTTCCTCTGATCCCCAGTTGTGTGATGATTTTACAAGTTTAATGAAACAAAATTTGAAATGAGTGCAATGGGAGAATTACAGTTCTTTCTAGGCTTACAAATCAAACAAAAGGATGATGGAACCTTCATTCATCAGTCAAAATATACAAAAAATCTTTTGAATAAGTTTGATTTACAACACTGTAAGCCCTGTTCTACTCCCATGTGCAACACCACACAACTGGATGTAGATCAGAAAGGTAAAGCTGTTGATGAAACACTTTACAGATGTATGATTGGGTCCTTGATGTACTTAACAGCTTCTAGACCAGAGTCTCATTTGATTGCAGTCAAGAGGATCTTTAGATATCTGCAAGGTACACAATCTCTAGGTATTTGGTATTCCACTGGACACTCTTGCAAATTAGTTGCTTTTTCTGATAGTGACTATGCAGGGTGTAAGTTAACCAGAAAGTCAACTTCTGGTGGATGTCAATTCCTAGGCAACTGTTTGATTTCTTGGCAGAGTAAGAAACAAACATCTGTTGCTACATCCACTGCTGAAGCAGAGTACATTGCTGCTGCAAGTTGTACATCTCAGGTACTCTGGCTTCAGAATCAATTATTGGATTATGGCATTACAAAGACTAAGACTCCATTGTTAATGGATAGTGCTTCAGCTCTGTGTATTGTCAAGAATCCAGTCCAGCATTCTAGGACCAAACATATAGAGATCAGACACCATTTTATTAGGGATTGTTTTGAAAAAGGTCTGATTGATCCAAAGTTTGTGCCAAGTGCTGATGAGCTTGCAGATATATTTACTAAGCCTTTGGACAGTTCAACTTTCCAAAACCTTGTGTTAAGGCTTGGTATGTTACAGCTAGAATAAGTGACAACTACTGATGATCTCAATAAACAAGTATTGATGACCATTAATAAACATATCACAAATAAGTACTGATAAGTTTTATTCTCAGTTGGTTTCATAACTACTGAAGACTAAATTACTTAAAAAGTATTGTACTTTCTGTTAAAAGAAACTGATGCAGTTACAACTACTGATGTAGTTATAACTACTGATGTCAGTAACAACAGATAAGTACTGATGTCCTATGAAACAACTGAAACAGCTAAAAAGTCTGATGAGTAAGTGTTGAGGACAGTATGAAACAGCTACAAAGCTAAGAATTGACGAAAACTACTGATGAGAATTTTCTCTTCAATCGTTTCCACATTGTTTCACCTTAAACAACTGATGACAAAACCATGTCTTTAGTAGTTTCATAACTACTGATGACTAACACCAAGTCCTCAGTTGTTTCCTACACCTGAAGCCAAAACCAAGGTTTTCGTAGTTTCATAACTACTGATGACCAACACCAAGCCTTCAGTTGTTTTCAAATGTCTGCTAGTTAAAACCAAGTCTTCAGTTGTTTTCATACGACTGATGACAACACCAACACTTTCAGTCGTTTTCTTTTCAGCCTTTTCTTAACCTATAAATACCTGCACTTATAGATGAGCGTTTCATTAGCCATTTTCTATCCTTCTCTCTCTCAACAATGGCGACCATGAAACTCAAACCCAAACACAATTGTGTTGCCTAACCCTCGAAATCGGCCTTTTGGAACAAATTTGATAATGCCATTGATCTTATGGTGGGTTCCCAATACAGAACCGCCTTTCTTTCGAATCCTACCATATACCCCGATTCCTTAAACCAATTTTGGACCAACGTCTCTGTAATAACTAGTGAAAATGATAGCCAAATCACTCTCCAGTCGTTGGTCTACCAGAAACAGGTTGTAATCACCCCTGACATCATTCGCAAAACCCAAAATTTGCATGATGCCACCTATATTAAAGAATACCCGAAAGGCACCATTGATATGTTTTTCTTCAACAACGGGTATGAAGGAGACTTAAGTGCTACAACCATTCTCAAAAAGCACTTCCATGATGCTGAAAGACTTATCTTCCACATGGTGAATGTCTGCCTTGCTCCAAAGACATCTTCATGAGATCAAATGTCCTCAAGATGGCAACAGGTATTGTACTCTATCTTTGAACGACAAACTCTAAATTTTCCTGAGATAGTGTTTATGGAACTTAAGGATCTGGCTCAGAAACCTGTGACAAACAGATGGCTACTATATCCCAGGTTTCTGATGGCCATAATTTTAAATCAATTAAAATCTGAAGGCCTTGTTGGTCTTGGAGTCCCTGCTCCAGCTGTTTTAGCTGAGGTATACTCCAGGCATAACTCTGACCCTACTCTCAAAGGGGCTGCCCGGCTGCTCAAACCCAAGCAGAGGGAACCCACAGCCTCCACCTCCAGATCCAAAGTCCCCACCAAACCCAAACCCCAAAAGCCCAAAAAGGCTACTTAGGGAGATGAGTCCCCTGTGGATGCCCCTGTACCACCAATACATGAAACACATACCGGTTCTAACCCCCAGTCATGTTAGAGACTCAACCAGCTGAACCGCACAGTTATCCTCTCCACAGGATCCTGTTGCAACCAAATTTGGGGATACCACATTACTGGAACCTATATCAGTTGAGAAGGTTACCATTGAAGAGCATCTCTCACCCTGGGTGCAATCTGCTTCTGACCAATCTCCAAATGCAACCGCCCCTCAAAGCCCAACCCTTATAGTTGCTAAAGTGCTGAGTCAGCTGCATTCCTCACCCCTTCACCAGACACCAATTATCACTGGGAATACCTCAACGATTGAGGGGGAGGACCAAAATGCTGCTGATAACCCACAACACAGGGGTTATAATGTTCAATCTCCAAGTGTAGAAGAGGAGGTTAGAACATCTGGTCAGGCTGCCACTTCTACTGATTCAACAAATGAACAAGATGAAGTTGGTAACATATATAAGACCTTACCAGAGCCAACTGCCAATGAAGGACAAAGTCTAGAGGCAGGAAGTCCCCAGAACCAAGAACTAGGGGCACATACATATACTGATCTACACTCAGGGCATGTACATCTTGATTTAATCAGGAGGTCAGATGATTCAGCAAAGACTGATGATGACCTGGGCTTTTTCTTTGATGTCTTAGCCCATAACACAATCCTAGAGACTGAGGTGAGTAGACTCAAAGAACTGCTAGCCAAAATGTCTCAGGATAAAAGTCCATCTGCCCCAATAAACCCACAGATGGCACTTTCATTTGAAGGTTTACCAAACACACAGCCAATACACTTAACTAAGCCACCAGCCACTGCTTTTGGCACCACCTCTCAGGGACAGAACCTCTCTGAGCAGATGGTTGCAACCTTTCAAAGCTCCTTACCTCTCATCACTCCCATCATCACTGAGATAATATATAAAGCCATTGATGAGAGGATCTCCTCAAATCTCCAAACACTCCTTGATGATGCTACATAAGTCACTTTCTGCCTTTCAAGCCCCTGATCCTAATGCACCAAAAAGGGGGAGACTACTAAGTCTAAGGCAGTGAAAGAAAGAAAAGGAAGAGAGTAGAAGATGAGAAAGAACCAGAAAAATAAAAGGAGTGGAGAAAGAACAAGAACTGATCTTATAGAAATAGCTGATCACAGTGCAAGAGCTGAGCACAAACAAAGAGCAGAAAGATCAGCTGATCACTTACAAAAGGAAGAGAAGTATTGAGTCAAAGTCTGATGGAGAAAAGTACTTAGAAGATCTAGTCAAAGATGCTGATGAAGCTCACAGCAGATCTATGGACAAAATAATAGATCCGCTCTTCAGACAGGGTCATGACACAGCCACATTAGATGTTGAGATCAGAAGGCTGGAGATAAATGAAATTCAAGCAAGATGGGCTAGTTACAGTGTGATGGATAGGGAAAGGTTGGAGATTATGATCAGATTTATTGCTAAATATCTAGGAAGATCATTGATAGAGATGAAGTCTTGGTCCAGAGACAATATATTGGAGATAACCAAGAAAATCTGTTCTGCTGGAAGCTACAACAAAGGTTGATCATCGAAGCACTGGATGAAGCAGTGCTGGGAAGAGAACTGAGATGGCAAAGCTATCAAAAGCCAAACTCACCACTAAATTGCTAGATCAGCCTTCTCATACTCCCACTCAAAAACAACCCTCAAATCAATCGTCTCTAAAATCTGCCAATTCTATCCCTAAACCAAAACCACCCACAAAACCAATTCCATTACCCCAAAAACCATCTCAAACCACACCCAATGATACATCCAGAAGGAGGAGAAGGGTGTTGAGGGTAGAAGAAGAAGAAGAGGATGAGAATGAAGATAGTCTACCAATCTCTGTTGTTCTCAAACTTAAAACACCTGAGCCCAGAAGTCAACAGATGATCACACCTGACTTGCAAATGCAAATGGTGAAAGTGAAGATTGAAAAAGAAGAACAGCAGTAGCAGCATGATGAACAATTTCTCAAAATGGTTGACAAGGAGTTCCCTCAGTCCTCATCCATTCAAGAAATGAAGAAACAAACTCTAAGGTTGTACACTCTTAGGCATACATTCCAGCATCAAAGAGAAAGAGTGAGGATTTGGCCAGACCCTAGGGTAAGTTCCAGAATACACAAGAAGACATACCAAGTAGATATCATGGCCAAGTGAAGAAGACTTTGAATGCTACAATTATGTTGGCTATGGTAGTCTCATCCTGGAAGATTATAGAAGAAGTCAAGAGAGCACACAACTCAAAGACAACCCCTCAATCTCTACTTGAGAACAAAATGATCAAGAAGGGGCTGTTATACAAGAGACTTGAAGATCTTCAAAAGAGTGAACTCCATTGTTGCTAGAAGGCTCTCATCCAGATGAATTCGCATACAGAGAGATCACAACTGTTGAGTTGAAGAATGGGAAGACAGTAAGGTATCTGTCTGAATATTATGGCCCTGAGTTCTTCTTTGAGGGAGAAGCAGAAGAACTCACCAAGGAGGAACAAGTTGTTCTCCTTGAGGCCTATGCAAGAGAGTCTTACAGACTCATCAACGGGAATTAGGTTTCATGGTTAGGACAAGACTCTGTGTCCAGTTTCCCCAAGACAGATTCCCTTCCACACTTAGCCAATCAAAAGATCAGAAACCTTTTCCTGACCTGTGCTTACATGATTACCTCTGAAGCTGATCAAGAGGGTGTTTCCGCCAAAGAATAAGTGGGATCATCAATAAACTTAGAGGTTTTGGCTGTATTGGTTCAGGGGGAGTTTGTTGGACCAAAAGAACCAATGAGCCTGATCAGAAAACCTCTAAGTCCCACAGACATTACAACTGCTGAAGAAGATCACAATAGCTGAAGACATTAGCTGATTACAAGGTCTGAAGACAAAGTCTGAAGACAAGATCTGAAGATTTCTACTGAAGACAAAGTCTGAAAGTAAAGAAGTAAAGACAAAGTCTGAAAGTAAAGTACTGAAGACAAAGTCTGAAGCTATCAGCTGAAGACAATGTCTGAAATAGAGGTCTGAAGAACAAAGACTGAAGACAAAGACCGAAGACCAGAGTGATCAGTATTTGTCACAACAGCTGAAGTTATTAACTTCAGTAGTTGTGATGGTTTTCCTTTTCAGTACTTGTAATTTACCTTTCAGTAGTTTATAGTTTCAGTAGTTTTAGTTCAGTAGTTTTATGTTCTTGTACTTAGCATTCTCTGAGATGTGATCAGTTGTTGAGAACATTCTCAGTAGTTTGCATAATTTCAATTGTTTGTATAATTCTGTTAGATGTCACTATCAAGTGACATCAGCAGACGTCACATTCCATATATAAGGAATGTTGACCTAATTGTAACTGTGTGACTTTCAGCCACCTCGAAAGCATTTGAATGAAATATTCCTTTTGCAGAATTCTCTCTCTCTCTCTATAATTGTGTACTATTCCATTGAATATCAATTGAGTTCTTGCTAAATTGTCTAATTCATTGTTCGAATTCCGCCGCAATCTACTCTAATTAATCAAAATTAGATCACTGATCCTAACAAGTTTTATTTCTGCTGCTTTCTATGCTAAAGTGCATGTTAGTAGTAGGAGTGTTGATGCGCCTTTGATGTAAAAACTGCCATAGGTAAGTCTTCTTGGATTTCTGAGATGGTAGAAGGTTGTGACATGGAACTAGAAGGTCATAAGTTTCTGGTTAGACCATTTGTGATGACCTTAGGTGGTTTTGATGTGGTTCTTGAGATGGATTGGTTAGCGTACTACGAGGCGAACATTGTGTGTCACAAGAAGATGATTCGTTTAACAGCGCTTGATGGGAGTTTGGTGACAGTTTATGGTAATCGAGTCACTACGATTCCGAAAGGGATTTCGATGGCGGTGGCGGGAAAGTGCATGAGGCGTGGATGTAGCGCCTACTTGGCCTATGTGAAGGATGTGGAAACACCAACACGACAACTATCCGATGTACCAGTTGTGCGTGACTTTCCAGACGTGTTCCCAGAAGACTTACCAGGAGTGCCACCTGACCGATAGATCAAGTTTCAAATTAATTTGATACCAGGTGCCCAACCTGTTGCCAAGGCACCGTATCGTTTGGCTCCGACTGAGATGAAAGAGTTGATAGAGCAATTGCAAGAGCTGCTCGATAAGGGGTTTATTAGGCTGAGTATCTCTCCTTGGGGTGCTCCGGTCTTATTTGTGAAGAAGAAAGACGATAGCATGAGAATGTGTATCGACTACCGTGAGCTGAATAATTTGACAATAAAGAACCGATACCCGTTACCGAGAATTGATGACCTATTTGATCAGCTTCAAGGTGCTAGTTGGTTCTCGAGGATAGACCTTCGATCCGGTTACCATCACCTGAAGGTAAAGGAGCAAGACATTCCTAAAACAGCTTTTCGCACGCATTATGGTCACTACGAGTTTCTCGTTAAGTCATTTGGTTGACCAACGCGCCAGCTGCTTTTATGGACTTGATGAATCGAGTGTGTCAGCCGATGTTGAATAAATTAATGATTGTGTTTATCGATGATATCTTGATTTATTCCAAGAGTGAAGAGGAGCATGTCGATCACATTCGAAAGGTGTTGGAGACGTTGAGAAAGGAGAAGTTGTATGCTAAATTCTCCAAGTGCGTATTTTGGTTGTGCAAGGTGCAGTTCTTGGGTCACGTGGTGAATCCTGAGGAGATTATGGTGGATCCAGCAAAGGTGGAGGCGGTTATGCAATGGAAGTCTCCCAAGACGCCATCCGAGATTCGTAGTTCTTGGGTTTGCTGGGCTATTATAGAAGATTCATTCAAGACTTCTCCAAGAACGCTTCTCCACTGACCAAGTTCACTTGGAAAGCTATAAAGTTCTTATGGGGTCAAGCTCAAGAGAAGGCATTTGAGGAGTTAAAGGCGAGGTTGACTCAAGCTCCTGTTTTGTCATTATCCGATGGAAGTGAAGATCTGGTGGTATATTTGGATGATTCCTACTCGGGGTTAAGGTGTGTGTTAATGCAGAGGGGAATAGTTATAGCCTATGCATTCCAACAGTTAAAGGTTAATTACCCTACTCATAATTTGGAGCTAGCAGCTGTGGTCTTCGCGTTAAAGATTTGGAGGCACTACCTATACAGTACAAAGTGCGCCAGATTCACCGACCACGAGAGATTGAAGTACTTCTTTGAGTAGAAGGACCTGAACATGAGGCAGAGGAGATGGTCGGAGCTTATAAAGGACTATGATTGCGAGATCCATTACCATCCGGGCAAAGCCAACGTCGTGGCGAATACCCTTAGCCGAAAAAAAGAGACCCGAGCCAATTCGGGTGAAAGCTTACCGGTTGATCATGACCTCTGATGTGATGAAGCAAGTCAAAAACTTCCAAGATGAGGCATTGAAAGAAGATCATCTTAACTCTGAAAGAATGAGAGGTCTAGTTGCAAAATTGGGTGAAAACACACTTGGTGTTAGAACCCGATTTGGACGAATGTGGGATCTATGCGTGAAGATGATGGACGAAGCTCCCAAGACTCAGTACTCTATTCATCCTAGTGCTACAAAGATGTACCAAGACATAAAGAAAGATTATTAGTGGTCGGGTATGAAGCATGACGTAGTGGAGTATGTGAGTAAGTGCCTTACTTATTTGCAAGTGAAGGCCGAGCACTAAAAGCTGTATGAGAAGATCCAACCTTTGGATATATCGGAGTGGAAGTGGGAACATATCACCATGGACTTTATTACAAAGCTACCGCGTACCGCACGAGGGTATGATGCCATATGGGTAATAGTTGATCGTTTGACAAAGAGTGCTCACTTCCCACCAATTCACGAGACGTATTCATCCGAGAGCTTAGCGGATCTTTTCATCAAGGAGATCGTAACTCGTCATGGTGTGTTGGTGTCTATTGTGTCTGATCGTGACACCTGGTTTACATCAAAATTTTGGAAGAAATTCCTGATGCAATGGGGACGAGGTTGCATATTAGCACGGCTTATTATCCTCAGACAGATGGTCAGTCAGAAAGGACGATTCAGACGCTAGAGGATATGCTTTGTGCATGTGTCATCGATTTTGGAGGAAGTTAGGATGACCACTTACCGTTAGCTGAGTTCTCATATAACAACAGTTACCATGCCAGCATTGGTATGCCCCCTTATGAGATGCTATATGGTAGGAGATGTAGGACACTCGTGTGTTGGGGTGATATTGGTTAGAAGGAGTTAGGGAGCATTTAGGAGATCGAGGCTACGATTGAGAAGCTTGAAAAGATCAAGGTCTTCATGAAGGCAACCAAAGATAGACAGAAGTCGTATGCTGATAAATGACGTACATCGATTGAGTTCCAGGTGGATGACAGGTTTATGTTGAAACTCTCACCTTGGAAGGGTATCATTCGGTTCCGAAAGCGAGGCAAGTTGAGCCCAAGATACATAGGGCCTTTCCGAATCATTGCTCGAGTATGAGAGGTAGCCTATAGACTAGAGTTACCTATATGAGTTCAGTGGAATTCACCCGACATTCCATGTATCTCATCTGAGAAAGTTTTTAGTAGATGAAGATATGATTGTACCACTGGAGGATATCAAGGTAGATGAACGGCTCACTTATGTGGAGCAACCAGTGGCGATCATTGATCATAAAGAGAAAAGGTTGAGGAATAAAGTGGTTTCTCTTGTGTGTGTACAGTGGAAGCACAGAAAGGGACCTGAGTCTACGTGGGAGACTGAAGAAGAGATGAGATTGCATTACCCACGATTGTTTGAGGAATAACATGTTTCGGGGACGAAACCTAAATAAGGGGGTGGACTTGTACACCCGGTTATTTTTTTAAAGTTAGAAAGAAGGAGTAAAGTGAAGAAAAACAAAGAAAAATATTTTACCCAAGTTGAGGGTAAAAAGTGTCAAAAGGACAAAAAGGTTTGAAAGTGGGCATGGCCGCCCACTCTCTTCTTACAACACCCAAATCTTCAGATTTTTAGAGAGAGAAAGTGCAGATTCGGATGTTTTGAAGAACAAGAGTTGAAAAGTCGAATTCAAGGTAAGAAATTCATGGTTTTTTAAGTGTTATTAACTGGCCTTGCCTCGGTTGTATGCTTATGTGTGTTGTGTGTGTTCGGGTGTGTGTTTTTGGTGGGTTTCTAGGCGGTTGAACTCAATTGCAAACGAGTTTGGAAGAAGCCATACTCAAGAGCTGCAAATGTGAGTTCTAGAACCCCTCTTTTACATGTTTTAACTGACTTTGGGGCTGGAAATGCATGAATGTACGTTTTTATAAAACTAGGATTCATACCCATATGTATGAATATGTGTATGATGTGGGTGGGGTTTGATTTTGGTCTATGTTCATGTTTGATGATGTTATGGTTGTGTTTCTATGGCTTAGAATGTAAGATTTAAGCTTAGAACATGATAGATGGTGTTTGGGGACCGAATTATGATGTTAAGTGTGCCCTAGGCTGCTCCTGCGCCCAAACAGTAACTCATACACCTAAGTTTTAGAATAACTGCTTAAGTGTGGCAAATGCGGATGAAGATTGGCAAATGAGGATGAGCATTGACAAATGCGAATGAGTAAAAGTCAATGCGCATGAGTAAAAGTCAATGCGGATGAGTAAGGAGGAAATGTGGATGAGCATTGACAAATGCGGATGAGTAAAAGTCAATGTGGATGAGTAAAAGTAAATGCGGATGAGCATTGACAAATGCGGATGAGTAAAAAGTCAATGCGAATGAGTAAAAGTCAATGCGGATGAGTAAGGAGGAAATGCGGATGAGTAAAAGTCTATGCGGATGAGTAAAATGAAATACGGATGAATAATGTAAGACCCCGTTCCCGGGATGCTTACAGCTGGCCAATCATCGCTCATAAAACATATAATTACTTTAAATTGAAATAAACGTTGCAGCGGAAACATTAAAAACAACATTTTCATTAAAAATGCTTTTGCAAAATAATACACTGTTATCAAATTACAAAATACATGTTACATTTCAACACAAAAGCATTATAAATATGGATGCCATCCAAAAGAGCTGAGTAGCCGCCCCGTGCCATCGTCAGCAACTTTTACCTGCCAACTGGAAAATGCATAAAAAGTCAGCATTGCTGAGTGAGTTCTAGTTTTAAAATAAAACATACTTTACTTTAATTAAAACTGTTCTTCACTTTCTTTCAAATCATACTATACAGTTGTATATGATCACACATCATACGTACACATAGATAATAACATTATAATCTATCTTTGTGTTCATCACATACGTTCTTTAACCCTTCCCTTCTTTATCACATTCTTTATCACTATCTGGATCAGTGTCATCAGCTATGCCCCAAACAAATGGGATACTGGGCCGAAGTTCATAATTGACTTCCACACTACACATAGCCTGGAACCAACACCGGGGTAAGCGACAAAGATCCCAACTATATACTACACCCCCAACATTATGCATAACTCGGGTACTGGGCCGAAGATCATAAATGACTTCCACACTGCACATAGCCTGGCACCAGCACCGAGGTGAGTAATCACTATAAACCACTATATACTACACCCCCAACATTATGCATAACTCGGGTACTAGGCCGAAGATCATAAATGACTTCAACACTTCACATAGCCTGGCACCAGCACTGAGGTGAGTAATCACTATAAACCACTGTATACTACACCCCCAACATTATGCATAACTCGAGTACTGGGCCAAAGATCATAAATGAATTCCACACTGCACATAGCCTGGCACCAGCACCGAGGTGAGTAATCACTATAAACCACTGTATACTACACCCCCAACATTATGCATAACTCAGGTACTGGGCCGAAAATCATAAATGACTTCCACACTGCACATAGACTGGCACCAACACCGAGGTGAGTAATCACTATACAAATGGTCGGTCATAAAGACAGACCCCGGTGTGCATCCTTCTCGGTTAGCTAACCCGCACACCGTTAAACTAACACCCTTCATTAGGCGTGTTTCCACATACAAGGCTTGCAAGACTTACTTTACTTTCTCTCTCATTAATGCATGCACTTTATCATTATGTTTCTCTTTTCATTATCTTCCACTTTACGTGACATAATACTTTCATTTCATTCATGACCATACCACGTAAAGCCACAGGAAAGATAAACATACAATGTAAGGAACATCAACATACACAGTCAACATCATCATACAGGGCATCATACATACATAACATAACATCATACATACCATCATGCATAAGCATCCACATACATCATAAAATCATCAAATCATGTCATATATCATCATACCATGCCCATCATAACAGCTATGACCTCAAAAAGTCAACTTACATAGCCCCCAGAAACATCCCAAGTCAAAGCCTATATTTCACTTTTTCTCCAAGAAGTCAGAAAATATTCTAGGTGTTCATCCGCATTTCCCTTTTTGTTCATCCGCATTTCTTTTTACTCATCCACATTTCTTTTTGTTCATCCATATTTCTTTTTACTCATCCGCATTTGTTCATCCGCATTGACTTTGTTCATTCGCATTTCCTCAGTCGCATGAACTTACTCATCCGCATTTGTTCATCCGCATTTCCTCAGTCGCATGAACTACTCATCCGCATTTGTTCATCCTCATTAACTTTGTTCATCTGCATTTCCTCAGTCGCATGAACTTACTCATCCGCATTTGTTCATCCGCATTAACTTTGTTCATCCGCATTTCCTTAGTCGCATGAACTTACTCATCCGCATCTGTTCATCCGTATTTCATTAGCCGCATGAACTTACTCATCCACATTTGTTCATCCGCATTAACTTTGTTCATCTGCATTTCCTCAGTCGCATGAACTTACTCATCCACGTTTCCTCAGTCGCATGAACTTACTCATCCGCATTTGTTCAGTCGCATGAACTTAGGGGGTGTTTGTTTTTTGAAAAAACCTCTTCCCCACATCTTCATTTGCGTGCTCGTAGACGCGGGAAGAGGTTTTTACTTCACAGATTATTTGTTTTCTGGAAGACGTTTCATTAAAAAAACGTCGTCCTCACCTCTGCACGAAGAAAAGGTGGAACAATGTCTTCACAACTCTTCTAACCTCTTCTCTTCACCCATCTTCATTCCCCTAACATCTGATCCTTCACCCATCTTCTACCCACCTCCCCCACTTCACAGCCATCTTCGGCTGCCCCCCGTCCCCACCGCGCCACCGTGCCAGCTTGCCACCGTTGCCACCGCCAGCCCTCCTCTTCGGTCGCCTCCCTTCCTTTCGCCCCCTCCCCTTCGCCCACCTCCCTCCCCTTCGCCCGCCTCCCTCCCCTTCGCCCCCCTCCATTCGCCTGCCTCCCTCCCCTCGCCCCCTCCTCTTCGGCCGCCTCCTTCCCTTCGCTTCGCCCGCCTCCCTCCCCTTCGCCCGCCTCCCTCCCCTTCGCCCCCTCCCCTCGCCCGCCTCCCTCCCCTTCGCCCCCTCCTTTTCGGCCGCCTCCCTCCCCTTCGGCCCCTCCCTTTGGCCGCCTCCCTCCCTTTCGCCCGCCTCCCTCCACTTCGGCCGCCTCCCTCCACTTCGGTCGCCTCCCTCCACTTCGGCCGCCTCCTCCCCTTCGGCCACCTCCCCTTTGGCCACCTCCCCTTCGGCCACCTCCCCTTTGGCCCCCTCCCCTTCGGCCCCCTCCCCTTCGCCTCTTCTGTAGACAAATGAGTTATTTTATTTTAAACAAAACAAACAGTCTTTTTATTGCAGACTGCAGACATTTGGTCCACCTCTTCTGCTGCAGATGTCTGCAGATGTGGTCCGCAGACTGCAGACGTTTTCCTACAGAAAAAACAAACAGCACCTTACTCATCCGCATTTCCTTCTCATCCGCATTGACTTTCCATCAGCATTGACTTTTCATCCGCATTGACTTTTCATCCGCATTTGACAACACTTAAGCAGTTTTTTTTTTCTAAACTTTGGCATATGAACAGTTTGGGCGTATGAGCAGCCTAGGGCACACTTATCATCAGATTCAGTTCCCAAAACCTCATCTATCATGTTCTAAGCTTAAATCATGCATTCTAAGCCTTAGAAACACAACCATAACATCATCAAGCATGAACATAGTCCAACATCACATCATACCCCTAACATACGCACATTCAAACATACGGGTATAAAACCCAGATTTATAAAAACATACATTCATGCATTTCCAGCCCCAAAATCAGTTAAAAAAAGTAAAAAGAGGGGTTCTAGAACTCACCTTTGTAGCTCTTGAGTATGGCTTCTACCAAACTCGTTTGCAATTGAGTTCAACCACCTAGAAACCCACCAAAAACACACACAACCGAACATACAAACACGCATAAGCATACAACCGAGGCAAGGCCAGCTAAGAACACTTACAAACCATGAATTCTTACATTGAATTCGTATTTTCAGCTTGTTCTTCTTCAAACCCGAGAGTTTTCTGCTCTTTTCTTTCTCTCTCTCTAAAAAACCCAAAGATCTGGATGTGTAAGAAGAGAGTGGGTAGCCATGCCCATTTTACACCCACTTTCAAACCTAATTGTCTATTTGACACTTTTTACTCCTCAACTTGGGTAAAATATCTTTTCTTTCTTTTTCTTCACTTTATTCTTTCTTTCTTTGACTTTAAAATAACCAGGTGTTACAAATAAAAGTTAATGCGAATGAGCAAAAGTTAATGCAGATGAACAAATGCGGATGAACAAAAGTTAATGCAGATGAACAAATGCGGGTGAACAAAAGTTAATGCGAATGAACAAAGAGGAAATGCGAATGAACACTTAGAATATTTTTTGACTTTTTGGGGAAAAAAGTGAAATGTAGGCTTTGACTTGGGAGGTTCCCGGGGGTTCATGTAAGCTGACTTTTGAGGTCGTAGATGATGTGATGGGCATTGTATGATGATGATATGATGTATGATTGATGCTTATGCATGATGGTATGTATGATGTATGTTATGTATGCATGATGATGCCCTATATGGTGATGTTGTATGTTTGTGTTTGTGTTCCTTGTAATGTATGATTATTTTCCTGTGGTTTTACGTTGAATGTTAATGAATGAATGAAAGTATTATGTAATGTAAAGTGGAAGATAATGAAAAGAGGAACGTAATGAATGAATGCATGCATTAATGAATGAATGAAAGTATGAAAGGCTTGCAAGCATATGTATGGAGGTTCACACCCAACGAAGGGTGTTAGCTTAACCGTGTGCGGGTTAGCTACCCAGAAGGATGCACACTGGGCTTGATTCGTGTGATTAAGCAAATGTATGGAGGTTCACACCCAATAAGGGGTGTCAGCTC
Organism: Flaveria trinervia; assembly: GCA_025506515.1. Lineage (NCBI taxonomy): Eukaryota > Viridiplantae > Streptophyta > Magnoliopsida > Asterales > Asteraceae > Flaveria > Flaveria trinervia. Next base: position 32,393,881 of record CM046442.1, read on the forward strand.
AACTGTGTGCGGGTTAAATACCCCATGAGGATGCACATAGGGGTCCAATCATTGTGATTGACCATATGTATGGGACCCTTGCCACTTACCCTAGGTACTGGAGTCAGCTTCGTGCACAATGTTCGGGGTCTATGAAAGACCTCAAGCCCAGTACCGGCTTTGTGCATAACGGTGGGGTGATGCCATGCGAATGAAAGTAAATATTTAATGACGAATGTCCAGAATGAACGAACGAATGATGAAGATAATAATGACATTATCTATGTGTATGTATAATGCATGATCACATATGATTGTAAAGGATGGTTTTAAATGAAAGATAAAGTATTTTTTATTTTAAAGCTAGAACTCACTCAAAAACGCTGACTTTTTATGCATTTTCCAGTTGGCAGGTTAAGTTGTTGAGGATGGCATGGTGCGGCTACTTGGCTCTTTGGATGGCATTCTTTTGTTTAATGTTTTTGCATTGTAATGCGAACAAATGAAATGGTGTAACAAATTTTGTATTATTTTGCAAAAGCATTTTTAAGAAAATGTTGTTTTTAATGTTTTCACTGCAACGTTTATTTCAAGTTAATGTAATTTATACGTTTTATGAGTGACGATTGGCTAGCTGTAAGTTTTCCAGGAACGGGGCCTTACACATCTCTGAACAAATCATCAGGGAGCATTTGGAGCTTCATGACGAAGGTGCTCCTATTGAATTTCCCAAGACCGGCCTTGATGATACATATATCCTGATGGGTTATGGTAGCGATGTTAGCAGGTTTACAGTCTACAAATTCAACGTTGGGGTTCAACAATTCAGTAAACTAAAGCTTACCATATCATAATTATAGCCAACTGAAGATCTCATTGTACAAGTTCAGAGACCAAGTTGATTACAACAAAACAAGACAATTCAACATGACAAAGTCAAACATCAAGACAATTAGAAAGTCAAAATTAGGTCATGCTGTAATATTAGCATAAATAGACCCATTAGTGCATTTATGCAGGTGTGGCTTTTGTGTGTGTGTTTCTCATGGTGTAAATCACCATCCAAGGAGAAATCCTTTCCTTTGGGTGGGTTTGATTTCACCAGCCATCTATGATTCTCATTGTAACTTGTTTATTAACATCAATGAAATCATAACATTATTATTATCCATCTCATTGTTCTTTGATTCACACACGTCCACCATCTTAATTTTGATTTCTAAATCTGAACAAGATGAATCCTAAGATCCAAGCTCAATGAATCTGAAATATTGATTTAGCAAAATGGTATCAGAGCTGTTCGTTGTTGGATTATATAGTTTTTAGATCTGATTTCATCTTTAATGATGTCAAGAACAATGAAGAAAATAAGAAAAATGAAGAACCAAGTCCCTATTCATCAAAAACCCATCTGTTCTTACCCAAATTCAGAAGAAAAACCAACAAATCTATTCCACTATGGTACGATTTGAATAATCGTGAACATATTCATGATTATTCTTTCAAAATTTGACGCAATTGAACAAGATTAAGATCAAAAAGAAGAAATGCGGATGTGTTATACACAAATGCGGATGTGTATACACAAATGAGGTTGTGTTATACACAAATGCGGATGTGTTATACACAAATGTAAATGACTTGTCACCAAATGCGGATGACTTGTCACAAATGCGGATGACTTGTCACAAATGCGGATGACTTGTCACCAAATGCGGATGAGTTGGCAACAAATGCGGATGACTTGTCACAAATGCGGATGACTTGTCACCAAATGCGGATGCCTTGACACCAAATGCGATTGACTTATAAACAAATGTGGGTACTCTAAGCAAAACAGATGATTTGAAGTCAAATGCGGATGCATTGAAATCAAATGCGGATGCCTTGCAAACAAATACAGATGCTTTGCAAACAAATGCGGATTAGCAAAGAAATGCGGATGTGTTGCAAGAAATGCTTATGAACAGTTGATGAACATGACTTCATAAAGAATAGAAAAAAATGAACATGGATGATTGCAACCAACAGGCACGTCCATTGTGATCATGAAAAAAAAAGAGTATAGAAATCAACTTTGGTCACTTTTTCACAAATTCATCCAGGGACTTGTACAACTATCATATGCCCTTTTTGAAGTGTTTGAGCTCACATTTTTTTTGATGTTTTACACCCGTGTCTGACTACTGAGCGGACAGTTAGCCGGACTTTAATCAAGGGAGTACTCATTATCTAAAAATGTCATTTATCAAGTTTTTTCAAAAAAGTGGAAGTGTGTTCAACATTGATTCATGTTCCTGATGCTATTGATTGAAGTTCAAAGCCTCACCATGTGCCTAATACATTCTAATCCTTGATTTGTGATATGAACTGTAATCCAAAAGTGATACAACCCATATCCAATACCAAGAAGTATTCTCAAGAGATTCTAACCTTTGTCAGAAATATATTAGGAGGAGCTTAATCTGAGGGGGAGAACATCAATGAATTGTGCCAGAACATCAATTGATCAAGAAGACATGTGACAGAGAAGATCTTCAAATTCACGGTTTGGCAAGCATCAGTTTAGGGGGAGTATTGTTGGGGTTCAACAATTGAGTAAGCTGAAGCTTACCAAATCATAATTATAGCCAACTGAAGATCTCATTGTACAAGTTCAGATACCAAGTTGATTACAACAAAACAAGACAATTCAACATGACAAAGTCAACATCAAGACAATTAGAAAGTCAAAATTAGGTCATGTTGTAATATTAGCATAAATAGACCCATTAGTGCATTTATGTAGGTGTGGCTTTTGTGTGTGTGTTTCTCATGGTGTAAATCATCATCCAAGGAGAAATCCTCTCCTTTGGGTGGGTTTGATTTCACCGGCCGTCTATGATTCTCATTGTAACTTGTTTATCAACATTAATGAAATCATAACATTATTATTATCCATCTCATTGTTCTTGATTCACACACATCCACCCATCTTAATTTTGATTTCTAGATCTGAACAAGATGAATCCTAAGATCCAAGCTCAATGAATCTGAAATATTGATTTAGCATTCAACTTCTCTTACAACTAGAAGTTCCTACTGCATGTTATCATTCATTGCTTATCAAACAAGTCTGGGGATGGGATCAAATCCCATATGAACTTAGGTGCCTAGTTCATGGAATGGTAACTAATGGCCCTGCAACCAAGATAGTTGGGACAGAGAGTGTAGTACCACAGACTTCCGAAGCAGAAGTCAAAGCTGCGGAAGAAGAACAATTTCAATCTTCTGAAGCAGCGAAAGGAACTGTGGAAGGACTCTTCTCCTTGTTCGATGATCTAATCATCACAGATGCAATCCTGGAACTAACATATGAGGTGAACAATGCGAACTTTCTCAAGTTACCCATATCTCAATCACCATCATCACCTCAAGCTCCAGCACCCACTCAATAGCCTGAATCCCATACACAAGAACTCCAAGGTCTAAGCTTCCAAAGATGTCAAAGGAAAAAGGAAGCTGACTACAGAAGAACTACCAGAGGAAGAAATGTTGGAGAAATTAAAAAGAAAATAAAGACTACCTTTTGGGAAACTACTGGCTACCAGCAGCAAAGCAGCCATAGCCAACCAGGAAGCAGTCAATAATAAGAAAAGAGTGGAGATTATTGACAGACTGGTTAATATGGGAGCTGGAAGTGAAGAAGTGCTCCTCTTACCATTACAGGAGCTGATTGAGTTGGAAAAGGGAACCAGGCAACTAAAAGAACAAGAAGAAGTAGCAAGGTTGGCCTTGGAAGAAGAAAACGTGAAGAAGAAGGAGGAATCCGATCAAAGGCTAAGGAGTGAAAGAATAGTCTTTCTGAACTCAAGAGGATTCTCTCTTGAGGAACTTGCTCCACATAACAATGATACGATCCTGTGGCTGATGAATAAAGAACATGATCAAATGGAGAAGGAAAGAAAGAAGGCTTCCTAGGAGAATATGAAGGAGAGAAAGAAGAAGGAGGAAGATGCTGAACTTGCAGCGTTGAAGAAGTCTGGGGACAAAGCCTGGATGAAAGAATATCTCAAGGCCCATGGCTTCTCAGGAAGGCAATTTGGACCCATGTCCTTGAAGACCTATAACGTATTGTCAGTGAGATCAAAGCTGACATATGCTCAGGAAAAAGGAAAGAGATGTACAAAAGAGTACAGGGGATGACTCCTATAACTACCTTATTACCACAACCTCAACACCCAACCTCTAAACCTATCCCTTTTCCTTTCCCTATCAAAACTGAACCAACCTCTGAGACTTTCACCCCTGAACCCATAACATCAACCTTACCCTCTTCCTCACCCACTCAATCCAAAAAACCACCTAAACTACCCATTCTCAAACTCAAAACACTGCCAAGAACCCTATCCTCATCAACCAAACAACCTCCCAAGTTATCCTCTCATTCATCCATACCTCTTTCCTTAGAAGAATTTAAGTAGATTAAGAGGAAGATCATCAACTGCATATCCTTGAGCAATATCTCCTGTGAGGAGGAGTTTGTCAACTTGACCTACATTGATAACTCCTCAAGTTCCCTCATAAGAAAGCAATTCCTTGATCTCCCTAGAAGAACACTAGACCATGCTGCTAGACTTCTTAGTGTCACTCTGACTCCTTAAACAATAAAGAGAAAAAGCTGAGAAGAAAGCTGGTGACTCTACTGGATACAAAGAGAGGGGACAAGGTTCCTAGTAAGCCCCTTGTGCCTAAAAAGAAAATTATCTAGTGGAGCCTCTCACAACTTGTTGTGGAGAGAGAGAATGGAGAGAGTAACAGGTTGAGTGCCTCTTCTCAGCTACACTCTAGCAGATTCTACATTGCTGAGTTAGTAGAGAAACCATTCTCTAATCCCTCCAACTCCGAAATAGCTACTCACATCAGCAATCATCTAAGCAGCCTTCATCTTGCTGAGCTAACCATAAAATCAAAGATTGCAGATGAGTTGAAGCTGAGAGAGAAGGAAGACAAGGAAAGGTCAACCACCAAAGGCAAGGCCTTTCTACAGATGGTGGAAGGCCCGAAATTAGAACCAATAGTTAGATGGGAGTATGACTATAACTCCCATCAACTAACTCTCTTCAGAGGGACCCAACAGAGGGTGAATATCATTCAAAGTGACAGAATGGATCTCCTATCCATGAATGATTTATACAAACTTCTTAGCACCACTTTCGGGAAGAACAAAGAAATAGATAAGTATCTACTTTCCTTAGTGCTGAAAGTATTGAGAAGCGGGAATAAGTGTGGTTTTGGTAGCATCAGCCTAGGGGGAGTTTGTTGGATCATAAAGGCTGGTGCAACCAAAACCAAACACTTAGAAGATTTTGAGTACAACTAATAAAGCTCTTTCAAAGACAAGTTCAACACTTCCGAAGGTACATGCTGAATTTCCGAAGCAAAGCTCAAAGGAACTTCCGAAGATAAGCCTCAGCTTCCGAAGACAAAGTCTTTACTCTTCCGAAAAGTTCAACACTTGGAAGAAATTAAGACTACAACTTCCGAAGTATGAAGTCCAAAGGAAGCCTCGGAAGAAGTAACTACTTCCGAAGTATAAGTGGCTTTGGAAGAATAATTCGAAGCCAATTAACCTTCGGAAGTACTTACTATGAACTAGTGGACATAAGTATGGTATCTCTGATACTCCGCTGCAAATCTCTAAGATACTGCATGGCACTTTCCCACGGTCATGTAGTTGACCTTACTTTATTTCACTGTTCACAATTTATCAGTTAGTACAGTTGCCAGCTTTAGTTGGTGACAAAAGGTAAGTCATGGACATGTCATGACTGCCGTATCTTAGATAATAATTTATCTAAGATACCTTAACTTTAGCTTTGTAGTATTAGCTTTAGATTAAGGTTTCCAGCGAGTATCAAAGTATATCCAACTGTTGATAATAATATATATAGTTTCTCATTGTAACTCTTGTAGTAAGCGTGTAAGAGTCTTGTAAACTTTGAGTTGAGAAATAATATATACAAGTATCTTGAAAATTATTCTCTTGTGTTTTCTTTGCGTTACTTAGTATATTATAATCAACTCTTAGAAGTACTATATTCTTGAGTGTTTGTGAGTAAAATACTTGTGTTGAGTATCAAAATCGATCCTGAAGTCCGCTTTGCCCACAAGGTGCTCACGGATTTGATTTTGGTTGCCCGGGTGAAAACTTCCCTGGGAGGTCACCCATCCCTGGATTGCTTCTACCTGAGCACACTTAACTATGGTGTTCTCCTCTAATCCACAACCAATACACCCAAAACATGTTAATAATATTAGAGGCTAGACATTCCTTATTAATCAGGAATCTCTCCTGTCCACGACCAACGTAAGATTCGCCTAGGATGTTACAAACATCCCCCCATTTGGACTCATCGTCCTAGATGAGGTTTGCCCCATCATCCCATCTATGGATGTGGGATTTGCCTAAGGTGTCCCTCTAAACACCTTGGGGACTCACCATTCTTGATGAGGTTTGCCCCACCATCCCGAATGGCATAGGAGTGGCTCTGATACCATTTTTCATATCCAGCCCTGCATACCACCAATATTGTTTGCTTTGTCTACAAGGAGCTCACGGATTTTATTTTGGTTGCCCGAGTGGAAACTTCCCAGGGAGGTCACCCATCCCTGGATTACTGCCACCTGAGCATGCTTAACTGTGGAGTTCTCCTCTCATCCACAACCAATACACCCAAAACATATTGCTAATATTAGAGTCCCGGACATTTCTTATGCACCAGTAATCTCTCCTATCCACAACTGATATGAGATTCGCCTAGGATGTTACAGTTCAACCCGTATCCCTCATTTTTAGATGTTGATTATGTATATATCCTTTTTTGTATTTAGAGTCAAGAATGAGTACATGTTGGTGTTAATTTGCAGACAATAGCATTGGAGATATTTGTGATGAAATAATCGATGGTGATAAATTTAGTTGGTTGGTTAACCCGACATTGATGAATGTGTTTATGTATCCAAAGCTCTGGTGATAAAATAACATTAAATTGATAAATATTTTATAGTTAAGTCAAACGAGGTACATTACATTAATCAACAAACAAAATTAATAGTACAAATGTTATATCATGTTATATATATCCATGTTATTATAATTAATTTAAAAATTATTTTTTTCTTTTTTTTTCAATTAAATAACACTCTTTTACAACGTTCTCACGCCCAAATTGGGCCGCCCGGTCTAATCGGTCCAACCGAGATTTGTTGAGGTGAGCGGTCCAAACTACTCTGATTCATTTAGTACTAACAAAACCGGCCGTTTGGAAGTGAGTTGCCAGTTGAATCAGGAAACCAGTTGCCCCGTTGGAGCGGTGTTTATTTCTTTTAAATGTTTAGCCTCTTTTCAAGAAAATATTAAAATTTAATAAAGATTGAAAAGTATTTCATCAAAAATAGATGTATAGTAATATTTTTACTTTATTCATTTACAATCACTTACAATAATTTTATAAAAAACACACTCAAATAAATATAAGAGTAAATTACTATTTACATTAATTTATGATGTTTTCTTATTTTAAGCGATTGCATCCCTATAGTTTCAAAGCTTCAATTTGTCCCCTAATGTTTTTTATTTTTGTCTCCATTTAAGTCCTAACCATGACGTCGTTAGATTTAGCTATTAGTTTTCTATGAATTGATAAAAAAAACCCTTAACCCCACTTTATTAAAACCTACCTCCACATTGATGTTACTAGCATCATCATCATCAACAACCTTACCTCCACCCATCATCTGTCTCTCTTATCTCTCTCTCTTTCCTGGTAGTTCACAACCATCGACACGGCCTCTGCCACTGCCACCACCACCATTAGATCACAACCACCACCTCTATCACTCACCATGTAACCACTGACCACCATTGTCTCCCTCGCTTTCTCTCCTCTCTATCTTTTTCACATTATTCCTCCTCCACCGCCACCACTACCACCAGACCACAACCACCACCACCATCAGACCACAACCATTCCCACCACCACCAGACCACAACCACCACTACGTATCATCGCTCACCATGTAACCACCACCCACCACCATCATCGCGCACACACTCTTTCTCTCTCTCTCCCTGTCTATCATGCAAATGTGAAGAAAGGGTTTTGAGATGGCGAAAGTGGTTGGAGAAACACATGAAACTGCTCACCACCACCACCATCATATTCTCTCTCTTCCCCATCCTCTTTTCTAGATATCGAGAAAAGGGGCTGAGATGGCAGCGGTGATTAGAGGTGGTGGTTAGTGGTATCGAATAGATGGTGGGTTGTGATTGTAGCGGTATGATGATGATCGTTGGGTGGGTTGTGAATTGTGATTAAAAGTGTGGTCAGGATTGGTGGCTTGTGGGGATGGTTGGTGGTGATGATCGGGCTGATGGGTGTGGTTGGCAGTGCTGCTAATGGTTCTGATGGTCAATGGGAATGGACAGAATTATGAAAATAATAAGAAAAATAAGATTTAAAGAAAATGATAAAATACCATCAGAAAAGACAAATAATATGGGGCTTCTTAACAGATTTGACTAACATCGTTAGACATTTAAATTCAAATGGTTACATAATAAAAACATTTATAGTTAAAAAGATAAACGTAGGTATGCAAATCGAGACTTTGAAACTATAAAAACACAAATTGTTAAATGAACAAACGTCAGAAATACAAATAGTATTTATATCATATTAATTATCAACTTAATTATGCATTATGGATTGCATCATGTGTATAGTAGGTTGTGCCCATCTCTTTTTTTAACATACTAGTTGGAATGCCCGCGCGTTGCGGCGGTACGGTTGTTGCATAATTTTTTGGGAATTCGATTTTAGTTGGTACCGGCTCGGTGCATTATGATGTAAATTAAAAAAGCAAAACATAATTACTGAGAAAAATTAATAAAAGAAAATAATTACGTATATTACAAAAGTCTTTAAGACAATTATATTATCCCAATAAGAATAGTGGAAATATGGGTGGTATTTATGGTCGGAATCACTTATTATTTAGATTTTAGGGAGGTTTATTTTATGAATGTAGTTTAGAGTTTTATGATCATCAGAGAGTTTTTGGTGGTGATTTGCATATACTGAAAAAAGTTAATAGAAAAATTATCACCACAAATTATCATCTTGATTGTTATTGAGCTGTTAACAACTGATAAAAGAACGGGGAAGAAGGATTAGTGCTCAATCATTATATATAAACGAAATTGAAAGTAAATGACGATTTTGTTTGACCACGTATATATGTTTTAGCATTTGTATTATAAGCAATCATATATTATACTTTATTATAAGGACATAAATGAAATAAAATGATTAATTTTTTTAAATTTAAGTATTACTTTTCATATGAATGCCCTAATCCATATGTAAAATTATCATTCTATCATCCTCTCATTTTTATGTAAAAAATATAAATAAATATTAAAATTATTAAACTTATAATATGCCCCTAGAAACATATTAGTATTATAGTTATTATAAATATGAAGATTTATATAAGTTATATAGTTAAGTATTTAAATAAAATAATATACTTAATTAAAATATTATTTAGTTATAAAAATATAATTAGTAAATATAAATTTAAATGTCAATTTATAGTATCATAAATAAATAAAAATTAATGGAGTAAATTAAATAATATCATATTATTAAATACTATATTAATAATTTTTATTAAATACATAAAAGAGACAAGGGCAAAAATATCAAGTTTTATAAAATTTAATGGATAAATTTACCATATTACCCTTAAAGTGTCTTAAAACTTTAATCAAATCCCTATTCTACCATTTTTAAATGTGATGCACTCATTTGTACATGTTGCTTTAAAAACTTGTATTTTTTACAAAATTACATCTCTATCCAAAGAGATACATTATATAGTAGTATAGATAGCTTTTTTTAACTTGATACTTCTACATATTTTACAATTTAGCCCTAACATTTTTTACTTTCAACTTTGATCCTCTACATTTTATATCTTAAACATTTTACGTGTTTTGTTCAAAATTTTGTAAGTTAACACGTTGAAACGTGTATGTGTGGTTCAATATTTTTATCATTATTTTTCCCCATTTAATTGCACTCTCGCATGTGGTGATCCTAGATCAACTTACTATTGTTCAAGATTTTTTAAGTTTCCCTTGCGTCATTCAACGTTTTTACATCTATTTTTTGTTCGATTTTATTTATTTATTCTTTTTTACTTTTTTAATATGAGGTTTGTCGGTATTGGTAGACACCAACGATGATGTGTCATTGATATTGTTTAACATGATTTTACGCCCTCGGTGTATCACGAGAGGCTTAAAACTAGATTACTCTATTTGTTCGCCACACACCCTAAAAAACTAATCCGGAAAAAAAGATGGAAAATACAGTGTCATACACTTACTGATCTCCAACAATAGATGGCATGACGTCTACGCTAATCTTCAAGTTGAAATCGTCCTCCTAAATCTTCACATAATAATATGAACAAGAAGGCTCTCGCGATCTTGTTGCGTTCGAAAATGAGGCCCCTCTCCCCTGTTTCCGTAAGCAATTCTCGTCTTTTTCTCTCAAATTCTTCGATTGTTTGCTCTGATATCTGTAGAAACTGGAACTATTATGTTCGATTTACCACATATCATGCTTTTCTTTCTCTAATTGGATGTCTAATTCACAGGAGACATTCGTTCTGTAGGCAAATTGAGTCCTCTAAACATCTGAAATATCAGTTTATTGATCATATCTGCGGCTATATACTTACTACCTGTTACTTGAAAACTGCAATGTTTGCTACTATTAATGAAATTGCCAATTGATAATGATAAAAGTGCGGATTATCATGAGCAATTAGGTTTAATATATCATAGCTATGAGCAAAGAGGTACTCTGATCCAACCATTTTAATTTTCATTGGACGTTTCAAAATTTAAACTGTTGCAATTTTCATTAGTTGAAGTTCTTTTTCCTGAATATAAATTTAGATATAAGCATTGTGATTTTATAACTATGCAATGCTTGTATTTGGTTTTGAAGCAAATGTATTTGGGACTGCTATACTTGCATCTCAATCTTGGTTGTTGCCCATGAGCGTGTGGAAGAATGTCATTGTTATTCTCCAACCCTAGAAGTGTATCGCTACTATTTTAGCTTATTTGATATAAGCTTGTTGTGATATTATAGATATACTGGAAATATGTGTTTTTCCTCCTAATATTTGATGTTGATTTGTAATTTTCTTCTGTTTCTGGGTAGAAGAAAGTTAATCAGCTGCAACATGCTCCTTTTGAAGGGAGCAGATTAGCCACTCAAAATGCCTCAATCAAGACCCAGAGGTTTTTTTATGGTTAATCATTACATACAAGTTCAATTAAGGCAATAGAGATTCTATCTCCACTTCTTATGCAATTATAATCCTTTTTTAATACTTCCAGAGATTTTGGGCAAGTCAGAGAATCAATGCATTCAGTCATATCAATGAACAAAAAAGAGATATTGGATACTGCACTAAATGACTTCTCAGAGGTGAAAAAATGCATTCTGTTCCCTTCTTAATGTTCATGTATATTGTGTTTGATATTGTATTGACAATAAGGCTGTGGCGATATTACAGGGTTATTATAGTCTTTCTCAAGAAAACCGTCATAAATTACTACTCATTCTTGCTCGAGAGTACGATCTCAATAGGACCAAGTTCGGGATTTGATGAAGCAGTATGTTGGTCTTGAGATCCCTACTGGTGAGTCTTCTTTTGTGACAACTATGCATATTGTTTCATATCGTTCAGCTGTAAAATGATCAACTACCAGGTGATAAAACTGATGAGCATGGGCATGAAATGGATGGTGAACTTTCTGCTTTTTATAGAATTGAAAGAAATTTGAGACACGCCCTTAAGCCAATGTATGAAGTTCTATTCGAAAGGCTCAACACACATCCTGGTGGTTTGAAGTTTTTGGCCTCTGTCCGTGCTGATATTTTATCTATTATCGTGTAAGGTTATGCCCAAAACTTTTGTTGTTCGACCTCTAGATTCCCTTAAACTTGTGAAATATAAGGTTGAATGATCTTTGGCGTCTTTACTTGCTATATATAGTTGCCTGACATCGATTCCGTTAATTCTTTTTATATATTACAATGTTATCAAGTGTGCTTATTTATTTGTTCAAATCTAGTTGGTTCTGATACTTATTTTAGGGATGAAAATGTTGCATCAATACGAGCCCTTGACTCTTATTTGAAAGAAAAGCTTATTACTTGGCTAAGTCCCGCCAATTTGGAGCTTCACCAAATTACTTGGGACGATCCTGCGTCTTTGTTAGAGAAGATGTAGCTTATGAGGTTTGCATTTGTTACTGCTTTTCAACATATTTATTTTGATTTCTTGGATATTAATACTTGATGACTTTAAATAGTAATAAAATTTTCAGGCTGTGCATCCTATCAGTAATCTATAGATTTAAAGAGGAGACTGGGACTAGGTCGCCGTTGTTTTGGATACATTCATCCATCTATACCTGGTCAGTCTTCCTACACTTGGCTTCCAGTGTTGTTATTGAGATTCAGTTATTTAATGAAAATAAGGAATGGTTTATTCATATAAAAATTCAAAAAAGAAGCATGCCCTTTATATAAAGCATATCTTTCATATTTCCTTAGGATTTGATATGTTCAATGGGCTTTCTGGACAATATCTTTTCTAGGAGTATGCTCTTAACCTGAATGTTGGTAGTTGTCTTTTAGTTAATGACATGACCAGTTGTTGATTTTCTTGTCAGGTGAACCACTTATATTTATTGAAGTTGCACTCATGAAAAATATAGCTTGTACCATACAGGTGAATACTTTTCCTTCATTATATTTATATTTTAACTTTTTTCTTTAATAACCAGTACCTGCTGCATTCAGGAAGTTTTGTGGCATGATCCTCCAACACCTGAATGTGAAGCAACTACCGCTTTATTTTATTCTATTTCATCAACTCAGGTGAAATTCATATTTGCTTTAAGTATTGGTTTTTTGTAGCTCTGGTTATTTAACTTTGATGTTTTGAAGTTGGACAACATCAACATTTCTTTCATTTACCATTATGGATAACTTTGATATTGGCAGCCTGGCTTAGCAGGAATCAACTTAGGAAAGTTCCTCATTAAACGAGTGATATATCTAGTGAAGAAAGACATGCCAAATATATATGTAAGTGGTATAGATCAATATTAGCCTTCATCACAACACTTATTTTAGTTTTTATTATATATTATCACAGGTGCTGTAGTTTAAAAGTCTATTTAAAAACTTTTCCCTTGACTTCTGACTTTATACATATTTCTTTTGTAGAATTTCGCAACCCTAAGCCCTATCCCAGGCTTCACGCAGTGGCTCCTATCTAAGTTGGCATCATCCGAGAGATCTGGACCCATTTTCTGTGAGAACATCCTCAAACCTGAGGAGGAAAGAGCACTGCTGGATGCATACATGTAAGATGAATTTACATGACATCTTATTACTATCTTATCATCACCTTTATGGAACCTACTTGCTTGTTCTTCCTATTATTGTTTCAGATTGCTTCACTTGAGATTTAAAAATAAGATACGTTCTAGGGACTCCACTACAGGGAGGAATGGGATGGAAGTGTTGTTGCACTTGTTGACCTCATCAAATCATGAGTGGACTCAATCTGATAGACTGGTAACTGAATTAGAACCGATTCTACTAAGACTGTGTGCCAGGTACATTTTATTATCTTTTATCAAGTTGTGATAGTTTACAAAACAAAAAAACCTACAATATTATAAAAATAGTTCTTGATAAGTTATGTTAATTTACTTTGTTAAACATGGCAGGTACCTTATACTTGAGAAGAAGAGAGGGAAAGCTCTAGATTCAGTTGCCAATTTTCACTTGCAAAATGGAGCGGTATGTTATAAAGAACGAGTTGCATCTATTTATGTGCTCCTTTTTCTTTACATGATCAACCATTGCTGGTTTTCGTTTACAGATGATTGGAAGGCTAAATTGGATGGCTGATCGATCAGAAAAGGGCTTTAGTCAAAGTGGAGGAATTATGGTAAACTACATTTACAGGTAACTAAGATATTTAGACTCTTATCCGAGTTTATAATAAGATGGGATAAGTGACCAAGCATACTTCAATCACATCTGATTGAATTCAAATAGTTAATTCTGTTTTTTTATTACCATTTCAAATGAAGAACTAGAGGAAACATTGAACAACATTATATACTTGTAAAAATATTTGCAGTCTGGAAAATATTGAAGATTATGCTCAAGCATATTTCAGCACAGGTCATATCCAAGCTTCTCCTGATGTCCTTCACTATATCAAGGTAATATCTTACTATAAAAACTTTAGCTTCTCTCTTTCTCTCACACACACATGCTTAAATGGTAATATGCAATGTCGTCAACATGTCACATGTTCCATCTGAAGCCACTGGATAGAAATGAAGATCCAATAAGTTAGGTGCTAATTGTGGATGGGGAGGAATATTTTTGTCTCATCATACAGGCGTACAGGTACTTACTATGTAACCGAATTCTGTAAATACTTTGTAATATGTTACCTTCATTTGAATAAAGTGTGAAAGGATACTATATCACATTACATGAAAAAGCAAATATACATGATTGATGATTGTATGCAACACTTATTGAAAACAAAGTAGCACATTATTCGTCAGAGTTATCATTTTCTACATGACTTGTTTCCAACACATAATCCCTCATAACTCTAGTGTTAGATTCATCAGCCATCTGCAGAAAATCATAACATAAGAGAACCAAAGTTAGTGAAGCAAGAGAACATAGCTTATAATAGATGAAGAAATTTTACCTTTTTAGCTAATCTTTCTAAATTGTCCCACTCAAAATCTCTCTTGCAGTATGCAGATCGGACCTAAGTAAAATATGCATATTATTAACATATGCTTAAATATTTGTACAATTTTGAATAAACTTAATAAGAACATTAACTCTACTCACTTCTAGTATTCTCATAGCTATGAAAGGAGCAGTGTCATGTGAATCC
>CM046442.1:32416440-32507218 GCA_025506515.1 Flaveria trinervia
CTCGCCTACGCCCTCGCCTACGCCCTCGCCTACGCCCTCGCCTACGCCTCGCCTACGCCCTCGCCTACGCCCTCGCCTACGCCTCGCCTACGCCCTCGCCTACGCCCTCGCCTACGCCCTCGCCTACGCCCTCGCCTACGCCCTCGCCTACGCCCTCGCCTACGCCCTCGCCTACGCCCTCGCCTACGCCCCCGCTACGCCCTCGCCTAGCCCTCGCCTACGCCCTCGCCTACGCCCTCGCCTACGCCCTCGCCTACGCCCTCGCCTACGCCCTCGCCTACGCCCTCGCCTACGCCCTCGCCTACGCCCTCGCCTACGCCCTCGCCTACGCCCTCGCCTACGCCCTCGCCTACGCCCTCGCCTACGCCCTCGCCTACGCCCTCGCCTACGCCTCGCTACGCCCTCGCCTACGCCCCGCCTACGCCCTCGCCTACGCCTCGCCTACGCCTCGCCTACGCCCTCGCCTACGCCCTCGCCTACGCCCTCGCCTACGCCCTCGCCTACGCCCTCGCCTACGCCCTCGCCTCGCCCTCGCTACGCCCTCGCCTACGCCCCTCGCCCTCGCCCACGCCCTCGCCCACGCCCTCGCCCACGCCCCGCCCCGCCCTCCCCACGCCCTCGCCACGCCCTCGCCCACCCTCGCCCACGCCCTCGCCCACGCCCTCGCCACGCCCTCGCCCACGCCTCGCCCACGCCCTCGCCACGCCCTCGCCCACGCCACGCCCACGCCCCCCACGCCCACGCCCACGCCCACGCCCACGCCCAGCCCTCGCCCACGCCCTCGCCTACGCCCTCGCCTACGCCCTCGCCTACGCCCTCGCCTACGCCCACGCCTACGCCCACGCGTACGCCCACGCGTACGCCCACGCGTACGCCCACGCGTACGCCCACGCGTACGCCCACGCGTACGCCTACGCCTCCGCGTACGCGTACGCGTACGCGTACGCCGTAGGCGTACGCCTACGCGTAAGCCTACGCGTACGCGTACGCATCCGCCTCCGCGTACGCATACGCATACGCATACGCCTACGCCTACGCATACGCATACGCCTACGCCTACGCATACGCATACGCCTACGCCTACGCCTACGCCTACGCCTACGCATACGCATACGCCTACGCCTACGCATACGCCTACGCCTACGCCTACGCCTACGCCTATGCCTACGCCTACGCATACGCATACGCATACGGATACGCATACGCATACGGATGCGCATGCGCATGCGCATGCGCATGCGCATGGACATACACATACACATACACATACACATATACATCAACATCAACATATACATATACATATACATATACATATACATATACATAACTATACATATACATATACATATACATATACATATACATATACATATACATATACATAACATATACTATACATATACATATACATATACTATACATGTACATATACATGTACATGTACATATACATGTACATGTACATGTACATGTACATGTACATGTACATGTACATGTACATATACATGTACATATACATGTACATATACATATACATATACATATACATATACATATACATATACATATACATATACATATACATATACATATACATATACATATACATATACATGTACATGTACATGTACATGTACATGTACATGTACATGTACATGTACGCAGCCTACGCTACGCCTACGCATACGCATACGCATACGCATACGCCTACGCCTACGCCTACGCCTACGCCAACGCCTACGCCAACGCCTACGCCGCCTACGCCTACGCCTACGCCTACGCCTACGCCTACGCCTACGCCTACTCCTACGCCTACGCCTACGCCTACGCCTACGCCTACGCCTACGCCTACGCCTACGCCTACGCCTACGCCTACGCCTACGCCTACGCCTACGCGTACGCCTACGCCTACGCATACGCCTACGCATACGCATACGTATTCTGTTAGATGTCACTATCAATGACATCAGCAGACATCACATCTCCTATATAAGGAATGTTCCACCACGACATTCCTATATAAGGGATGATTGACCTGATTGTATGTGTGACATTTTGCCACCACGAAAGCGCGTATTGAATGAAATCTTTGATTTGCAGAATTCTTTCTATAATCGCTTGTTCTTACTTTGAATGTCAACTGTATTCTTGTGAATTGTCTAAATTCATTGTTTGATTTCCGCTGCAATACTCTCTAATCAATCAAACGTAGATCACTGATCCTAACAATTGGTATCAGAGCAGGTTAATCATTGATCGATCTAACATTTTATCATTGAAACTGCTAATCAATATCTGCATTTGATTGAATTGGCATATTTGCAAGAATCGGTCATAGTTAAATTGAATTTCTGCTACTTTCGTTTTTATTGCTTTCTGTTTTCTCCTGTTAACCTGTTTCGCCTGCATATTTTGTCCCTCAGGGTCCAATGTCATATCCGTATCCCTGCTATTACATGCCTCAGCCAAATCCAGTTCAAGTTCCTACTGCACATCAACCACAAGCATTACCTGAGCCTCTACCATCTCAATCACAACCTCATCATAGCTTTTTCACCCCTGGTAATGTTGACTGAGCAGTTTACCAGATGATCTCTCTAGTACTGAGCAATTATTTACTGGTGATGGTCAACATGGTGGTGAACATCCTTTTGGGAATCTACCTCTCATGGCTCTGGAATCTACTGAGGGTTCATGCTCCAATGCATCTTCTTCACAGGTAACCCAGGTATCTTCTGAGGCTAAGGCCAAGCTTTGTTCTGAATCTTGCATAGATGCATTTGCTTCTCTAAGCATTTGTCTCTATTAGAGAAGCAAATGTAGCTGTAATTAATCAAAATCTAGAGCTTGAGCAAACTATTTCCAAAAGAAAAGCTGAATATGAGTCTGTCCTTAAGGACAAAGATGATGAGATTTATAAGCTTAAATGCCAATTAAGTGATGAAGGCTAAGTTAGAGGTCATTCTTGAGAACCATAAGGAACTCAAAGAAAAACTTGCAGTTACCCAAGTTGAGTGTGACCGCTGGGTGTCATCCTGCAAGGGATTTGAAATGCTGCTCAGTAAGCAATCTGCTTCGAATGTGAAGTTTGGAATGGTTATAACCATATTGCACCTCTACAGATTTTACTCCAAAACCAATAGTAAAATCTGAAAGTAAAAGCAATCTCCAAACCACATTATCATGTGCATCATCCATAAGTGATCTCCAAAATCACAAGATGAGATAAGGGTTGATACCCAGCAAGTAAATTGGCTGATGGTTAACTACTGATAAGCACATGAAGCTGAGTATTTCAGAGGTTGTCCCTCAAAGTAACTTAAGTACTGAAAGACAAGTTACAACAACTGAAAAGCATTTCAAATCAGCTGAAATAAATGGATTAACAACTGCTGACAATAAACCTGAAGAATAACTCTTCAGTTGTTACAGATTCTTCAGTACTAAACAAAATTACTGAAAGGAGGAAAGTACTGAAGAGCACACCTTCAGTAGTTTCCACATCAGCAGTTGATCAATCCAAGATGAAGAATAAGCCATGTGAAA
This sequence comes from Flaveria trinervia, assembly GCA_025506515.1. Classification (NCBI taxonomy): domain Eukaryota; kingdom Viridiplantae; phylum Streptophyta; class Magnoliopsida; order Asterales; family Asteraceae; genus Flaveria; species Flaveria trinervia. Next base: position 32,419,989 of record CM046442.1, read on the forward strand.
TATGTGGTAAATTCAATCATCTTTATGATGAATGTTGGTACAGAAAGGGTTCCAAACTCAACAGAGATAAGCTCATTAAACTCCAGATGGATGAAATGAAAACTGAGTTTGAGACTAAGTTTGTACCGCAATCATTTCATTGTGATAAACCCAAGCCTTCAACCAAATTCAAAAAGAAGGATAAGGTTCATCATAAAACAGCTGATGTGCTCCTCATGATAAACATCAGACCAAGTCTGTTAATTTTAAGGAGGAAATGGTGGATCACAGAAACTCATCAAACACAAGTACTGATATGTCACAAGAGCTGAAAGCTTTGGCCACAAATCAGACACAACTTGTTATGATGGTTCAGCATTTATTGGGGAGAGTTAACCAACTAGATGCACCTGTGATAAAATCACTGAAAAGGCATTCCAAGCCCAAATCTAAGGAATCCATTTCAGCACCATCTCCTTCTTCATCAGCTGTTAATCATAAGAAACAAGTTATGGTTACATCTGTTGATGAAAACAGACCCAAAACCAAAAAGGTTTGGGTCTCTAAACTAACTAGTTACTTTTGATGAATGCAGGGTCTCTTCAGCATGCCAAAGGAGCATCTGGTATGTGGACAGTGGAGGATCTATGCATATGACTGGGAGCAGTTCTCTTCTTAATGACTACTCTCAAGGAAAGAAGGGATTTGTTTCATTTGGAAATGATGCCAAGGGTTACATCATTGGGAAATGATTTGTGTCGGTTTGATGATGTTAACCATGTGGAGAATCTCAAGTATAATCTGCTGAGTGTCAGTCAGATCTGTGATAAAGGGCATGTTGCACTTTTCACAAGCCAGAACTACAGGATTTTGTCTTCCCAAGTTCCGAGGCTGATTGACAAGGTATTGGATGAACATACTCTCCTGAAGGCCAACAGGATTGGAGGAGTATATGCCTTGGATTTGTCAAAGAAGATTGATTTGAAAGGTCATCCATGCCTATTCTCCAAAGCCTCTCCTCAGGAATCTAAACTGTGGCATAGAAGGCTGGGTCATGTTAATCTCAAAAACATGAATCAACTGATCCATAATGGTTTAGTAAGAGGTCTACCAATAAAGGAGTTCCACTGTGATGAGACCTGCACTGCTTGTTTAAAAGGAAAATAGCACAAAGTCTCATTCCCTCCTATTGAAGAACCTAAGTCCACAGCCTGCTTGCAGTTACTGCACATGGATCTATTTGGTCCTGTGAGAGTGATGAGCATGGCAAAGAAGAAATACTGTCTGTTAATTGTGGATGATTACTCCAAATTTGTATGGACTTTCTTTCTGCATTCAAAGGATGAGGTTGCTCAGAAGATTATAAACTTTGTGCTGTATGTTGAGAAGCAGTATTCCTTATCAGTCAAGTGTATAAGGAGTGACAATGGAATAGAATTCAGAAACCATACACTTGATGATTTTTATCTCTCAAAGGGAATCAAGAGGCAGTTTAGCATCTCAAGGACTCCAGAACAAAATGGAGTAGTGGAGAGAAAGAACAGGACCTTAATTGAAGCTGCAAGGTCTATGTTGGCTGACTCTGGTTTGCCTTTGACCTTTTAGGTTGAAGCTGTCAATACACTTCCTATGTGTAGAAGAGAGTGTTAGTAAATTAGAGGTTGATGAAGACTCCATATGAAGTTCTACATCATTTGGCTCCTTTGATTTCATTTTTCAGAGCCTTTGGGTGTCCTTGTTTCATTCTCAACACAAAGGATCAACTCCACAAATTTGATCCTAAGGTGGATGCAGGGTATTTTGTTGGTTATTCATCTACTTGTAAGGCATACAGAGTCTTCAACTGCAGAACAAAGATAGTTGAAGAAAATCTGCATGTAAAGTTTAATGAATCTCCAAAGGACAAGATTCCACAAAACCCTGTGGAGTTATTTGATTTGGACATACTGCAATATGTTCCTTATCAACCTCCAGCTGTTGCAGATCATGTGGATAAATCATCTTCTGCAGCATGTCTTCCACCTGGTGGTACTGAAGATGATGATATATCAGTACTCACCTTTTCAAGTTTAGTGACCAACTGCCTGTGTCTACTAAACTTGATGTTCCTGTAGCATCAGTAGCTCCATCCACAACAAATGCTGATGAGATTTCTGATTCCTCTACATCATTTGACTTGCCATCTAATACTTGGTTTCAAGAATCTGGATCAACATCTGCTGCTGCTGAGCCTGCTACAAACACTTGCATTGATCTCATAGTGTACCAAGAGTTGAAGAATCACCCCATGTCTCAAATCATTGGTGATATCAATGTTGGTGTCTCAACCAGAAGTCAATTGTCTAACTTCTGCTTCTATGCTCTCTTCATCAGTCAGCTAGAGCCAAAGAACTATCATGTTGCTTTGAGAGACAATGGATGGGTTGAAGCCATGCAGCTTGAGCTACTTCAGTTCAAAAAGTAGCAAGTATGGGAACTGGTTCCTCTACCCCCAGGTAAGTGTGCAATAGGCACTAAATGGGTGTTTAGGAATAAAACTGATGAAAATGGGCTTATTGTCAAGAACAAGGCTAGATTGGTTGTACAAGGGTTTTCTCAAGAAGAAGGTATTGATTATGATGAAACCTTTGCCCCTGTAGCCAGACTAGAGGCAATTAGATTGTTCTTAGCCTATGCTGCATTCCACAATCTTAAATTTTTTCAAATGGATGTCAAAAGTGCATTTTTATATGGTAAAATAAAAAAAGAGGTTTATGTGTGTCAACCACCAGGTTTTGAGGATAATAAACATCCTGATTAGGTGTATAAACTTGATAAAGCTCTTTATGGGTTGAAGCAAGCTCCTAGAGCCTGGTATGAAACACTTTCCAATTTTCTTCTTAAAAATAATTTCACTAGAGGCTCCATAGATAAAACTTTGTTTATTAAGAAGGTGGATCAGCATAAGCTACTTGTTCAAATTTATGTTGATGATATTATTTTTGCATCCTCTGATCCCCAGTTGTGTGATGATTTTACATGTTTAATGAAACAAAAGTTTGAAATGAGTGCAATGGGAGAATTACAGTTCTTTCTAGGCTTGCAAATCAAACAAAAGGCTGATGGAACCTTTATTCATCAGTCAAAATATACAAAAGATCTTTTGCATAAGTTTGATTTACAAGATTGTAAGCCCTGTTCTACTCCCATGTGCAACACCACACAACTGGATGCAGATCAGAAAGGTAAATCTGTTGATGAAACACTTTACAGATGTATGATTGGGTCCTTGATGTACTTAACAGCTTCTAGACCAGATATCCAGTTTGCAACTTGTGTTTGTGCTAGATTTCAGGCTGCTCCGAAAGAGTCTCATTTGATTGCAGTCAAGAGGATCTTTAGATATCTGCAAGGTACACAATCTCTAGGTTTATGGTATTCCACTGGACACTCTTGCAAATTAGTTGCTTTTTCTGATAGTGACTATGCAGGGTGTAAGTTAACCAGAAAGTCAACTTCTGGTGTATGTCAATTCTTAGGCAACTATTTGATTTCTTGGTAGAGTAAGAAACAAACATCTATTGCTACATCCACTGCTGAAGCAGAGTACATTGCTGCTGCAAACTGTACTTCTCAGGTACTCTGGCTTCAGAACCAACTTTTGGATTATGGCATTACAGAGACTAAGACTCCATTATTAATGGACAGTGCTTCAGCTCTTTGCATTGTCAAGAATCCTGTCCAGCATTCTAGGACCAAACATATAGAGATCAGACACCATTTTATCAGGGACTCTTTTGAAAAAGGTCTGATTGATCCAAAGTTTGTGCCTAGTGCTGATGAGCTTGCAGACATTTTTACTAAGCCTTTGGACAGTTCAACTTTCCAAAACCTTATGTTAAGGCTTGGTATGCTGCAGCTAGAATAAGTGACAACTACTGATGATCTCAGTAAACAAGTACTGATGATCATTAGTAAACATCACAAATAAGTACTGATTCTGTTACAAACTACTGATGTAGTTATAACTACTGTTGTTAGTAAAAACAGATAAGTACTGTTGTTCTATGAAACAACTGAAACAGCCAAAAAGACTGATGAGTAAGTGTTGAGGACAGTATGAAACAGCTGAACAGCTAAGAATTGACGAAAACTACTGACGGGAATTTTCTCTTCAGTTGTTTCTAAAACTGCTGTTTCATCTTAAACAACTGAAGCAAAATCAATGTCTTCAGTAGTTTCACAACTACTGATGACTAACACCAAGTTTTCAGTCGTTTACAACAACTGATGACAAAACCATGTCTTCAGTAGTTTCACAACTACTGATGACTAACACCAAGTCCTCAGTTGTTTCCAACATCTGAAGTCAAAACCATGGTTTTTCAGTAGTTTTATAACTACTGATGACTAAAACCAAGACTTCAGTTGTTTCAACCTCTGAAGGTTAATACCACGTCATCAGTCGTTTCCAATTACTGATGATTAACACCAAACCCTTCAGTTGCTTTATAACCCTTACCTATAAATACCTAATCTTACAGAGCTTCATCATCTCAAACCTAACGTTCAAAAACTCAGAACCTTCTCTCACCTTAATGGCGAACTTGCAGCTTAAACCACGACACAACTGTGTTGCCTACCTTACCAAATCACCTTTCTGGATGAAGTTTGATACTGCTATTGATCTAATGGTCCATTCTCCATACAAAACGGCCTTCCTTATCAATCCTACCATTTATGCCGAATCCCTAAAATAGTTCTGGACGAACGTCACCCTTACCACTGGGGAGAATGACACCAAGTCTCTCCAGTCGTTCGTCAACTCCCGAATGGTGGTCATCACTCCGGCAATCCTTCGCCAAACCCTACACCTGGATGATGCCACCTTCCCCGCTGGATATTCAAAGGGCATCACTGATCTATCCTTTGCCCAACATGGATATCAGGGTAACCTCAGCGCTTCTACCATCTTAAAGAGGCATTTCCATGATGCAGAACGCCTTATTTTTCATATGGTGAATGTCTGCCTAGCCCCTAAGACTTCGTCTTGGGATCAAATGTCAACCAGGTGGCAGCAGGTATTCTTCTCTATCCTTGAACAACAAAACTTAAAATTTTCTGAAATATTATTTCTTGAACTTAAGGATATGGTCTCAAAACCTATTGCTAACCGATGGATATTATATCCACGGTTCATAATGGCCATAATAGAGAACCAGCTGAAAGCTGAGGGACTTGTTGGCCTTGGAGTCCCTGCCATGGCTGTATTGCCTGAAGTATACTCCAGGCACAACTCAGACCAGTCACTCAAACAGGCTGCCAAGCTGCGAAAACCCACGCAGCTGGAACCCACAGCCACCACCTCAAAATCCAAAGTCCCCATCAAACCCAAACACAAGAAACCCAAAAGGCTACTCAGGGAGATGAGTCCCCTGAGGATGCCCCTGCAACACAAACGCAGGATATATCTACTAGCCATAACCCACCAGTAGATACATGTACTCACCCACCCTTAACTGCTTAGGCTTCCTCTCAACAGGAGCCTGTAGCAACCACATTTGGGGCACGTATACATCTGGAACCTTCCTCATTTGAGGAGGTTTCCATTGAAATGCACCACTCTCCCCGGGTGCATATTGCTTTCACACCATCTCCCACTGCAACCACCCCCCAAAGTCCTACCATAATAGTTGCAAAAGTGCTGACTCAGTTGCATTCCTCACCCCCTCCCCAGATACCAATCAAAACTGGGATAGCCTTAACCATTGAGGGGGAGGACCAAAGTGCTTCTGATAACCCACAACACAGGGGTTGCAATGTTCAATCTCCAAGTGTAGAAAAGGAGATTCGAACTTCTGGTGAGGTTGCCACTTCTCCTGCTTCAGCAAATGATCAGGATGAAGTTTGTACCATCCATAAGACCTCACCAGAGGCAACTGCCGATGACGGACATAGTCCTGAGGCAGGAAGTCCCTAGTACCAAGAACAAGGGGCACATGCTACTACTGATCTACACTCAGAGCATGTACATCCGATTCAATCAGGAGGTCAGGTGATTCAGCACAGACTGATGATGACCTGGGCTTTTTCTACGATGTTCTAGCCCACAATACCATCCTAGAGAATGAGGTGAGCAGACTCAAAGAGCTGCTTGCCAAAATGTCTCAAGATCAAAGACCATCTACCCCACAAACCCCACAGATGGCACCTTCAATTGAAGGTTTACCAAACACTGAGCCTACACACATAACTGAGCCACCAGCCTCTGCTTTCGGCACCACCTCTCAGGGACAGAACCCCTTGAGTAGATGGTTGCTATCTTTCAAAACTCCTTACCTCTCATCACTCCCATCATTATTGACATAGTGCATAAAGCCATTGATGAGAGGATTCCCTCCAATCTACAAACCCTCATTGATGATGCTGTTCATGAATCTCTTTCTGCCTTCCAAACCCCTGCTTCCAATGCAACCAAAAAGGGTGAGACTGCAAAGTCAAAGGCAGTGAAAGACAAGAAGAGAAAGAGAGTTGATGCTGAGAAAGAGCCTGAAAAAGAGATACAGTCTGAGAAAGAAAAGGAGGTTGAGAAAGAACTAATCTCAGAACAGTTAATTACATATAAAAGAAAGAAAAGTGCTGAGTCAAGAGCTGATGAAGAGAAATCATTAGAAGACCTTGTTAAAGATGCTGATGAAGCTCATAGCAGATCAATGGATACAATTATAGATTAGCTATTTAGACATGGTCATGACACAACCACATTAGACTCTGAGATCAGAAGGCTGGAAATAGAAGAGATACAATCAGATGGGCCGGTTTAAATGTGATGGAAAGGGAGAGATTGGAAATCATGATCAGGTTCATAGCTAAATATCTTGGAAGATCATTGATTGAAATCAAGTCATGGTCCAGGGACAGCATCTTGGCAATAACCACCAAGATCTGTTCGTCTGAAGTATATACCAAAGGGTTGATCGTTGAAGCTTTGAATGAAGCTGGTGCTGGGAGCAGGACTGAACTGGTCAAACAATCCAAAGCCTCACTTACATCTAAAATGCTAGAACAGCCTGTCAACATTCCCACACCAAAACCACCACAACCACAACCCACTAAACCAATTCCCTTACCCACAAAACCAATAGCCGATGATGTACCCCAGAAGAGGAGAGAAGGGTACTGAGGCTAGAAGAGGAAGAAGAAGATAATGATGAAGATGAAGATAGGCTGCCAATCTCAGCTGTTATACAGTTGCCTAAGACCATAAGTCACCCTTTAACAATTACTCCTGAATCTCAAAGACAAATTGTGAAAGTGAAGTTAGAAGAAGAAGAGCTTCACAAACAACATGATGAGGAATTGTTGAGAAGAGTCGACAAAGCATATGCTGCCACATCTTCAATCTTCAATATGAAGAAACATGCTCAGAGATTATACACTCAAACACATTTCAATATCAAAAAGAGAGAGTGAGGATTTGGCCTGATCCCAGGGTGTCTCATAGGATTCAAAAGAAAAATATTCCACAGAGATACATTGGCCAAGTAAAGAAGATTGTAGATGAAGTGATCTCTCTGGCCTTTGTAGTATCACCTTGGGAGATCCTAGATGACTTCAAGAAAGCCTATAAAGCTAAACTGACCCCAGAAAAGATGCTGGAGAATAAAGTGGTGAAAAAGGGGTTAGTGTATAGGAGGCTTGAGGAAGTTAGAAAGAATGAGCTCCAGTTGTTCTAGAGGGTATTCACCCAGATGAATTCGCATATAGAATCATAACAACTATGGAGCTAAAAAATGGGAAGCAGGTCAAATACCTATATGAGTACTATGGGCCAGAATCACTCTTTGAAGGAGAAACAGAAGAGCTTACCATGGAGGAACAATAACCTTCATTGAGGCCTATACAAGGGAGTCTTACAGACTCATATTTGGGAAGTAGATCTCATGGATGGGGTAACAGCTTTGTGTCCAGTTCCCCAGACAGAGTTCCCATCCATCCTTTTCCAAACAGATCATTGAGACTTCTTCCCAGGCCTGTGCTTACAAGGGTCACTTCTGAGCTGATCTAGAAGAAAAAAGACCAATCCTTCTGCCATAATAAGTGGGACATCTTCAATAAGCTTAAAGGTTTTGGTTGCATTGGTTCAGAGGGAGTTTGTTGGACCAAAAGAACCAATGAGCCAGATCAGAAAAACCTTTAAGTCCCACAAGACATCACAACAACTGCTGAAGACTTGATCAGCTGTTTGACAAAGTCTGAAGATCAACAGCTGAAGATTAAAGTATTGAAGACTTCAACTGCTGAAGACCAAAGTTTGAAGATCAACAGCTGAAGACTAAGTACTAAAGATCAACAGCTGAAGTACAAAGACTGAAGACATCAGCTGAAGACATCAGCTGATGACAACAACTGAAGTTCAAGAAGTCCAAGTACTGAAGCCTTCAGAGTTTGTCACAATAGCTGAAGAAGCATTCTTCAGTTTTTGTGATGGTTTTCGTTCAGTAGTTTTATTATTTATTTCAGTACTTGTAAAACGACTGAAGAGCATGTTCTTCAGTCGTTGTTGTTTCAGTAGTTTCTTTTCAGTAGTTGTAGTGATAGTTAACACTTGGTATTTTTGTAAGAAGATGTTAGCTGTTTGACATCTTCAGTAGTTGTGTTAACTTTCAATAGTTTGAATAAATCTGTTAGATATCACTATCAAGTGACATCAGCAGACGTCACATCTCCTATATAAGAGATGTTGACCTAATTGTACGGGTGACATTCTGCCACCACGAAAGCATATGAATGAAATATTCTATTTGCAAATTCTCTCTCTCTATAACTGTTTACTCTTACAATGAATATCAATTGTGTTCTTGTGAATTGTCTAATTCATTGTTCGAATTCCGCTGCGATACTCTCTAATCAATCAAACTTAGATCACCGATCCTAACAAATATCATGCATAATCATACAACATCATACATCAACATCATGCATAATCATCAATCACACGTCACTACATGCCCATCATACCATCTATGACCTAAAAGTCAACCTAGATGAACCCCCGGGAACATCTCAAGTCAAAGCCTACATTACTCTTTTTCTTCAAAAAGGCAGAATTATTCTAAGTGTTCATCCACATTTGATTTGCTTCATCCACATTGACATACTTCATCCGCATTTGTCATCCGCATTTGGTTTACTCATCCACATTTCATATACTTAGTCAAATGCTCATCCGCATTAACCCCATCTGCATTAACTGTTCATCCGCATTTACTTACCTTGTAGTTAATACTCATCCGCATTAACTGTTCATCCACATTTCTTCCCAGTACTCATCCGCATTTCCCCTTACTTAGTCCATATTCATCCGCATTTCTTAGACTTAGTCAAATGCTCATCCGCATTGGCTTCATCCGTATTGACCTTCATACGCATTTGTCATACTTAGTCAATGCTCATCCGCATTGATTTGCTTCATCCGCATTGACATACTTCATCCGCATTTGGTTTACTCATCCGCATTTCATATACTTAGTCAAATGCTCATCAGGATTGACCCCATCCGCATTAACTGTTCATCCGCATTTACTTACCTTGCAGTTAATACTCATCCGCATTAACTGTTCATCCGCATTTCTTCCCAGTACTCATCTGCATTTCCCCTTACTTAGTCCATATTCATCCGCATTTCTCAGACTTAGTCAAATGCTCATCCGCATTGACTTCATCCGCATTGACCTTCATACGTATTTGTCATACTTAGTAATGCTCATCCGCATTGACTTACTTTTCTTATCTGCATTAACCCCATCCGCATTAACTTTCAACACTTATGCAGATTCCAAAACTTAACACATGAGCCTTAAACATCAGATTTCAAATTTTAACTCACCATTCATCATGTTCTAAGCTTAAATCATACATCCTAAGTCTTATAAACATCATCAAGCATGAACATAGTCACACATCATAACATAACATCATCATACACACATTCAAACATACGGGTCCGAAACCCAGCTTAATAAAAACATACATTCATTCATTTCCAGCCCCAAAATTAGTTAATACAAGTAAAAGAGGGGTCCTAGAACTCACCTTTGCAGCTCTTGAGTATGGCTTCTTCCAAACTCGTTTGCAAATTGAATTCAACCGCCTAAAAACCCACTAAAAACATACCCGAACACACATAATCACACGCCAGCATAAACCCGAGGACATAACCGGTTAAGAACACCATAAAAACATGAATTCTCACCTTGAATTCAAATTCTTTCTTGTTCTCCCTTCGAAACCGAGAATTTGCTACTGCCAGCTACTCTCTCTCTCTCTAAAACCCAAAGATCAGTGGTGTATGTGACATATGGGCGGGCATACCATCTTTTACACCGACTTTTCAAGCATTTTGTTCTTTTGGACACTTTTTACCCTTAGACTTGGGTTTTATTTCTTTTCCTTCTTTTCTTTCATTTTATTCATTCCTTCCTTGACTTTAAAATAACCGGGTGTTACAAGTCACCAGACTGCAGACGTTTTCTTGCAGAAAAAACAAACAACACCTTAGTGTAGTTTTGGCCTGGACTATGCTTGGCCACCATTAGTTCTTAGTGCCTTGAACTCCCTAGCAAAGTGTCACATTTGATTACAGTTGTAATAGTTCACTTTGCTTTTATCCAGTCTAAACTTTCCATTAGATACATTGCTTGGAAACTTCTTCTTGTTCTCTTATAGAACTACTTGACTTTGTGAGTGAAAAGACCCATTTGATGGATAATCTCCAAATAATTCAAATTATCTAGATGGATACAATCCAAGTATTCAATAATTAAAAGAAAGTTTCCACAACTTTAATTAGCCAACACAAAGGTTTGAGCAGAGTTTGTCTCTAGGAATGGGCTTACTTGGATGTAGCTCACCTTTGGTGTCTTAGGGAAGGTGATGAATGACTTTTTTATGAGTTGTGAGGGTAGCAGATAAGTTGATTTTCTAGTCCTCTACTATCCCTTTTAAGCATATGAATGTCTAAACTCTATTGATTGATAGAAAAGCTTCTTGATGGATTTTGCATGTTCATCTCCATCTGGTAGCCACTAAGGATACCTTATTGCTTTGTGAGAGTAAGAGAGGTTTTCAACTCTCTTAATGGTCACATAGGAATGAGTCCATTATCTTGAAAGAGAGAACATGAAATTTCTCATAATGTCCCTATTCTCAAGTTTTACTCCAACATCTATTAGAGTATCCATAATCTTAACGTACCTGAAGTATTGTTGAGTCATGGCTTCAACATTCTTGTAGGTGAAGTTCTTAAACTACTACTTCATAAGATCTTTCTTGTTTTCTTTGGCTTACTCAAACCCCTTATACATAAGCTTTAGTGCATCCCAGAGCTGCTTAGTAATTTTGAACTTCTTAAAACCTATGTATATAGAGTTTGGAAGAGTAGTTTGGTAGGAGTAATGGCTTTCTGATCTACATCATTTTCTTCCAATCTTCCTTAGGGTAATCTCCATTCCCTTTGGAATCATCCCACCCCCAGCAGTGGCTGAAGAGGTGCTTGTGATGTCTGGTCCTTCAACAACTAATCTCCACAGCATGTTGTCTTAAGACTTGATGAACCCTTCCATACGTTGGCATCAAGTATCAAGGTTTTCAAGAGTGATCAGTGGAGACTTTGTCATGGTTTCAATTTTCATATCAGACTTAAAGATAGCTGCCATTTGAGCTACAAGTGTATTATGAAATTAATGACATCTAAGATAGTGAAATTTTGCAATCAAGAGCTTGAAAAGCTTTGATACCAATTATAGGACTGGTGAAGGAGATGAATGCAATAGTTTCACAGTCTTAGGAGAGTTATAACACTTTATAGGGAACCGGTTTATGATGAAACAAATAACACAAGTAAAAGAAAAGAATAAGAAAACTAAAGTATGGTTTTCAAAAATGATTATATTGCCCTCAAGTTCTTATAAGTATTATAAAGCTTACCTTAAGATACAAGTACTTAAGATACTTTATACTACATCCTACAGCCGACCATACTTTAAAGTCCAGCTGGAAACATTGATCTAGATAACAAGATCAATATATAGTCAAAAGGTAAATTGCCTTTAGACTAGTGATTATGACATGGCATAGCTCATATCCTTATCTAATACAAAAAGGGTAAAAGTACAAAGTTGGAAAGTTATAGACTCAACACCTTAATCTACAGTTGACAAAAGTATGGAATTTTCACCAACTCATGCTAGTTGGTGAGTCATCGGAGATAGCAGCAGAAATGTGTTTTAGCTTTTGTCAAAAGTAAGTTAGAGAATACATGCCTTTGCTGTCTTCGGAAGACATGTCTTCTCTGTCTTTGGAAGAAATTAGTGTTGGCTTTGGAGGACTTTATCTTTGAAGATTCAGAAGACTTCATCTTTTGAATTTGGAAGATTTGATACTTCGTATAATTCACTAAGTTATATCAAATCTTCTAAAATACATGCCTTGTACTTCACATGTGCATCCCGAGAGCTCTTTGGTTGCATCAGCCTATAAGTGTAATCCTTACAAAATCAAAAAATGTTCTAGAAATTAACTAGGGCTTCCTTCAAATTAAAAGTGATGGAGATGTACAAGGGGTGGGTGAGGTTGGTCCAAGGTAGTTGATGGCTAGTGTTGTGGTGGTAAGGGTGTGGAAGTGGTGGATTAGGATTTCCCTCAGAGTAAAGACAAGATATATATATATATATAAGGTAAGATCTTTTCTAAATCATTTAACATGCTAGGGGTATTTTGGTCTTTCCAAAAAAAATTAATAGAAAATGTAGACATCGTTACTCCAAAGGATGAAAATATAAACGTTTTGCTTGATCACCCTAATGGTACTTGCTTACATCACAACAACACAAAGAGGAGAGTGTGCAACAACACTTAGCAGATCAAATGGGGAACTTAAAACCAGTTTTAGTGAGAACTAAGAAACACAAGTATTCAAGAGACAACAAGAACAACATAAGTAGTTGGTATTCAAGGTTGATGTATATTGCTCTCTAGTTCCTTACAAGTGTTTACAAAGCAATGGTTTAAGATACAAAGGACCAGTGATACTTATACTACAACCTATAGCTGCCATACTTTGAAGGCCAGCTGAATAGATGATCTAGACAACAACAAAATCAATGTAGAGTCAAAAGGCAGATTGCCTTTTGACTAGTGACTATGACATGCCATAGCTCACATTCTAATATATTACGAAAAGGATAAAGTACATAAAGTAGAAAGTTACAGACTCAAGACCTCAATGTACAGTTACCAAAAGCATGGACTTTTCACAACTTTTGTAAGTTGGTGTCTTATCAAAGTTGCAGCAGAAAGGGGTCCTACTTTATGGAAAAGGTACATCAGATAAAGCATGTGTTCAAAAGTCTTCGGAAGAAATCTGTCTTCAAAGTGTTGGATTCGGAAGACTTTGTTTCTAAAGCTTCGGAAGACTTCTTGTTTGGCTTCAGAAGATATTGGTCTTGGCTTCGGAAGATTTCAGACTTAGAATATTTTCTAAGGCAGAGCGTGAAACTTCCAAAGCATTCCACTTGAGTACATTTGCATGCATGCAGGATAGACTTTGGGTGTTTGGGTTGCAATAGCCTTATATCAAATCTTACAAACTCCCCCTAGGCTGATGTTACCAAAACTCTTGAAGACTTTAGATACTAACAGTCCTCATCATGATGATGACCATCCCTTTCTTCATAAGATGATCAGGATCACTCAGACTCTCATAGTGTCTTCTCATGTCAAAGAGATCATGCAGAGGTAGATTAAACATGTCTTGCCATGTGTAGACATTTTCAACCCCTTGATCTCTGATGACATGCCATTTTTCTGGATTTGTAGCGTATGTCCAGACAAGATGGGTCTTCCTGATGCTAGAGGAGCTACTTGAATTGGAGTTGATGCAGCATCTGTTGCATATCCTTAGGATGGTCTGACTCAGCTGGAGCTTTGGAGATGGATGCTTCTTTCTTCTTCTTCTTTGGCTTTGATTAGGAAGCCATCCATTTTCTCCTCTTTGAACCTGTTAATTGAGAAGACTAGCTTGCAACACCTGATTGATCTTCTTTGTTTATCTCAGTTAGGTCTTCCTCTCTCACAGGTTCAAATTGAGAGGGGATAGAACCCTGCTATCAATCAAAAGTAGAAGCTTCTGAGGTTCAGTAGAGACTCATGTTGTGTTGTCTCAAATGGTTCAACCTCAATCTCCACTTCCTGAGGGACCTGACTTGGTGGGGAGTGTAAGTCAACAAGTTCTCCTCTTTGAATCTTCTGCGTGATCACCCTAATGTGCTCATCCATAGTGGATAGAGACATAGGGCCAAGTCTCCTTTCAAAGAATCCATATAGCTTTAAGAAGCTCATCTTCCTCTGCCTATTGGTAGACTTCTTCATGCTTTTCTGGATGATGGCTCTTGACTTTGTAGCCTCTTCCCCTAATTTCCTTTTAGTGGTCTTTCTTTCATTGACTAACTCAAGTTCAAGTTGTTTGAGTTACTCAAACTCAATGTAATCAAAGGGTAAGGGAAGATGTGCATCAGCCTGATAGGGGCCTATGGCACTCAGGTAGTTGATCGTGTTGATCCTACTAGTTTCTTTGTCTACCTAAGGTTCTTGTGGAGCCACATCCTTATCTACAGGTCTTTCTTGAAATGGGGAGAGAGTAGGCACATGCTTGTAGAGTCTTTTCGGTCTTCTTTGATTTGAAGAAGTAATTTTGCATCCTCTACCTCTTTTCTTTCTTTTAACAATTCCATGTCAGCCAGTTAATTTAATTCATCTAAGGGGCGGGAGATGATATTATCAATGTTATAGTTCCTAGTCTACAAGTAGTTGATCCTGACTGCCCTCAACTCATCATTCTGAGTGTTTGGCATGGGGGCAACCCTGATAGCTGCTTCCATGAATCTTGCAGACACAATAGAGGAACTTTCTCCCCTTAGCTTCCTTTTCCTCTCTCTCCTCCTCCTCCTCCTCCTCAATCTCCTCAGAAGTCATCTTTCTTTTCCTTTGTCACTCACAGACCTTTATGACTCAGGGTAGAGAGAGCTTTGGCCTTCATTGCTTGGTGTAGCTTCCAAGCTCTGGCCAGAGAGAGGTCGAGATGCACCTTCACTAGAAGGTGTCTCATCAAGGAAATGAATCTCAGGAGTAGTTGATGGAGAGTCAGGGCTCTCAGGTTCTACCATTGGGCCTTCAGTCAAGGTTTTCCCTATGAAACTAATCTTAGGATCTGCCTAAACATCCAGTTGACCAATGATATTGTCTGATTGCCTTAGTATCCTTCTGTAGCTGAACTCTGCAGTGATCCTATCTTCAATCCTTTGAGCCAACCTGTCAGCTTGTCTAGATTGGCTTTGGTAACAAGTGGCATGCTGACAAGGTCAAGACTTTTATAGAATTCAAAGTCTAAAAGTTGAAGACTTCTTGCTGCCCTTGAACTCTTTGAATGATAAGGGCTATTCTATTTTCATCATACATCCACCTTGTAATGTGATTTGAAGTTGGTGGAGATGACATTGCTCTTGGTATCCCTTCCTTAAAAAGACTTTGAATAAAAGAGTCTATAGAGTCCATATCAATGTGAACTTGAGGAAGTTGCTGAGTATGGATAGTTGCAAGTGAAGATGGTGAGTCTTTAACGTCTATGCTCTGTGAAGAACTCCCAAGTTCTGTGTCTATAATGACTTTCTCCCCCTTTTTGGTAGCATCATCCACTTGCATAGATGAGCTAGAGGTTAGGTCAACCACATTCATCGGTTCTTGTGTCCCTGGTTGAGCTCTTCTTAGAGGTCTCTTAACTAGTTGTTCCCTGAGATAAGAAATCTCAAGTTACTAATAATTGACCCTGTTTTGCAAGGTAGTCACCTGAGATTCAAGGTGATTGGCCATGGAGACTAGATAGGTGCATGTTTGTGACACTTTTTGAAACTTGAGCCTTAGATTCCCCTCTTCTTCATCAGAAGAATCATTGGGGATGAGAGAATTTAACCAAGTTTTTTCTCTCACCACCAGCTTGGAGTTCTTGGCTGCTGGGTTTTCTCTGCTCAATGACAGCTTCAGTTGAAGTGTCACTGGGCTGAGTTGCCATGGCTGAGGTCTGAATGATGTAATCACTTGCTAAAGTGAGAGCCTCTTCCACATGGATCTCCTGAACAGGTTCAGAGGGATCCACCTCAGTGATGGGTGACTGTTGTGTCCTAGTCTCAGGTGAGTCAGGAGCACTCATCTCTCTTTGAGTAGGGGAGGAATAGAGAGACTCAGGGTAGTCATTGAAACCTAAGTCTTCATTAGTATAGAAGTCAAGGTTGGGAATGGTTGGTTTAAGTCTAAAGGCTGGGGATGGTAGCTGTCCCTAGAAGGTTGTTCACTTGAGTGTTGAGACTCAAAGTGAAGGCTTAAGGTAGTTTGGCTTGTGAGCTCATCAGGATGAGCATGAGGAACCTCAACATTGATCTTTGAAGTAATGGGAGTGGTTTGCTCCTCAAGAAAAGTGGGAGCTCCAGTATCCAATTCCTCCTATATGGGTAAGTATATGAGGGCCTACATAGACTCAATAGCTTGAGCAGGGGTTCGTTTAGATTTCTTTTGTAGGTTAGGGTGATTTGTAGTTGTTTTGGTGGTTGATGTAGAAGGTGTGGGTTCAACACTAGCTTGTGTTGCTAGGTTGTCACCTTGAGCAATGAGGTCTAACATGTTTGGGACAATGGCTGTTTCTACCCTTGAGAAGCCAACAGTTGGCTTCTTCAAAATTTTAAAGATGTCGGGCTTCATCTGTCCCAAGTTAAGAATATTACCTGTTCCCTCAACTATGAGCTCAGTTGACACTTGAGAATGTATTGAACATATCTAGGAAATATGTAATACTCTAAGGAGTCCAAGTTAGCAAGCAGATTTGTATAAACAAATTAAGAATACCTGAAGTTGATCCCCTGAACCATCCCATGCACTATGAAGGAGAGTTCTTCAGGAATTTGGTCCCAACCCCCATGCTTGTTAGATAACCTGTGGATGGCCACATGTAGTAAGTACTTCCATTGGGACGAGACCTTTTCTTTCCTGAAGGTCTTTACAAATAAATCCCCTTCATAGCCCATCTGCCGGAAGGACTGGTTAACAACTTCCTTTGGAACATACAACTCACCTTCCTTATCATCCAGCTGTAGATGAGCATTTATGATGGCTAGAGTGATGAAGATTGTCCTCCCCTTCACGGTAGCAGACAATGCCTTCTCCCCATCTAGAACAACCTCTTGATAGGTTTTCTAGAATCAAGAAAATGATTCTCATAAAGAACAAGATTAATAGTAATGGAGGTGAAGTAGTTAGATAGAGCCAAGAATTGGCAAACATTGGAGAAGTGTGGATCGCTCTCAAAGTTTAACAAAGCAAATTGGTTGTGTTGCCTGTGTAACTGCATGGAGAAATCTAGGTCATTTCTTCTATAAAGGTTGGCCATTTTAGAAACCTTAAAGGTGAAGGAAAGATGAATGAAGGAGGTTTCAAAGAGAATGGGAATTTAGGTTTGGAGGAAGATGAAGATGATAGAAAGAAGGGGATCCGTTGGGTTTATATGTGAAAATGATTTAAGACAAAGTTAATGAAAGAGGATAAGCTATGAAATCCGGATGTCGGTCCCACCTCTAAAAAAGTAGTTTGCATTTTGCTCAAAAGTAGTTTTCTTGGAAGTCGAAAAAGCTTCCGAAGGTAATTTGTCTTCGAAAGTTTTAATGTAAAAGCTTCCGATGCCAAAATGCCTTCGGATGAATTTTCTAAGAGTTTTTAAAAATTTTGCTTCAGAAGAGAATTAAGACTTGGACATTTTGTTCAATAGAACAAAGCTTCCGAGAGTTAATTTGCTTCGGAAGAAAATTGTCCTTGAAAACATATAAGTGCCTGAGAGATTTTAAACTTTGGAAGATACTACGGAAATTTCTTCTGCAGGAAAATGACTTAGGCAGTTATTTGTTTTGAAGGCATAAGTTGTTCTCGAAGATAAAATCATATCTTCCGAAGGATCAAGATTTTTCAAAAATCTAAGGTAAGTTCTTCAAAAGGTTTTCATCCAAAGAAAACAAGAGTTTATGAAGGTGATAAACTAGACAAGTTAGGACACATAGATTTTAAGAAATAATATGAATTAGTTTTAAGAAAAAAGCTACTCAAAGTTAATCATCATCCCAATAGCTGATATAAGATATTTAAATCTCTATTCATGAAAGGCTTTTGTAAACATATCAGCATATTGTTCATTTGTGTTAACTTTAACTAGTTTAATTAATCCCTTTTCAAAGTTATCTCTAATTCAATGATACCTGATATTAATGTGTTTTGTCCTTGAGTGCTGCATAGGATTATCTATGAGAGAGATAACACTATTGTTGTCTATATGAATAGGAGTCTCCTTAAAATTTAATCCATAGTCAAGCATCTGATTTTGAATCCAAAGCACTTGAGCACAACAAAATGTAGCAGCAATGTATTCAGCTTCAGCAGGCTTATGCAGTGACAGATGATTGTTTCTTGCATTGCCATGAGACAAGCCTTCCACCAAGAAACTGACATCCCCCAGATGTAGACTTTGCAGTCATGTTGCAACCACCATAATCACTATACGTATAAGCATACAGATTGAAGTCAAAATTCTTAGGATACCAAAGACCAAGTGTTAAGGCACCTTTGAGGTATCTTAGAATCCTCTTGACAGTAATAAGGTGAGACATCTTGGATTGGCTTGATATCTTGCATAATTACATGTAGCAAACATGATATCAGGCCTGCTAGTTGTGAGATACATAAAAGACCCAATCATAGCCCTGTAAAGGTGTTTATCCACACACTCCCCCTCAAGATTAGGTCTAAGGGAGTGGTTTCTTGCTATGGATGTCTTAGCAATCTTACAATCGGTCATGTTGAATCTTTCAAGTATGTCTTGAACATACTTTGACTAACTTATGAAGATGCCATCTTCAACTTGCTTCACTTGAATTCCTAGAAAGAAATTGAGTTCCCCTATGGCACTCATTTCAAATCTGTCCTACATTAGATTCTCAAAGTATTTGCAGAGCCTTGGATTAGTTGAACCAAAGGTGATGTCATCTACATACACTTGAACTAGCATTAAGTCATTTTCCTGTCTTTTAATGAAGAGATTTCCATCTATAGTACCCCTTCTGTATCCATGCTTGCTGAGATACTAAGATAGAGTCTCATACCACTTCCTTGGCGCTTGGTGCAGCCCAAAAAGAGCCTTATCAAGCTTGCAGACATAATCAGGATGATCAGGATCTTCAAAACTAGGTGGTTGTTTGACATACACCTCTTCATCGATCACCCCATACAAAAAAGCCCACATGACATCAAGTTGATAGACCTTGAAGTTCTTGGATGCAGCAAATGCCAAGAATATTCTAACAGCTTCTAGTCTTGCTACAGGAGCAAAAAGATCAGTGTAGTCAATTCCTTCTTCTTGTGTGTACCCTTGAACAACTAGTCTAGCTTTGTTTTTTATGATAATGCCCCTATCATCTTTCTTATTCCTAAACACCTATTTGGTTCCTATGGTAGTCTTCCCATGAGGAAGAGGACATAGGTTCCCAACCTTTTGCCTTTTGAATCGAAGAAGCTCCTCTTGCATAGCCTCAACCCAACTTCCATCCTTCAGAGCCTCATCAATCTTATTAGGCTCTATCTGAGATAAGAAACAAGAGTGAAGACAAACATTTGCTTCATGGGTTTGTCCTCTTGTTCTTACCCCTGTGTCAACATCTCCAATGATGTTTGTGGTAGGGTGAGACTTATGGATCCTTAGTTGAGGGATCACAACAAGTTGCTAAGAGAGATCTAAATTAGAAAAATTTAGATCTGGCATTGATGCTTCTCCAACCACATCAGCACACTTATCAAGAGAAACTTGATCCAATAAGTGTGTGACATCATTGATGTTTTCATCTATCGAGTGGTTATCAACATCAAGAAACTCTTGATCACTATCACCACCACCATTGTCTTCTGTATATGAAGTCTCTTTATCTGGTTGTTGAGCCTCTGAACTGGAACTTGAAGGCATCTCAGATGTATTAGTTGAATTTGTCATTGTTAGACTGATAGAAACTTCATTTGTAGAAGTAGTTACAACTGGAGCTGAAGATGTGTAACTTGAAGGTCTTCTTAGCTCAAATCTTGGATTAGGATCACTTGGAGGTGAAAAATCTGTAGATCCTTAAATATTCTCACAAGATTTGTTAAAACAGTTGGTAACTAAATCAAGGTCAAATAGCTAATCAGGACCAGAACTAGCTACACTGGGTGTGTTTCATTAAAGTCAGATTGGCTGACTCCTCAATAATTCTAGTTCTGAGATTGTATACTCTATAAGCCTTAGCTTGAGAAGAGTATCCAATGACATGTCCATTGTTTGATTTCTCAGCAAATTTGGCAATTTAATCTTTGGTATTCAAGATGGTGCAGGGCATCCAAATGACCTGAGAAAACCAATGAAAGGTTTTCTCTTATGGCAAAGTTCATAAGGAGTCTTGCCATTAGTCTTGACCACTAAAACTCTGCTTTGCACATAGTAGGCAGTGTTGACTGCCTTTGCGCAAAGGTGATAGGCAACTTAGAGTCAGACAACATGGTTCTTGCAGCTTCAACCAGTGTCATGTTTCTCCTCTCAGCAACACCATTTTGCTAAGGAGTCCTGAGAGCACTGTATTGTCTTGTAATACCCTTTTCATCACAAAATGTATCAAGGATTTGGTTCTTAAATTCAGTTCCTTGATCACATCTTATGGTTTTGACCTTGTGATCACATTGTTTCTCAATATTTATGATGAAATTTTTTAGAATCTTAGGAGTCTCATCCTTAGATCTAAGGAAGAAGACCCAAGTGAATCTTGTAAAATCACCTGTGTTCACTAAACAATAAGAGGTCCTATCCATATGTAACAAGTGTAAGGGAGTAGTGATGGAGTTTCTTTCCTTAAGCTTGTGAGATACTTTGTGTTGCTTCCCTTTCAGGCATATAACACAATATCATCACTTGTAAACTCCTTCTTTGGCATTCCAGTTACCAAATCATTCTTAATCAGTTTATTCATGTTTTTAAAGGTTACATGACACATTCTTTTATGCCAGAGGAAAGACTCATCACTATTTCCATTAGATAGAAAGAATGTTCTCCTGAGGGACATGTTTCTTGAAAATTCATCTTGTATATGTTCCCTCTCCTGGGGGCTCTAAGCAAGATATGCTCATGAGGAATGACCACCCCGCGCTTGAGAACAATGCACTCATGCTCAGTAAAGAGCATGTTATGATTCCGATCACAAAATTGGGATACACTCAGAAGATTGTACCCAAGCTCCTTGACAAAGATTACATTATCGATGTTGAGCTTACCATTTGTGACCTTGCTCCTTCTAGAAATGTAGCTACCTTTATCTCCTCCAAAAGCAACTAGCCCTCCATCAATTCTTTCAAAATTTTGGAGTAGTGACCTATTGCCCGTCATGTGCTTGGAACAACCACTATCAATGATCCATACATTCTTGTTTGTCTTGAGCTGTTCCTTCACAAAAAAAAATGATTAGTTACATTTGGAAACCCAACCCTTATTGGTCTTGGGCTTATCAAAGGAAGTAGAAGGTAATGAAACAATAATAGATCCTATAGTTGTGCTTTGAGGATCTTTTGCTGTTGTTGATGGAGAACTTTCAATCACTTGGACTTTCTTTGACTTTCACACCACCTTCGGAAGTTTGGACTTGACCTTCAATACTTCGGAAGTTCATGAGATTTTGGAATTTTTGATGACTGGACCTTCGGAAGATCCTGCTAACACTACAGCAGATTTCAGTGCTTCGGAAGTATTCCTTTCTTCTGAGGCCAAATTTTCTTCTGAAG
Source organism: Flaveria trinervia (assembly GCA_025506515.1). Lineage (NCBI taxonomy): Eukaryota > Viridiplantae > Streptophyta > Magnoliopsida > Asterales > Asteraceae > Flaveria > Flaveria trinervia. Next base: position 32,441,886 of record CM046442.1, read on the forward strand.
GAAATTTTCCACTTGCCTTCTTCTCTTTGGAGCTTCCGAAGGAAATAAATTTTCCTTCCGAAGCTGAAATCTTGTTAGAGCTCTTGGAAGTCTCTTTCTTGGTCATATGAAGAGTACCTCTAGGATTGTATGGACAATCTTTTGCAAGATGAGAAGTACTCTCACACATAACACATTCAATATTCTTCTTCCTAAGCCTTCTTTTGAGAACAAGATTGACTTTGATCACTTCCCTTCTCCACCTTCATCTTTGCAGATGTTGAGATAGTCCTTTTAGGGTGAGAACTGTTCTTGAAGTTGGATGGTTCAAACTGTGTAGCAGTGGTACACAATGAATCAGCCTTCTTCTTGATGCTGAGATGATTTGAACATGACAAGAACTCTTGGTACTAGAGTTTAGGTTGATGTCTTCAGTCTTAACCACTTTAAACCCTACAGAGATAAAGACTTGTTTCTGCTTAGAGTCAAAAGTGGCCTTGATCTCTTTAGCCTTCTTAGGTTTTCTCTTGCTCTTTCTGATTAAGTTCTTCCTCATAGACTTGGTCATCACAGGCTTCTTGCTCTCCTTAGAAGGATAGTGACCCTTCTTAGAATCCTCCTTTTCACTCTTCTCAGAGAAATTCTTCACTATCACTTCTTCATCCTCTTTACTCAAGGGGTCTATGAGAGGAAGCTCATCTTCACAAGTTTCACACCTAGGTGATCTTACAGACAAGATTGTGTGTGGAGGAGCTATCTGACTAGATCCCAGTCCCTGCATGTTTTAATAACAAACTTTTGCATGCAAGGATGAGGACATGATTTTCTTGAAGGTCTCTTCTTCAAGAATACATTTCGCTGCCTTGGCTTTGCTGATCACAAGCTCGGCCTGGCATTTAGTCAACTTAGTTATAAGATCCTTGATCTGAGTCCTATAATTTGTATGCTCATGTTTTAGAATTGAAATGGTTTTCTTTAAGTCCTCTATCTTTAACTTATAATCATTTTCAGCCTTTTTAAAATCAGATTTTAAGATGTATTCAAGGACTCAAGATCAGATCTCATCTCTAACTTCTAGGACATGTATCTATAGACTTTAGCAGTACATTCAGAAGTACAGAGATGTTCCAATATCTTGGCTTCATCATGATCAGCCATCAATGATTGATTTGGAGATGCATCTTCCACCTAAAAGGTCCAGTCAAAGCCTCCTTCTTCAACAGCAACTGCAACTTGCTGCTTTGGCTTCTCATTCTGGGTGGCCTTATCAGTGTAGTTTGGTCAAGATTGTGCTTGGCCACCATTTGTTCTTGGTGCCTTGCACTCCTTAGTAGAGTGGCCCATCAAGTTATAGTTATAACACTTGACTTTGCTTTTATCTAGCTAAAACTTTCCACTGGCTATATTGCTGGCAAAACTTCCTTCCTATCCGCTTGTAGAACTTCTTGGCTCTGTGAGTGAGGAGAGCCATTTGCTAGACTATCTCCATATACTTCAGATCATCTAGATAGATACAGTCCAGATCTTCAAGGGTGAAGAAAAAGCTGTCACAACTTTCTTCAGAAGACACAAAGGCTTGAGAAGAACTTGTCTCTTGGAATGAGCTTCCTTAAATATAGTTCTCCCTTGGTGTCTCCAGGAAGATGATGAAAGGACCCTTTTCTAGTTGTCAGTGTAGCATATGTGATGATGTTAGGGTTCTATGCTATTCCTTTCAACCACATAAAGGGCTGAACCCATTTAATTGTTGGAGTTACCAGATGAACCTTACATATTCATCTCTATCTGGTATCCACTAAGAATGCCATACAACTCTGTCAAAGTGAGAGTCTTAAGGTTCTTAGTCCTTTTGATAACAACATAATAATGTGTCCATTTTCTAGAAAGAGAGGACATGAACTTCCTTACAATACCCCTGTTTTCAAGAGTTACTCTAACATCCACTAGAGTATCCCTAATCTTAACATACCTGAAGTATTGTTGAGTCATGGTTTCACCTGTTTTGAAGGTGAATTTTCAAAGTACTGCTTTAGGAGATCCTTCTTGTTCTCCTTGGCTTCAGTGGAACCCTCATACATCGGTTTCAATGCATCCATAGCTGCTTAGCTATTTTTCATTTCTTAAAACCTCTGTATACAGAGTTTGGAAGAGTAGTCTGAAGGGCTATCATGGATTTTTGATCAATTTCTACTCTCTTCTGTCTTTATAAGTACTCTGCCACAACCTTGGGTATCATACCACCTCCAGCAGCAACAAAATAGGTGCTTGGTATGTAAGGTCTAATAACAACCGACTCCCACATTCTTAAGTCTAGAGACTTGATAAAGCCTTCCATTATTTGGCACCAAGTGTCAAAGTCATCAAGAGTGATCGGTAGGGACTTTTTCATGGTTCCAGTTTCTATATCAGCTTTAGATATAGCTGCCATTTGAGATGTTAAGTATTTTATGTGTATGAGGGATCTTAAGATGGTGAGATCTTATATTGAGATCCTAGAATGCTCTGATACCAATTGCAGGACCGTTAAAGCATACTTGCTTACAACACAACAACACAAAGAGGAGAGTGTGCAACAACACTTAACAGATCAAATAGGGAACTAGAAACCAGTTTTAGTGAGAACTAAGAAACAAAAGTATTCAAGCGATAGAACAAGAACAACACAAGTAGTTAGTTTTCAAGGTTGATGTATATTGCTCTCTATTTCCTTACAAGTGTTTACAAAGCAATGGTTTAAGATACAAAGGACCAAATATACTTATACCTCAACCTACAGCCAACCATACTTTGAAGGCCAGCTGGATACATGATCTGGACAACAACAAAATCAATGTAGAGTCAAAAGGCACATTGTCTTTTAACTAGTGACTATGACATGCCATAGCTCACATCCTAATATATTAAAAAAGGATAAAGTACATAAAGTAGAAAGTTATAGACTCAAGACCTCAATGTACAGTTATCAAAAGCATGGACTTTTCACTAACTTATGTAAAGTTGGTGTCTAATCAGAGTTACAGCATAAAGGGGTATAGTTTTATGGAAAAGGTACATAAGATAAGTATGTTTTCAAAAGTTTTCAGAAGAAATCCGTCTTCAAGTGTTGGCTTCAGAAGACTTTGTTTCTGAAGCTTTGAAACACTTCATGTTGGGTTTCGAATGATATTGGTCTTGGCTTCGGAAGATTTCACACTTAGAACATTTTCTAAGGCAGAGTGTGAAAATTCAAAGCATCCACTTTAGTATATTTGTGCATGCATGCATGAGAGACTTTGGGTGTTTGGGTTGCATCACCCTTATATTAAACCTTACAGGGATGCACTAAAGCTTATGTATAAGGGGTTTGAGTAAGCCAAAGAAACAAGAAAGATCTTATGAAGCAATAGTTTGAGAAATTCACCTACAAGAATGTTGAAGCCATGACTCAACAATACTTTAGGTATGTTGAGATTGTGGATACTCTAATAGATGTTGGAGTGAAACTTGAGAATAGGGACATTGTGAGAAAGTTCATGTTCTCTCTTCCCAGACAATGGACTCATTACTGTGTGACCATTAAGAGAGTTGAAAACCTTTCTTACTCTCACGAAGCTATATGGTATCCTTAGTGGCTACAAGATGGAGATGAACATGGAAAATCCATCAAGCAGCTCTTCTAGCAATTAACAAAGTTTAGCCATTCATGTGGTTAAGAGGGATAGTAGAGGATCAGAAAATCATCTTATCTGCTAGCCTGACAACTCATAATAAAGTCATTCATCACCTTCCTTGAGACACCAAAGGAGAGCTATATCCAAGTAAGCCCATTCCTAGAGACAAACTCTGCTCAAACCTTTGTGTTAGCTAATGGAAGTTATGGAAACTTTCTTTTCATTTTGAATACTTGGATTGTATCCATCCAGATGATCTAGAGTATTTGGAGATTGTCCAGCAAATGGGTCTTCTGACTCAAAAAGTCAAGAAGTTCTACAAGAGGACAAAAAGGAAGTTTCCAAGCATTGTATCTAGTGGAAAGTTTCGACTAGATAAAAATAAAGTGAACTATTACAACTGTAATCAAATGTGACACTTTGCTAGGGAGTGCAAGGCACTAAGAACTAATGGTGGCCAAGCATAGTCCAGGACAAACTACACTAAGGTGTTGTTTGTTTTTCTACAAGAAAATGTCCACATCTGTAGATATCTACAACAGAAGAGGTGGATCAAATGTCTGCAGTCTGCAAGAAAAAGATTGTTTTTTTAACATCTGCAGAATGCTGAAATATTCTTTAATTAAACTAAATCCATTTGTTAAACTTTAAAAATAACTTTAACATTAATTTATAAATAAAAGTCATACTAATACATTAAAATATAAATAAAAGTCATACAACACTACAATAATATTCATAAAACCATACAAGTATAATTATAAATCGTTTATTCGACATTCTACATTAATTGCTTAGCAATTTCATCTCTTAACTAAGTCATATATTCCTGATGTAGCTGGCTTTCAGATTATCATAGGCGTTTTTCATTTGTTTTTTATTCAACTCAATGCCAAACTTTTCTTTAAGAACTTTTTCTAACCTATTCCAAGAGTCTTTTTTCATACTCAAACCTTTCCTACCCACCTTATTTATTTCTTCAACACAAGTTTCTAATAAGTATTGTATATGCTCACTTGACCATTGATGTTTCTCGCCCATTCCTATTAAACTACAAAAACACAATATCAAACCAAACACTAATCATACACACTAAAATCATTAATCATCACATTAATATCACAAATCTACCTATACAAATCACAAATCATACTAAATACTACACCAAATCAATAACCATAAACCAAATCACCAATCAAACAAACCAAACCACTCACCATACAAACCAAAATGTCTAATCATACACACTAATATCATAAAACAACGTACACAAATCACAAATTAAACCAAATATTAAACCAATTCACTCATCATACAAACTAATATCACAAATCAACCTACACAAATCACAAATCCAACCAAATACTAAACCAATACACTCATCATACAAACTAATATCACAAATTAACCTACACAAATCACAACTGAAACCAAATACTAAACCAATTCACTCATTATACAACTAATATCACAAATCAACCTATAAAAATCACTAATCAAACCCAATGCTAAACAAATTCACTCATCATACAAACTAATATAAAAAATCTAACAAAGTCATAAACCAAATAACAAATCATAGTAACCAAATCACAAATCATACACCAAATCACAAATTAACTTACAAAAACAACAAATCAACTAAAAACTTAAACAAAATCACAATTAAAAAAACTTACCTTTGGAATGTCTGGAAGAGGGTAGCGGAGGAGAGAGGTTGGTGGTTGGAGAGGGGTGGCGGAGGGGGGGTGGCCTGTTACGAAGGTATGAGAGTGGCAGGGGGGTGGCCACTAAAGTAACGGTCAGAGGGTGGAGGGGGTGGCAGAGGGCTCGGCCTATACGAAGGTAGGTGGGTAGTGGAGGGGGTGGCTTGGTTGCGATGGTCGGAGGGGGAAGGGGGTGCTCCGGCATGAACTGTTGCGACGGTTGGAGGGGGGAGGGCTACGGGGTGGCCTGGTCACGACGGTCGGATAGTGGGAGGGGGAGGGGAGGCATTGATGGTTGGAGATGAATGGTGTGGTGAGGAAAGGGTTCACACAAATAAAACAAAAAACTTGGAAGGAAGGGTAGTGGAGAAGAGGTTGAGAAGACCTAAGAAGTGTTAATACCACATCTTCTCCATGAAGACCTCAGGAATACATTTTTTATTGAAACGTCTCCCAAAAACAAACAGTCTGCGGACTAAAAAGCCCTTCTCACATCTACGTGTGGCAGATGAAGAGGTAGGGAAGAGCTTTTGCCAACAAACAAACAGCACCTAAGGTGCTCCCAAACCTGAGAAGCCAAGCCAACAAAAACAACAAGCTGCTATGGTTGTTGAAGAAGAAGGCTTTGATTGGAGCTTCCAGGTAGAATATGTTTCTCCCAACCAAGTGTAACACCCAGTTATTTTAAAAGTCAAAGAAATAAAGAATAAAGTGAAAGAAAAGAAAGAAATGCTATTTAACCCAAGTTGAGGGGTTAAATATGTAAAGGTACAAAATTAATTATTATTTTGTACAAAAGTAGCATGGTCGCCCATGCCATGCCACTTTTCACCTTTTTGAGTTTGGGTTTTTAGAGAGAGAAGGCAAGAGCAGAAAGCTCTCGGGTTTTGAAGAAGAACAAGAGCAGAAGTTCGAATTCAAGGTAAGAATTCGTTCGTTTATGATGTTCTTAACTGGTTTTATCCTCAGTTGTATGCTTATGTGTGTTTGTATATGTTCGGGTGTGTGTTTTGGTGGGTTTCTAGGCTGTTGAACTCTGTTGCAAACAGGTTTGGAAGAAGCCATACTCAAGAGGCTGCAAAGGTGAGTTCTAGAACCCCCTTTTTACTTGTTTTTAACTGTTTTAGGGCTGGAAATGCATGTATGAACTTTTTATAAAAGTTCGGTTTTATACCCGTATGTATGTATGTGTGTATGTTGCGGGTGGGGTTTGATTTTGTGCTATGTGTGTGTTTCATGATGTTATGACTATGTTTCTAAGGTTTAGAATGTATGATTTAAGCTTAGAACATGATAGATGATGATTGGGGACCGAATTGTGATATTAAGTGTGACTTAGGCTGCTCAGGCGCCTAAATAGTAGCTCATGCGCCCAACTGGAAATAACTGCCTAAGTGTCCCATGCGCCCAAAACCTCATGTGCTAGAATAGTACTCATGCGCCTAGAATTGCGCAAAATAGACTAAGTGTTGCTCATGCGCCCCAATAGTGCCAATGCGCCTGAAAGTTGCCCATGTGCCGGTGTTCCCCATGCGCCTGGAAGGCCATGCGCCTGCATAGTGCTTATGCGCCTAAATACTTAGAAATATTTTATGATTTTGGCTTTGACTTGGGATGTTCCCGAGGGTAAAGTAAGTTGACTTTTTGATGTCATAATGGATGTGATAGGCGAGGTTTGATGTTTGATTTGTGCTTATGCGTGATAGTATATATGATGTATGTTATGCATGTATGATGGTGCCTTGTATGGCGATGTTGTATGTTTATGTTTATGTTCCCTGTTACGTATGTTTATCTTTCATATGGCTTTATGTGTTATATTTGTGAAGGAAATGATAAAGTATTATGTAACATAAAGTGAAAGATAATGAAAAGAGGAACATAATGATAGAATGCATGCATTAATGAAAGAGAAAGTAAAGAAAGGCTTGCAAGCAAAATGTATGGAGGTGCATGACTCTAAAATGTCGTAAGCTCAACTATGTGTGGTTTAGCTAACCCTTAAGGATACACGTAGGGGTTTAGTCTTTATGACTAACCAGTGATATAGTACATGGTTTATACTTATTACTCACCACGGTGCTAGTGCTAGGCTTTGTGCATTATGGATGTCATTTATGATCTTCAGCCCAGTACCCGCTTTGTGCATACGTTTGGGGTGTAGTATACAGTTGGAATCTTTGTCGCTTGCCCCGGTGCTGGTATCAGGCTATGTGCGTTATGGAAGTCATTTATGATCTTCGACCCTGTACCCGCTTTGTGCATACGTTTGGGGTATAGCTGATGACACTGATGTGGAAAGAGATAAAGAGATAAAGAAAGAAAGTGATGAATAGTAAAGAAGATAATAATGTTATTATCTATGTGTACGTACAATGTGTGATCATGTACGAAAGTATAGTATGATTTGAAAGAAAGTAAAGAACGGTATTGAATGAAAGTAAAGCATGTTTTATTTAAAACTAGAACTCACTTAGCAACACTAACTTTTATGTGTTTCTAGTTGGCAGGTAATGGTTGCTGAGGATGGCACGGGGCAGCTACTTGGCTCTTTCTGGATGGCATCCATTTTTGTAATGCTTTTGTGATGTAATGCAACAAGTATTTTATAATTTGATAACTATGTATTATTTTGCAAAAGCTATTATTATGAAATGAAAATGTTATTTTAATGTTTCCGCTATAATGTTTTCTTTAAGTTAATGAAAATATATGTTTTATGTGCGATGATTGACCAGCTGCAAGCGTCCCGGGAACGGGGCCTTACAAGTTGGTATCAGAGCTAAAGTTTAAGTGAAACGGGTAAATTTTCAAAATAACCTAAACTTAAACTGAAAATGGGACGTAAAGGGAGGGGATGCCAGTCCGAGTAGCTATGTGCCATCAGGTATTTTCTTAATGTTAACCATCATTATGTGTGCATGTTTGTGATTTGTTTTGTGTGCCTTTAGTAGATTTAGATACTGATGTAGTGAGGATAGATAATGCTTGGGGCATGAAGAGTAAAGTAAGTGGCTAATCACAACTGGCCACTTTAATTAGAGACTTACTATACTTGACATAAAATAAGCCGTTCCCTTGAATGACTGTGTTGGTGTTTGAAGCTTATAGTGTGTTTAGAGGATGGCGGGTGGTAGATCATCAAAGGCTTCATGTGGTGGAGGTCGTGGTGGACGTGGTACTGAACTACGGGCCACAAGAGGAAGGCCTAGGGCCGAAAAGGTGGTTCATGAAGGACCTGAGTCCCCTCATCCAGACGGCGGAGAAGAGAGTGCTAACTTAAGGGCCTTAGTGAAGGCGGATGTTGTGAAAGAGGTGCATCAGGTCATGCAGACGATCTTACCATCTATGGTGACTGAAGTGCTTAAGGCTGTAAGAGAAGAAGAATGAAGGGAGAGGAATAGGTCCTCGGGAGGACGTGAGCGACAGGAGACTAAGATGGTTTTCTTCGAAGATGAAGAAGAGGAAAAGGATCCTGCGCCGGAGGCGGGACGAGGCTGTAACTACGGGGCATTTAAAGAGGCAAGCCCCCTACTTTTGATGGTAATGGCACTACTGCTGCTGCTCATTGGTGGGTGAGAGAGATGGAAGTTGTTCTTGACATCAGTGAGTGCTAGGAAGATCAAAAAGTGAAGTTTGCCACCCACTCAATTGTTGACTCGACTTTATGCTAGTGGGACAATATTGTCCAAGCCGAGGGTAGTCGGGCAATCGGAAGGATGAAGTGGCTAGAGCTGAAGAAGCTGGTGATCGAGGAGATTTGTGCTCATAGGGAAATGGATAAGGTGGAAAGGGAATTGCTATAGCTAGCGGTGGGAACCATGACACATCAGCAATACACCACCAAGTTCAATGAAATTGCATGGCTGGTGCCTGATCAGGTGACACCTCTATCATGAAAGATCAAGAGGTATATTCAGGGTTTGCCAATGGATGTTCGCAGGCACATGATCGCTGCCCGACCGAGCACGTTTAGGTTGGCGGTTGATTTGGCAGGAAGTTTGTATGATTAAAGGACTGTGGTAGTGGCCGAAGGCAACAAGAAAGGTGGTGGTGACCGGAATTGGAACGGGAAGCGATTTTGACGTGGCGAAGCCGCTCCAAACAACAAAGGTGCACGGGTGGATGACCGACGTGTGGTCACATGTGGTGCAGGGTCGAGGAGGTGTGTTAAATGTGGACGAGAGCACACTGGGGAATGTACAGTGGGATCCAATGTTTGTTTTCGTTGTGGGAGGACCGAATATATGGCAAAGAACTACGAGGTAAGGAGGTGTTATACTTGTTGCGAAGAAGGCCACATGAGCAGAGACTTCAAGAAGCCGATGGCTGAAAGTTCCGATGCAGGAAAGAAGACGACCGGGACTAAAAGGCAGAGGGCGAGTGCCATAGCATTCATGATGATGTAGGAGGAGGCTAGGACGGACCCTAATGTTGTGTCAGGTACGTTTCTTGTAAACCAAACTTCAGCCTCTGTGTTATTTGATTCTGGTTCTAGTAAAAGTTTTTTTTCTGCTGCTTTCTATGCTAAATTTCCTGTTAGTAGTAAGAATATAGATATGCCCTTTGATGTAGAAACTGCCATAGGTAAGTCTATTAGGATTTCAAAGATGATAGAAGGTTGTGACATAGAGCTAGAAGGTCACAAGTTTCCTATTATGCCATTTGTGATGACCTTAGGCGGGTTTGACGTAGTCCTAGGAATGGATTGGTTGGCAGACTACGAGGAGAACATTGTGTGTCGCAAGAAGATGATTCGATTGACGACGCCTGAAGGGAATACGGTGACGGTTTATGGTGATCAAGTCACGACGATTCCGAAGGTGATTTCGATGGCAGTGACGGGAAAATGCATGAGGCGTGGATGTAGTGCCTACTTGGCCTACGTGAAGGATGTGGACATGCCAACGCCACAACTAACTGACGTAATGGTGGTGTGTGACTTTCCAGAAGTGTTTCCCGAAGACTTACCAGGAGTGCCAGCTAACTGTGAGATCGAGTTCCAGATTGACTTGATACCGGGTGCCTAACCCATAGCTAAGGTACCGTATCGGTTGGCTCCGACTGAGATGAAGGAGTTGATAGAGCAACTACAAGATTTGCTAGACAAGGGGTTCATTAGACTGAGTATCTCACCTTGGGGTGCTCTGGTTTTATTCGTGAAGAAGAAGGATAGTAGTATGAGGACGTGTATAAACTACCATGAGTTGAATAAGCTTGCAGTGAAGAATCGGTACCCCTTACCGAGAATTGATGACCTATTTGATCAGCTTCAGGGTGCCAGTGGTTTTCAAGGATAGACCTTCAATCTGGCTACCATCAATTGAAAGTAAGGAGCAGGATATTCCTAAAACAACATTTCACACGCGTTATGGACACTACAAGTTTCTCGTTATGTCTTTTGGATTAACCAACACGTCAGCTGCTTTTATGGACTTGATGAATCGAGTGTTTCAGCCAATGTTGGATAAATCAGTGATTGTGTTTATTGATGATATCCTGATTTATTCGAAGAGCAAGATAGAGCATGTCGGTCATATTCGAGAAATGTTGGAGACGTTGAGAAGGGAGAAACTATATGCTAAATTCTCCAAGTGCGCGTTCTGGTTGCATGAGGTTAGTTCTTGGGTCACATGGTGAATCCTGAAGGGATTATGGTGGACCTGGAAAAAGTGGAGGCGGTGATGCAATGGAAGTCTCCAAAGACGTCATCTGAGATTTGTAGTTTCTGGGGTTTGGCGGGCTACTACAGAAGGTTTATTCAAGACTTCTCTAAGATTGCTTATCCACTAACCAAGTTGACTCGTAAGGATGTAAACTTTGTGTGGGTCCATGCTCAAGAGAAGGCTTGAGGAGTTAAAGGCAAGATTGACTCAAGCTCCTGTTTTGTCGTTGCCCGATAGAAGCAAAGATTTGGTGGTTTACTCAGATGCTTCCTACTTGGGGTTGGCATGTGTGTTGATGCAGAGAGGAAAGGTTATAGCCTATGCATCCTGATAGTTGAAAGTTCATGAGGTCAATTATCCTACTCATGACTTGGAGCTAGTAGCCGTGGTCTTTGCGCTAAAGATTTGGAGGCACTACCTATACGGGATGAAGTGCACAATCTTCACAGACCATAAGAGCTTGAAGTACTTCTTTGAGCTGAAGGACTTAAGCATGAGGTAAGGAGATGGTTAGATCTCATAAAAGATTATGATTGCGAGATCCATTACCATCCGGGCAAGGCCAATGTGGTGGCAGATGCCCTTAGCCGAAAGGAGAGACCCGAGCTGATTTGGGTGAAGGCCTACTAGTTGATCATGACCACTGATGTGATGAAGCAGGTCAAGGAGTTTCAAGATGAGGCATTGAAAAAAGATCATCTTAACTCCTAAAGAATGAGAGCTCTGGTTGCGGATTTGGGTGAAAACACACTCGGTGTTAGGACCCGATTCTGGCGGATGTGGATTCCTCATTTTGGGGATCTACGTGGGAGGATTATGGATGAAGCCCATAAAACTCGATACTCCATTCATCCCGGTGCTTCGAAGATGTACCAAGACATGAAGAAGATTATTGGTGGCCGGGTATGAAGCGTGACGTAGTGGAGTATGTGAGTAAGTGCCTTACTTTCTTGCAAGTGAAGGCAGAGCATCAGAAGCCATATGAAAAGATCCAACCATTGGATATACCAAAGTGGAAGTGGGAACATATCACCATGGACTTTATTATGAAGCTACCTCGTACCGCACGAGGGTATGATGCCACATGGGTGATAGTGGACCGTTTGATAATGAGTGCTCACTTCCTACCGATTCGCGAGACATATTCATCCGAGTGGTTGGCGGATCAGTCAGAAAGAACCATTCAGACGCTGGAAGATATGCTTCAGGCATGCGTCATTGACTTTGGAGGAAGTTGGGATGACCACTTACTGTTAGCTGAGTTCTCATATAACAATAGCTATCATGCCAGCATTGGTATGCCCCCTTATGAGATGCTATATGGTAGGACATGCAGAACACCCGTGTGTTAGGGTGATATTGGCTATAAAGAGTTAGGGAGTGTCGAAGTGGTCGAGGCTACGACTGAGAAGCTGGAAAGGATCAAAGCATGTATGAAGGCAGCTAAGGATAGACAAAAGTCGTATGCTGATAAACGACGTATACCGATTGATTTCCAGGCGGGTGATAGAGTTATGTTGAAAGTCTCACCTTGGAAAGGTATCATTCGGTTCAGAAAGCGGGGCAAGTTGAGCCCGAGATACATAGGGTCTTTCAGAATCATTCCTCAAGTAGGAGAGGTGGCCTATAGACTAGAGGTACCAGATGAGTTAAGTGGTATTCACCCGACATTCCATGTATCTCATCTAAGAAAGTGTTTAGTAGACGAGGATATGATTGTACCACTGGAGGATATCGAGGTAGATGAACGGCTCAATTATGTGGAAGAACCAGTGGCGTTCATTGACCGTAAAGAGAGGAGATTAATGAATAAAGTGGTTCCTCTTGTGCGTGTACAGTGGAAGCACAGGAAGGGGTCCGAGTCTACGTGGGAGACGGAGGAGAAAATAAGACAATATTACCCATGATTATTTGAGGAATAACAAGTTTCGGGGATGAAACCTATATAAGGGGGGTGGACTTATAACACCCGGTTATTTTAAAAGTCAAAGAAAGAAAGAATAAAGTGAAAGAAAAGAAAGAAATGCTATTTAACCCAAGTTGAGGGGTTAAGTATGTAAAATACAAAATTAATTATTATTTTGTACAAAAGTTGCATGGCCGCCCATGCCATGCCACTTTTCACCATTTTGAGTTCGGGTTTTTAGAGAGAGAGGGCAAGAGCAGAAAGCTCTCGGGGTTTGAAGAAAAACAAGAGCAGAAGTTCGAATTCAAGGTAAGAATTCGTGTGTTTATGATGTTCTTAACTGGTTTTATCCTCGGTTGTATGCTTATGTGTGTTTGTATGGGTTCGGGTGAGTGTTTTGGTGGGTTTCAAGGCGGTTGAACTCTGTTGCAAATGGGTTTTGAAGAAGCCATACTTAAGAGCCTGCAAAGGTGAGTTCTAGAACCCCCTTTTTACTTGTTTTTAACTATTTTGGGGCTGGAAATGCATGTATGAACTTTTTATAAAAGTTGAGTTTTGTACCCGTATGTATATATGTGTGTATGTTGCGGGTGGGGTTTGATTTTGGGCTATCTATATGTTTCATGATGTTATGATTATGTTTTTAAGGCTTAGAATGTATAATTTAAGCTTAGAACATGATAGATGATGATTTGGGACCGAATTGTGATGTTAAGTGTAGCTTAGGCTGCTCATGTGTGTTAGGACCGTTTTGGTACGGAGTACTAACTAATTTACGTGTATACCAAACCAAATAGTGCGGAATCCTATTTGATTGGCTATCTAATCAGTGAGAACGCAAGTATAATGAATCAAAGAATGAATCTAAATGTTAAGAATGATAGTAGAATGATTAACTGCGATCTATGAACTTGGAACAGGTTATCTTAGGTCTCGGGACGGCTAGGGTACGATTTAGTGCATTGGGATTCGAATTGTCCCGTTTTTCCACGAATTAAGTGGTATTTATAGGTTAGGGTTTTCCATTCGTGTGAATGAACCATTTGCATGGTTCAGTCATACGATTGAAGCATGCGGTTGATCCATCCGCACGACTGAAGATTCAGTAGTGCGACTGAGTCAATCTCATGTTACAATCGTGCGACTGATCCAGTATCCTGGTTCAGTCGTGCGACTGGTTCATTAGCATGAAGTATTCATGCGTATGGTCCATTAGAATGGTCCATTCGCATAAGAACTTCACATGATTAAGTTTAAGCATGTTTCTCAGTCGTTATTGACTAAGAACTATGTAAACAACCACAAACCTATATAGTTAGTTCAATATGTGTTATCACACAATAATCAATAAAATATTAAACATTATAAGAATCAACCACATATTATATTTCATTTAACCCATTCACTATATATGTGTAAGACATGAAAGACATTTACATTAAGCTCCTAAACTAGGTACACATGTATCTACAAACTCCCCCTTGGACCTAGTTTACTCTATTGTTTAACATTCTTCATAAGCTCTTCAAACTTTTTGTACTTCTCCTCCCTTGTAACTCTTGTATATATTTTGAATGCAAAGCAGAGTCTTATCACGTTTTGGAACTGGAGGGCTTGTACAATGTCTTGCACGTCATAGAATAATGGCCACTTGTATAAAGTGTAGACATCGTCATAAGACAAGTTAGTTAGCCACATTGGGTCAAATACCGTGATAGTTTCTACATTTCCATCTTTGTTTAGAACTATGACCGCCTCACCTGCTCTCTAGTCATAGTACCACCACTTGAAGTGTGGAGTGAAGTCCTGTGGCATTTCCTTAGAGGGATTCTTGACAGCGTGCACGGAGGACTCCACTTCAACACTATCTTTGGCTTTCTAGTAATGGCATCAACTTCAGACCGTTTGATATACCTCATTGGTTGTTAAGGTTTGAAGTTGACCTACCTGGTGTGGTACTCTTTCTGTAAAGCAGCCTCAAACCAACTTGACATCTTTCGTGGGTCAACATATAACAGCTTTAGTTTGGCCAGCTGGTTAAGCTCAAAACCAAGGAGAGTCTTTAGATCATGTGGCAATCTGAAGTACTCGATTCCCTTCTCCCTCTTGACAGCATATACATTTAGATCTTCAAAATAGGGCCATGCGATAATCTTGCCTAACACCTTGTGATGCTTCTTCACTTTGTAGAGCTTGGTGTAGGCACTCGGCTTTGGAGCAACGCGTTGGGCCGGATCTCCGCAAAACATGCCACCCATTCAGCCTTTTTGATGTTGACTTCAGTGTCCGACGCTTGGGCTTGATCCGGATTCTTCTCTGATTCCTGTTCCATCTAATCCAGTTTATCGAACGTATCATTGACAAGAGTGTCACCCAAATAGGGGACTACATTACCCTCTTTATCAGCATACTCTGGATAGTGCTGGGCTGTGACGTCTTCAATCTCTATCTCGTGCACATCATTAAGCTCTTTGTCACTAGCCACATCAACAGTAGGGGCATCTTTGACTAGTTCATCCGGATTCAGCCGGAACATCTCCGCCAGTTGCTCATCAGTAAGATCGTGAATTATTTCTCCTTCTTCAAGAGTGTAACTCACAGACCTCCTAAAAATCCCTTGAAAATCAAGTATCATAGTGAATTGAGACTTGATTTGTTGTAAGGGAGCAACATCGTACTGGTCTTGCTGAGATGGTTGATCTGCTTGATTTAAACATTTAACACATCAATCATTTGTTAATAATCAAGACAGTTAGATAGCAAATATATATAAACATTAAGTACATAAGTTTAATACTTGATTCAATTACACAAGATTTAATTTACATGAACGTCTATATATTACTTTTGTCTTGAATCATGTGCTCTGCTTCAGGCAGGGCTGAGGTCGAGGCACCCTGGTCCTGAGTCTTCTTGATGCGCCTCTCTCTAGCATGTGTGGCTTCTGAAGCAGCCACATCACCTCCTTCCTCATCATCATCCTTATCAGCCTCATCCCTTCATTCATCACCTCCTTCGTCTGTCTCATCCTCATTATCATCCTCATCCTCACTATCATCATCATCATCATCATCTTCTCTGATCTTCAAAGGCTCATCTTTTGATCCCTTTAGCTTGAGCATGATAGACCTGTTAGATGTCTCCAACTCCTCAATCTTCTTTGCTGATTAGGCTTTATGCTCCTTGAGTTGGGCAATTTCCTGAGCCTGCTAAGAGATCTGCTATGATTGGGCAACAGTTAGCTCCACTAGTTGTCTTAGCTGAGCAATCTTCTCGTCATCAGCAGTCACAGCTTCAGCACCATACGATTTAGTGCTGACAGCTGTTCCTCTACCCCACGAGGAGGTAGAGATGATCCTATGAGGAATGATGGGTGGAATGATGGTCCTGCTTGATGGCTAGTGGTGGTAGTGGTGGATGTGGTGAATATAGGTGGTGGTATCTGAGTGTATGGAATGGTAGTAGTGGTGGTGGGTGAGGTAGTGGTAGGTGGAGGTTTGGTAGTAAAGATGGGTGGTGTAGTAGTAGTGGTGGTGGGTGAGGTAGTGGTGGTGGTGGTAGCTGTGGTGGCAGTGAGGGAAGAGGCTGTGATCATCGTGTACCTCTGTCTCTTGGGCTTCATCGCGTGGGGCTGAGGATGATGCTCCCCCTGGGATGCTGGATTGAGCTAGGGTGTAGGTAGGATCATTCATAGTCTCCCCAGACTCGCCCGGGCGTCCACCAACCGCCTGAATCCTTCCTTCGGTGGCAACAACCTTGCTGCTCACCGTACGAGTCAGTGGCTCCTCATCCTCCTCCTCCTCCTCCTCCTCCTCCTCCTCCTCAGGAGGACAGAAATCTTGATGGAAACCAGCTATGATAGCATCTTCATGAGTGGGTGGTGGAGGTGTAACATCTGTAGTGGTGGCCCTAGATGAAGCGGGGCCAGAGTCTTCACCATCGCCACTATCATCATCATCTGACTCATCAGTGGGGAGCACAATCTGCTCCGTATCTGAGTTTCTTTCTTTGTGGCGCCACTTCCTTTGTGACGGCGCCACGTAGTCCTCACGGGCCAGATGCCCGAACAGCCGCCTGACAGGGGGTTTCACCTGCTTTCCCCTGTACACCTTCATCCTGCCCAAGGTGGTATCGTCCATCACCTCGAGCACCATGAAGTCCTCCTTTTCCTTTGGCAGTGAAGGGAGCTTTTGGTCTATAATCATATGCATGAAGTGAGGTTACATGCAAAATCCCTCCTTGCCCTTCGCCTCGATGTTCTCTACCAGGTAGGTGAAGATCATCCTGGAGAAGCTGATCGGATGGTTCAGCACCAACGCCACATAGGCGTTCTGAATCTGATCAGATAGCTCATTGAAGCCTCCATTCCTGGAGGCAATGCACTCGAGCAGCATGTGGGCCAAGTACTTGAATTGGGGGCACATGTTGCTCTTGTTGAGCACCCCTGCGGTGATATCCCCCGAGTACTTGGCCCACATAAAACAGCCCCATACTATCAGTGGGTGTAATCGGGTCGGGCCGTCAGCATCGTGCCCAAACTCTAATACAGTCCTAAGATCGTCCTCAGTGATCTCAATGGCCTGACCAATGATAGAGCTCCTAATACGGTGGGGCTCTAAGGTCATGTCAACAACCACGCCTTCCCAGAAGGCCTGCTGAACTGAGCGGTATGGTGTGCATGGAGTCGATATGGCGCGGAAGATCCTCGATCTCCGTAAGAAAGTAATGATGCCCGGGAAGTTTGTTGCGTTCCTGGATGTCAGATCCAGATGAGTACAGATGTTGTGCTTCGTGCTCATAGTCCAACGACTAGCCATCTGTTACACAATGCAGATAAACGTTAGTGTGTGTCGATGAGTAACAATTTGATTCATTTGAACTTGAAGTTCTATGTTTTGTCGTGCGAAAGAACTGTGCGACTGAGATTTAGTCATGCAATTGATCTCTTACGCACGACTGAGCATGCGACTCGGATCAGTTGTAAGCTATTTCATGCGGTTACACCAATCGTGCGACTGAACTCATACACATGGTACAGTCGTGCGATTGAGCTATTCGCCCAGCTCAGTCGTGCGATTGAAGTTCATCAGGGTGTCCATTCGCATGACAGACTGTCCATTCAATTCAAATTCAAATTTAGAGCAAAACTTAATGTCAGACGTCGTGGTTTGGCTCTTAGTCTCACAAGTGACCGATATGACACCTAATAACGTTTAATATCACAATAGACTTAGTTTTATCAGTTTATTAGGCAAACTAAGTCTCGGTTCTATTTAGGGCTAAATTTAGTCATTTAGGTCACAAATCGATGGACATTTGAGTAGATTGCACCGCACTGTACCTGTATAATTACTGGCAATCGTCAGATTACAACAATTTGTATTCTAGAATGGTCAAATGAAAATCGGGCAGAGTAACGGTAGAGTCGTGCGTTTTGGGGGCGATTTGGGAGTGATGAGCGACTGCGACTGACTCCTTCTCCTTTTATACTAGGGTTTCCTTCAGTTGTGCGACTGAGCCCAGTCGCATACTTAATTCATGCGACTGAGGATCAGTTGTGCGACTGGCATAGTCGGACACTTTCAGTCATCCGACTGTGTCATTCGGTCAACTCCATTCATGCGATTGGTTCATTTTGTGAACCAATCGTGTGAGATTACTCATGCTGATTGTCCGATCGCACGTTTGGGCCATGCGTGTGGCTTAGTCGTGCAATTGGACAAATGCAGATGGTCTAATCGTATGGCTGGTCCATACTCATGGTCCAGTCGTGCGAATGGGCTCATACGGATGGTCCAATCATACGACTGGTCCATACTCATGGTCTAGTCATGCGAATGGCCTCATACTTATGATTTTGACTTTATGATCATTTGACACTTAACCGTTTTAACTATGGATAAAACATTTCAAGCATTCTGTAATCACAAACATGACCATTTGAACTTTGAGAACTTTTGATCACCTCCGACGTGATCTTTTTAACATTTGAAAACCCGTTTGGTCACCTCAGACGTGACCCTATTTAGTGATTAAATTCCAAAAAAAATTTCAATGCTTAGTCCGACGTTTAACAGCTAAACTAACAAAACTAAACAAAAGAAACAACTAGAACTAAAAGACAAAATTAAAACACATTTTTATAAACTTTTGTGTGAGGTGGAAATCCTAAGATAGATATCTAACAAATTTATTTCTCGAACAGGCAAATTCAAGTTATTTTGACCATAAGTGGAACGATTTATTTTGGAATCATACAGGTAAATCAAATCACTAGGGACATGTTATCAAAAACCCTTTAATGCTAGATTCTTGTTTTCATCGAGAGTCATTAGCAAATCTAGGAAATCATACTAGTACCACAAGATGCACACAGTGATGTTGACTTTCAAGAGTTGCAGCCACGATGATTGTTAGTATATTTGTCCTCTTAAATCCATACATAGACTTTTGACACAGATTGGTGATGATTTAAGGTTTAATTATTTCAACAAGCATTTGTGGATCCCACGCTTATATGGTAATCAACATTCCTCAAGAGATTTTTTGAGCGGTGTATGAGTAGTATTCAAGAAGAAACTATTCTAGAGCTTTCAAAGAGATGCTAAGCCTCAGGTCAGTGCCATCGCACATTAGAGAGACGAAAACACCATGAATTCTAGAATATTTAGGTTGTGCTTATCCTCAGGTCAGTGCCACCGCATAGCAGAGAGGTACACAACCTATCTTCTAGTTTGAGCAATTTTATTCTTTTTGCACAGATCACACCAACAACATAGGTTATTAGCTTTGCTTTTTGCATTTTTCATCATGTACTTTGCTCCTTTTATGGTCATCCGCACACATTTGTGCTTTTATTTTGCTCCTCACCCCTTATTGGAACTTTGTTGATTGTGTTGACCAAGGATAAGATAATAACCCACAGCTTGTTGAACAACTTGGTTTGATCTTGAAATCACCAATGAGGTCTACGTATCTATTGTGTTGAATCTACCGACACATCATCTAATGGTCTAGCAACCTCTAGGTCTACTTTCTCCATGTTACCTTAGTAGTAGCTAGTTTTACTATCATTTTTCATTTTATTTTTGCTTAGACTTCTCAGAATTATACTTCAATTTTGCATTTTAAACAATTTTTTTTAAAGTCCCAAACTATTTGTTCCTGTGTACTATCATTGTCCATAGTCATTGAATCATTATCACAGATACGATCCCATTACTCTTAGCTTGCCCGTCCTCCTCCCCCATTTTGTTTGAAGTTAAATACTAACTTAACCTATTTAACTTAACCTATTCTCCCCCTAAAATTATAAAACCGAAAAAGTTTTGCTTTTAGGATTTTAATAGGCGAAGAAATAAAAATAAATTAAAACAAAATAAAATAAAAATGAAAAATTAAAACTAAAATGAAATCTACTTGTCGGACTAAGTACTGTCATCGTCGAAAATCACATAACTTTTCTTTTTAATGTTGTTGACCTCTAACAGATTTAGAAAACGAGGTTTATCAAAGGCTTATGTGTAGAGGTTAGTGCGTTGAAAATCCGTATTAATTTTGACAACATCGATTAAATTCTTTTCAAAGCAATCACATATAAAGTGATATTAATGCCGATTTGTTTGGTCTTAGGATGTTGGACCGGATTTTTAGTTACGGCTATAGCAGCAGAATTATCAACAAATATGGGAGTGTTAGAGAATTTCAGACTGTAGTCCCGCACTTGCTGCTGAATCCAGATGATTTGAGAACAGCAGCTTGCAGCAACAACGTATTCCGTTTCACAAGTTGACAAAGCAACTGATGTTTGCTTCTTACACTACCACATGACTAATCGTCTCCCAAAGAATTGACATCCTGCTGAAGTTGACTTGTAGTTCATTTTGAAGCCACCATAATCTGAGTCACTATACGCTGTAAGCTCAAAGTTATCGTCATGAGGATACCACAATCCAAGTGTTGGAGTACCCTTTAGATAACGAAATATCGTTTTGACACCTATGAGATAGGTGACTTTCGGTTTTGCCTGATATCTGGAGCAAGAGGGAGAAGGGAACTTGTTAGGACCGTTTTGGTACGGAGTACTAACTGATTTACGTGTATACCAAATCAAATAGTGCAGAATCCTATTTGATTGGCGATCCAATCAGTGAGAACGCAAGTATAATCAATCAAAGAATGAATGTAAATGTTAAGAATGATAGTAGAATGATTAACTGTGATCTATGAACTTGGAACATGTTAACCTAGGTCTCTGGACGACTAGGGTATGAGTTAGTGCATAGGGATTCGAATTGTCCTGTTTTTCCACGAATTAAGTGGTATTTATAGGTTAGGGTTTTTCATTCGTGCGACTGAACCATTTGCATGGTTCAGTCGTGCCATTGAGGCATGCGGTTGATCCATCCGCCCGACTGAAGATTCAGTCGTGCAACTGTGTCAATCTCATGTTACAATTATGCGACTGATCCAGTCTCCTGGTTCAGTCGTGCGACTGGTTCATTACTTTGAAGTATTCATGCGTATGGTCCATTCGCATGAGAACTTCACACGATTAAGTTTAAGCATGTTTCTCAATCATTATTGACTAAAAACTATGTAAACAACCACAAACCTATATAGTTAGTTCAATATGCGTTATCACACAATAATAAATGAAATATTAAACATTATAAGCATCAACCACATATTATATTTCATTTAACCCATTCATTACATATGTGTAGGACATGAAACACATTTACATTAAGCTCATAAACTAGATACACATGAATCTACAATGCGCCCAACTGGAAATAACTGCCTAAGTGTCCCATGCGCCCAAAACCTCATGCACCAGAATAGTAGTCATGCGCCTAGAATTGGCCCAGAATAACTAAGTGTTGCTCATGCGCCCCAATAGTACCAATGCGCCTGAAAGTTTCCCATGCGCCTGTGTTCCCTATGCGCCTGGAAGACCATGTGCCTGCATAATGCTCATGCGCCTAAAGACTTAGAAATATTTTCTGATTTTGGGGAAAATTGTAAAAGTAGGCTTTGACTTGGGATGTTCCGGGGGTAAAGTAAAATAAAGTATTATGTAACATAAAGTGAAAGATAATGAAAAGAGGAACATAATGATAGAATGCATGCATTAATGAAAGAGAAAGTAAAGAAAGGCTTGCAAGAAAAATGTACGGAGGTGCACGACTCTAAAATGTCGTGAGCTCACCTATGTGTGGTTTAGCTAACCTTTAAGGATACACGCAGGGGTTTTGTCTTTATGACTGACCAGTGATATAGTACATGGTTTATAGTGGTTACTCACCCTGGTGCTGGTGCTAGGCTTTGTGCGTTATGAAAGTCATTTATGATTTTTGGCCCAGTACCCACTTTGTGCATACGTTTGGAGTGTAGTATACAGTTGGGATCTTTGTCGCTTGCCTCGGTGCTGGTGCCAGGATATGTGCGTTATGGAAGTCATTTATGATCTTTGGCACAGTACCCACTTTGTGCATACATTTGGGGTATACTTGATGACACTGATGCAGAAAGACATAAAGAGGTAAAGAAAGAAAGTGATGAATATTAAAGAAGATAATAATGTTATTATCTATGTGTATGTACGATGTGTGATCATGTACGAAAGTATAGTATGATTCGAAAGAAAGTAAAGAACAGTTTTGAATGAAAGTAAAGTATGTTTTATTAAAACTAGAACTCACTCAGCAACGCTGACTTTTATGCGTTTCCAGTTGGCAGGTAATGGTTGCTGAGGATGGCACGAGGCGGCTACTTGGCACTTTTTGGATGGCATCCATTTTTATAACGCTTTTGTGATGTAATGCAACAAGTATTTTGTAATTTGATAATGATGTATTATTTTGCAAAAGCTATTATTATGAAATGTAAAAGTCATTTTAATGTTTCCGCTGCAATGTTTTTTTAAATTAATGAAAATATATGTTTTATGTGCGATGATTGACCAGCTGTAAGCATCCCGGGAATGGGGCCTTACACCAAGCATTGATTGT
The DNA here is from genome assembly GCA_025506515.1 of Flaveria trinervia. NCBI lineage: Eukaryota > Viridiplantae > Streptophyta > Magnoliopsida > Asterales > Asteraceae > Flaveria > Flaveria trinervia. The sequence continues at coordinate 32,464,806 of CM046442.1, forward strand.
TGACCCTGAAGAAGCCAAGGTAATAGAACATCTTTGCAGTCTTGAAGGTATTGTTGAAGTAAATATGTGTAGGTCCTATACCTTGGAAGTGTGATTCGATCTTGAGTCCTTGAACATTTTAAAAGTTGATTTTAAAATCTGAAAATGATTATAAATTTAAATGAAAAGATTTAGATAAAAAAGTGTCAACTCTTAAGCATGAGCACACAAATGACTAGACTCAAATCAAAGATCTCATTACCAATTTAACTAAATATTATGTTGAATTTGTGATCAGCAAAGCCAAGGTAAGAAAGTGTGTCTTGAACATGAAACCTTCAAGAACATGATATCTTTATCATTGAATGCAAATATTTTTATCAAAAAAGGCAGGGATTGGGTTCAAGTGAGATAGCTCCTCCATACACATTATTGTATCTCCAAGGTGTGAAAATTGTCAAGATTAGCTTCCCCTCATAGACCCCATCCAAGAAGATGATGAAGATAAAGAGGATATAGTGAAGGATGGATCTGAAGTGAGTAAAGAATATCACTATAAGAAGGATCATTATTCTCCTAGAGAGAAGCAATAATCAAGGATGAACAAGTATTCAAGGCAGCCAAAAGAAAATCAAAGAAAGCCTAAGAGATCAAGACCACCTTCAACTCCAAACAAAAGCAAGTTTTTAATTCTGCTGGATTTAAAGTGGTGAATACTGAATTGTGGCATCCGTCACCTTAAGGTCCGTCAAACAACATAATTAACCATAGAAATATTTTAATTATTCTTCCTCTTCTTTATGAACTCCTGTTTTAAGAAATCATGTTTGCTTTATTACCCTTGCGCCTGCACTTCCTCCGTGAACGTGTGCTAAGCCTAAACCATTTATAAATTTCATCACCATTATAACCAAATATATCATTTAATTATAACCATTATCATTAATAAAACCATTTTAAGCCATCAATTACCATAAAACACACTTTCAACATTAATATAACAATCACGCCTAAAGTCGTTTTCAACCGAAACAAACTTTGGAAACTCAGGGGCTAAGTGCAGGGACTAAAATTGATATTTTGCAAACCTGGGATGGGTATAAAAACCCCATTCCCAGCCACTTTTCTCAATCTTCTTCACTTCTTCTTCACTTTTTTCTTCTTCTCTCCTATCTTCTTCACTTTTGCACCAAAATCCCTCCATTTGGTCTCGTTTTCTTCGACTAGGCTTCGTCTACAACCTAGTCTACTCCATCCTTGTAGGTAGACAACCTTGGTTGTCCATTTTTTGCTCGTTTTACTGCTGTCCATTTCTAGGGTTTCGGGTGTTCGGTTCAACTCGAACACAAGAGGTCGTGTGGGTGCATGTGATGACTTTCTGCGTGTGCTTCTTGTTCATGTGTGTTTGTTGTGTGATTCTGGAAGTCCTGGTTGTGTAAAACCCGTGCTTGGGGCAGCTGAAGGCTGCTCTGCACTTCAGCAGTCACGAACCTGCAGTTCAGGCGACTGGGTCTGTCATGCGACTGAGCCGTGCGACTGGGTGAGTCGTGCGACTGAGTCATGCGAGTGTGTCATTCGGGCGACTGAATCGTGCGACTAAGGATGTGATGCGACTGATTTGTGCGATCGAATGAATGTGTGTGCGATAGAGTCAATGCGGATGAATGTGTGTGCGATTGAGTCAATGCGGATGAGTGTGTGTGCGATTGAGTCAATGCGGATGAATGTGTGTGCGATTGAGTCAATACGGATGAATGAATGCATGCGACTGTGCGTGTATCACACGACTGAAGGCCAATTGTACGAATGAAGGTTCAGTCGTAAGAATGAAGCTGATTCGTACGAATGAAGGTTGATTCGTGCATATGGAGGTTAAGTCGTGCGATTGGGTGTTGTGTGGTACGACTGAATGCCAGTCGTACGAATGAAGGTCCAATTGTGCCAATGAAGCTGATTTGTATGATTGAAGATTGATTCGTACGAATGGAGTGTTAAGTCGAGCGTCTGGTCCTGTTGTGTGATTGATGATGCTCTGTGTGTGCATTCCCTTCTTGAACGTCTGATAATGATAAGGTAACATCAGTAAAAGTGTCAATGCTTGACCACAAAGATTAAAGTCAACGCTATCAACATGCACATATTATTTCAATTGAAATCAACCTCACATTTTACAATTATCGACAACCCATTTGGAACTACAAATACTTAACAAGTGCTATCTTTTATAACAATGAGATCTTTATACGGATGTCATAAGCAATGACGATTACTCTTAGTACTTGGATCTACATAAGATCTGGTTCGTTTGTCCGTTTGTGTGTGTGCTACCCACGACGGAACCAATACAACCCGAACCGATGAAACATTACTATATGCCTTATACACGTCAATAATGCTTAACAATAACTGTCAATAGGTGTTTGACTGTTCATTGCATTCAACTGTTGGGAATCTTGATCATTCATACTTACCACTTAACATGTGAGTTTCGTGGCCCCTTTTTATGCTTATACTACTTTACAATCATTTACAAACTTGGGGGAAAAGTATGCTCACCCATTTTCATGTTGTACAACATACATACAATTTACATACTTGGAATCAACGTGCTACTGTTTTGTGGGTACTTATCTGATACATGCTTGAGTCTGCTTTGTGGTTCTTTCCTACAACCATTTAATTCTAGTGTGAGAACCGACGGATAGGTATTGGTAGTACTATTTGGGTTGACACCCCCACCCTCGTGTTGGTATACTAGTTAGTACCAACAGAAGCCAGGAAAGGGCCTTTGGTGAATATATTCCGACAAGATTCTTTGTGTACGTCCTTAGGTTTGGTTGTAAAGCTCTTGTCATGTGATTATGCTTACTTATAGCTGTATGCACGGTATTCTGCAACAACTTTATACAGCATCAATTACTTATTTACATTTAAACCTGCGAGCTCACCAACAATTTTGTTGACCATTTTGAGCATCTCTTTTCAGGTGATCATGCTAGCTGAGGTTCTAGGTGTGCTGCCTTAGTGGAGACCCTAGGATGCATTTTCGAGCTAAACTTGTCATTTTGAAAACAATTGTTGTATCTGTTTCAAACAACATTATACTTTGTAACTTGTTCCCGGGTTGTGGGAATTGCATACAATGTTGTTATCTATGTTTATGTGAATCTTATACCATGTTTATGCTTATGGCTATGTTGTCGTGATTACTGACTAAACACGACACAAGTCCCCTTGTTGTCGGGTGTCGTCATGACACGCTTGTCATCATTATTGTCATTGCATCTCTATCGTTTACCATGTGTTATGAAGATTCCCGTCTCGTTACATCCCCGTGTTTCCGCTCTTAGCGGGAGTGTGACAGACTGGTATCAGAGCCATTGGTTATAGAGAATTAGGCAATACACTTGAGCTAGACTATAACCTAGGAACCTTCATGTAGATTTGCATGCCAGGGTTGTGTGCATTTTATATCTTATACGTGTTCCTCATTACTTGTTTGTTTATCTATCTGTTTCGTGATCATTTCACCATGTGAGGGAGCCCTTGTGCTCACTCTTTACGGGATGCTTCTATTGGATCTTCCGTTTCCCTCTACGCACCGAGTTGTTTTATCAATCCGGGTATTGAACCCGAAGAGATCTTCATAGATCATGCTATTGCGTTTGACCTTAGACACTGGGATTTACCCTGAGGAGGTTATGTCTGAGACCTCGAGAGAGGAGGAAATAGGCAACCTCTGCTAGACTAAACTTGATTACATGCATGGATATGTCATTAATATGATGGACTAGTGTTTGGACATTACCTATACATGGCGTGAGAATTACACGATTTGTATGCGATATGTGACAACCATAAGTATGGTATTAACCCGGAAAATTAGATCTTAATGTGACATGGATAATGTGCCCTGCAATGGTTAAAACTTATGCGTTTACTACTTTTATGATTAGAACATGCCGCCTCGAAGAGTTACCCGCAACAACAGTGGCGGAAGTGAAACCCCGAGGGGCAGAGGCAGAGGCAAAGGTAGAGCATCGAGAACAAGTGATGGTCCTACCAATGTCAATCAGGGAATAGGAAACTCTGACATGGCAACCTTAATCGCTCAACAGCTGGCCGCATTGATTCCAACTATCGTGGCCCAAGTGAGCGATGCTCTTCAGAATCACCACCCCCACGGGGATTGTGGCAATGATAACGAGGATAATGGGAAGCCGACTGGAAAGCAATCAAGAGACCGGGAATGGTGGTACAGCCGGTAATGAAACTAGAATTGTTAATGAGACTGGGGTTGTGAATGCTACATGGGGATGTTCATACAAGGAATTTGTGGCTTGTAAACCGAGAGAGTTTGATGGAAAAGGTGGAGCCATAGCCCTAACTAGATGGCTTGAAAAGATGGAGGCAGTGATTGACATCAGCGAATGCCTCGACAGTCAAAGGATCTAGTATGCCACGTGCTCACTACAGGGCAAGGCACTAACTTGGTGGAACACCCAGATTCAGGCTAGGGGAAGAGAATCGGCGATGCAAATGTCATGGGATGAGCTCAAAGCCCTAATCACCGAGGAGTAATGTCCTCTCAACGAGATGCAAAGACTTGAGCATGAGTTCTGGAATCATGCTATGGTGGGGGCTAGGCACGCAGCTTACACCGATCGTTTTCACGAGCTAGCAAGGTTGGTTCCGCATCTGGTCACCCCAGAATCAAAAAGGATAGAGAGGTATATTGGGGACTTGCGCCTCAAATCCGGCATTGGTAACCACAGCTCCTCCTCCTACTATCCAGAGCGCAATTCTGAAGGCTGGTACTCTAACTGATGAGATGGCGAGAGAACATGGGTATTAGGCAGGGGAGCAGAGAAAAGGAAAGATGTTGGGGAAACGAGCCGATCAAGAGCCGGGAAATTCGAGAAAAGGACCAAGACAACCAGAAATTTTCTGGCCGTGACCCAGGGCAGGCGAGAGTATGTGGGTCCGCACCCCAGATGCGATAGGTGCAACTTTCATCATCCCCCAGCTATGTCGTGCCGGGTGTGCGCGAACTGTAGACGCCTAGGGCATTTAGCAAGAGACTGCAGAACAACGCCGAATATGGTCGCATCAATCAACGTGGTTAACCCCGCCGGAAATGCCAGGGGCTGTTACGAGTGTGGAAGCCCTGATCACTATAGGAACATGTGCCCCAAATTGAATTGGGCACCGGGCTAACAAGGGAACAACCAGCATCAGACGATGGCTATAGCTGGAAATTAAGGCCCGACAAACTAAGGGAATGCGGCTCGGGGACGCGCTTTTGTCATTGGAGCCAATGATGCCCGTCAGGACCCAAATGTTGTCACGAGTATGCACTTACTCAATAATCACTTTGCATCTGTACTATTTGACACTAGAGCAGACAATAGCTTGATATCTTCTGAGTTTGTGCAATTACTTGATTTGAGTCCTAGTATGCTAGAAACTAGCTACTCTGTAGAAATGGCCAATGGTAGGGTTGTTCAGGCCGACGAGATTATTAGAAAGTTCTCGATAATATTGGAGAACCACGCCTTCGATATCGACTTGATACCCTTTGAGTTAGGAAGTTTCGACGCGATTGTGGGAATGGATTGGTTGTCGAAACACGGAGCCGAGATTGTCTATCGGGACAAGGTAGTATGATTCCCTATGTCAGATGGAGGAGTACTCATAATTCAAGGAGAAAGACTAGGGAAAAACTTAAAGCTTATTTCTTGAATGAAAGCACGCTGGAGTTTACGAAAACAGTGCTACGCTTTTCTAGCTCATGTGGTGGAAAAGAAAGAAGAGGAGCAGAAATTGGTAGATATTCCTGTAGTGCGGGATTACCCAGATGTATTTCCTGATGACTTGTCTGGTTTGCCTCCTCAACGGCAGGTGGAATTTCGTATAGAGTTGGTTCCTGGAGCTACACCGGTAGCAAAGACACCATATCAGCTGGCACCATCTGAAATGCAAGAGTTATCTAGCTAATTACAGGAACTACTGGAGAAGGGTTTTATTCAGCTGAGTCACTCGCCTTGGGGAGCACCGGTGTTATTTGTCAAGAAGAAGGATGGGTCGTTCCGTATGTGCATCGACTATCGTGAGTTGAACAAATTAACTGTGAAGAATCGGTATCCTCTCCCAAGGATCGACGATCTGTTTGACCAGTTACAAGGAGCTTCATATTTTTCCAAGATCGACCTTCGATCTGGATATCATCAACTGAGGGTTTTCGAGGAGGACGTACCGAAAACAGCGTTTAGAACTCGTTATGGGCACTATGAGTTCTTGGTCATGCCATTTGGGCTGACTAACGCACCGGCTGTGTTTATGGACCTAATGAATCGGGTGTGTAAACCTTACTTGGATAAGTTTGTGATCGTATTCATAGACAATATACTTATCTACTCCGATCAAAAGAGGATCATGAAGAACACCTTCGGGCAATACTGGAACTGTTAAGGGAAGAGAAACTTTTCTCCAAGTTCTCGAAGTGTGAATTCTGGCTGTGAGAGGTGAAGTTTTTGGGTCATGTGGTTAACAAGGACGGGATTCATGTAGATCCGGCAAGATCGAAGCGGTGAAGAAATGGGATACGCCCCAGACACCTTCAGATATACAGAAATCTTAGGATTGGCTGGATACTATCGTCGTTTCATCGCGAACTTTTCAAAGATCGCTCAACCGTTGACATTGTTGACTCAGAAGGACAAGAAGTTTGATTGGGGACATGCACCAGAACAAGTGTTCCAAATGCTGAAAGATAAGCTATCTAATGCACCGATATTGTCCCTACCAGACGGGACTGATGATTTTGTGGTATACTGTGATGCTTCGCATCAAGGGTTGGGATGTGTACTAATGCAGAAAGATAAGGTGATTGCCTATGCTTCGTGACAACTTAAGGTGCACGAAAAGAACTACACAACTCATGATCTTGAGTTGGGCGCTGTAGTATTTGCACTCAAGATATGGAGGCATTACCTGTATGGAACCAAATGCATCATTTACACAGATCATAAAAGCCTTCAACATATTCTGGATCAGAAGGAACCCAATATGCGACAACGACGCTGGGTAAAGCTCCTTAGTGACTACGATTGTGAAATCCTATATCATTCGGGGAAGCTAACGTGGTGGCTGATGCTTTAAGCCGCAAAGAACGCGTGAAACCACTACGTGCTCGAGCTCTGGGATTGACCATTCAAATGAATTTAAAAGCTCAGATCCAAATTGCACAGAGCGAGGCGTTGAAAGAAGAAAACCATGGGGGAGAAGAATTCCGAGGGTTGGATAAACAACTGATGTGCAAGGACGATGGGGTACAGTATTTCGTGGACCGTATATGGGTACCCAAGTGGGGAGGTGTACATACCTTGGTCATGGATGAAGCACACAAGACGCGATATTCTATTCATGTTGGTGCAGACAAAATGTACCACGATCTCAAAGATCTGTACTAGTGGCCAGGCATGAAGAAAGACATTGCCACGTACGTCAGCAGATGTGACATGCTTAAAAGTTAAAGCTGAACATCAAAAACCATCGGGACTGTTACAACAACCTGAGATTCCCGAGTGGAAATGGGAGAACATAGCCATGGATTTCATTACCAAACTCCCTCGAGCGAGCAACGGGCATGACTCGATATGGGTTGTAGTGGATCGAATGACGAAATCAGCACATTTCTTGCCAATCCGAGAAGACTACAAAATGGATAAGTTGGAGAGATTGTACATAAAATAGGTCGTGACAAGACACGGAGTGCCGGTGTCAATCATATCTGACCGTGACGGCTGATTCACTTCACGATTTTGGCAGACACTACAGAAAGCGATGGGCACTCGATTAGACATGAGTACCGCTTATCACCCTCAGACAGATGGTCAAAGCGAACGAACTATAAAAACGCTAGAAGACATGCTGAGAGTGTGGTAATCGACTTTGGTGGTAGTTAGGACACTCATTTACCATTGATTGAGTTCTCTTACAATAACAGCTACCATACTAGCATTGGGTGTGCTCCGTTCGAAGCGTTGTACGGAAGGAAGTGTAGATCACCCGTTGTTGGGCCGAGATTGGTGAAAGTCAGTTAACAGGCCCATAGATCATTCAGGAAACAACCGACAAGATCTTCCAAATCAAAGATAGACTAAAAGCCGCTAGAGATCGCCAAAAGAGCTATGCAGACAATCGTCGGAAGCCTCTAGAATTCAACGTTAGGGATCAAGTGTTACTCAAAGTCTCTCCTTGGAAAGGAATTGTTCGGTTTGGAAAGAAAGGGAAGTTAGCCCCAAGATACGTTGGACCATTCGAGATTATCGAAAGAATTGGTCCAGTGGCTTACCGATTAAGGTTACCACAAGAACTCAATGGTGTGCATGATACTTTCCATGTGTCGAACCTCAAGAAGTGTTGGCTGACGAATCACTTCATGTAACAATTGGGGATATCAAAATCAACGAAAAGCTTCATTTTATTAAGGAACCCATTGAGATCATGGATCGTAAGGTCAAACAGTTGAAGCGCAGTAGAATACCAATTGTTCGCGTAAGGTGGAATTCAAAGCGAGGGCCAGAGTTACATGGGAACGGGAATATCAGATGAAACTTAAATATCCACACCTATTCGTGGTTGACACTCTTGGACCTAACTCTAGCTGAATTTCGGGACGAAATTCTCTCAACTGGGGGATACTGTGACATCGGTCACCTTAAGGTCTGTCGAACAACATAATTAACCATAGAATTATTTTAATTATTTTTCCTCTTCTTCATGAACTCCTGTTTTAAAAAATCATGTTTGCTTTATTACCCTTGCGCCTGTACTTCCTCCGTGAACGTGTGCTAAGCCTAAACCATTATAAATTTCATCACCATTATCACCAAATATATCATTTTAATTATAACCATTATCATTAATAAAACCATTTTAAACCATCAATTACCATAAAATACACTTTTAACATTAATATAACAAACACTCCTAAAGTCATTTTCAACCGAAACAACTTTGGAAACTCGCGGGCTAAGTGCAGGGACTAAAATTAACATTTTGTAAACCTGGGATGGGTATAAAAACCTCATTCCCAGCCACTTTTCTCCATCTTCTTCACTTCTTCTTCACTTCTTCTTCTTCTTCACCTATCTTCTTCACTATTGCACCAAAATCCTCCATTTGGTCTCGTTTTCTTCGTCTAGGCTTCGTCTACAACCTAGTCTACTCCATCCTCGCAGGTAGACGACCTTGGTTGTCCATTTCTTGCTCGTTTTACTGCTGTCCATTTCTAGGGTTTCGGGTGTTTGGTTCAACTCGAACACAAGAGGTCGTGTGGGTGCGTTTTTGTAAGGACCTGGTATTTGAACGAAATACCTGGAGATTAGCGTGTAAACCAGATCAAATAGTGCGGAATCCTATTTGATTGGCGATCCAATCAGTGAGAACACACGAAGAATCAAACAAGGATTGAAACTAACGTTAGAAATCGATTGGGAATCGATCTAATGTGTTCTATGAACTTGGAGAACGAATTGGGAGGCTTCTGGACAGCTAGGGTAGGTCTGGAATCATAATTAATCAAAAGCTCTTATTTTTCACGAATTGGGTTGTATTTATAGGTTGGTATTATTCAATCGTGCGACTGAACCATTAGTATGGTTCAGCGTGTGATTGAACCATGCGGTTGATTCATCCGCACGACTGAGTGTTCAGTCGTGCGACTGAGCCAATCTTATGTTACAATCATACGACTGATCCAGTCTCCTGGTTCAGTCATGCGACTGAGTCATTCGTATGAAGTTATTCATGCTTATGGTCCATTCGCATGGGCCATTCGCATGAGAACTTCATTAAGTTAAGTTTGAATGTATTAAATAATAAACATTATGTGTAACAATTCTAACAACCACAAACCTAATTAACCAATTTAATATCAACTCATTAATGAAATATTAGTCATTACAAATCACAAACAACCAATATCATTTCATTAATCATATCAAATTACATATCAGAATCAGACAAACAAGATCTATTACATTTCATATCATGATCTAGGGACATACATGTATCAACAAACTCCCCTTGGACCTAGATCTCTCTAATCTCTTGTTTTCTGCATAACCTCCTGTATTTCTTGTACTTTCCTCTTTGTGACTCTAGTGTGAATCTCAAATACGAAGCAGAGTCGTATAACGTTCTGGAACTGGAGGGCTTGTACAATATCTTATGTATCATAGAACAGTGGCCACTTGTATAGCGTATAGATATCACTTTCCGACAAGTTGTAAGCCACATCGGTTCGAATACCCTGATAGTATCCATTTGTCCCTCTTTGCTTAAGACTATGACCGTTTTAGCTGTTCTCCAATCATAGTACCACCACTTAAAATATGGAATGAAATCTTGTGGCATTTCCCTGAGTGGGATTCTTGACATTGTGCGCGGAGGATTCCACTTCAACACTATCTTAGGCTTGCCAGTAATGGCATCAACCTCAGACCTTCTAATATACCTAGTAGGCTATTGGGGTCTGAAGTTAACCCATCTAGTGTGGTACTCCTTCTTTAGGGCAGCCTCAAACCAGCCTGACATCTTCCTCGGGTCAGCATACAAAAGCTTTAGTTTGGCCAGATGGTTGACCTCAAAACCTGGTAGAGCCTTCAGATCATGTAGGAATCTGAAGTACTTATGCCCTGTTCTCTCTTAACTGCATACGCAGTGAGATCTTCAAAGTACGCCCATGCTATGATCCTTCCTGACACCTTGTGATGTTTCTTGACTCTATAGAGTTTGGTGTAGGAATCCTTCTTTGGTGCAGTACGTTGGACTCTAATTTCTTCAAAACATGCAGCCCACTCAGCCTTTCGAATGTCGACATCATCATTTGAGGCTTGGGTTGTGTCTTCTGCTTTCTCTGTTTCTTGCTCCATATAGTTCAACACCTCAATAGTATCGCTGACAAGGGATTCACCCAGATTGGGGACCACATTACCCTTATTGTCAGCGTACTGAGGGTACTCCTCGGCAGTGACATCTTCGATCTCTACATCATCAACATCGTTGAGCTCTTCGTCACTTGTCGAATCGCATGTCGGAGCATCTTTTACTATCTCATCTAGATTTAGCTCAAAAGCTCTGCGAGTTGCTCATTTGATAGGTCATGAATTATTTCCCCTTCTTCAGGGGTATAATTCACTGACCTCCTGACAATCCCTTGCAGATCAAGAATCATTGTTAGCTGAGACTTAACCTGCTGAAGGGGAGCAACATCAAACTCATCTCTTGGTAATTTTGATCTGTTTGATTTAAAAATTCCACACATAAATCATTAGTAATTAATCAAACAGAAATGCATTAAAGTAATATAAACATTAAATACATTTTGTTCAATACAGGATTCAAATACAAAAGAAGATAAATACATAAATATCTAGTCTTTACTTTTATCTTGTATCATTGTTTCATCATTTGGAGGAGCAGAGGTAGAAGCTGATTGATCTTGTCTGTTCTTTGTCCTTTTCTCTTGACCTGTAGCAGTGGCCGATGCAGGTGCATCCCCTCCTTCTGCTTCTTCATCATCTTCCTTCTCCTCTGTCCTATCTCTTTCTGTATCTTCATACTCCTCAGTATCACCCTCATCATCCTCATCATTATCTTCATCATCATCATCTCTGTCTCCTTCCCTGATCTTCAATGGCTCCTCCTTAGATCCTTTCAGTTTTAACAGGATAATCTTCCTTGCCTTCTCCAGCTCCTCTATTTTCTTGCTTGATGTGACACTTTGAGCTTGGAGTTGGTCCATCTTGGTGCTCTGAGCAGCCATCTGCTGGGCCTGCTCCTCTATAACTCGAGCCTGCTCTGCAATTTGGTGAGATTGTGCAGCAGTCAGGTCAGTAAGCTGGCGGATCTGAGCTGCCTTTCCTCATCAGCAGCCAGTAAGCGCATCACCATTCTGTTAAGCGCTGACAACTGTTCCTCTACCCGATTGGAGGTAGAGGAGATCTATAAGTATGTGAGGGATGGGCTGAGGGTATTGATTGGTGTGACGTGGTGGTGGAGGTGGCTGTAGTGAAGATAGGTCTGTATAATGGTGGAGGTGATGTGGGAGTAAAGGATATGGTGGTGGAGGGAATCTGTACTGTGGTGGTAGTGTGGTGGTGGCTGTGGTAGATGTGGTGGATGTGGTGGCTGTGGTGGATGTGGTGGCTGTGGTGGATGTGGTGGCTGAGGTAGTGAGGAAGGTCACCCGACGCTTCTTCTTCTTCTGGCCATGGGGTTTAGCCATTCTCTTCCTCCTTGTTCCAGTTGAGGTGGAAGCTCCCCCTACAACCCTGCCTGTGGACCCCGATGCATAGCTTGGGTCAGTATCAGTATCTCCGGAGTCTCTCGGGTGTTCACCAACCACCCTTAACCCATGTTCTGTGGGAACAACTTTCCTTCCCACGTTCGCGTAAGGGGCTCCTCATCCGATTCATCCTCCTCCTTCGCGCCAAGAACAAAATCCTCATGAAATCCCGCTGACTAGGTTACTTCTCCAGCTGTGACGGACACTGGAGGTACAGAATCAGACACAGTGCCTCTGAGTGGAATAGGCATATCGTCTCCAGCATCCCCACTGTCATCATCATCTGAGTCATGAGTGGGTAGAGCTATCTGTTCCACATCAGAGTCACTATCCTCATGACGCCAGTTTCTCTTTGCTGGCACCACGTAGTCATCCCGGGCAAGATGACCAAACAACCTCCTGACAGGAGGTTTCACTTGCTTTCCCCTGTACACTTTCATCCTTCCTAGGGTAGTGTCATCCATTACCTCCAAGACTACCGCATCCTTCTTTTCCTTCGGCAGGGAGGGAAGCTTCTGATCTATGATCATCTGCATAAACCTCGGGTACATACAGAAGGCTTCCTTCCCTTTCCCCTCGATGTTCTCCACCAGATAGGTGAAGATCATCTTGGAGAAGCTGAACGGATGGTTCAGCACCAACGCAACATATGCGTTATGCATCTGGTCAGAAGCTCATCAAAACCACCTTTTCTGGAAGCCATGCACTTGAGCAGCACGTGTGCAAGATATTAAACTGGGGACAAAGGTTACTCTTGTTGAGTACCCCAGAATTGATGTCCCTAGAGTATTTGGCTCTAAGAAAGCATCCTCTGACTGTGAGGGGGTGTAATCGAGTCGGAAAATCAGCGTCATCCCCCAATTGTAGTACGATCCTTAGATCCTCCTCTGAAATAGTAATAGCCTCTCCAAATATGGTACTTCTGATGCAATGAGGCTCAGACGATCTATCAACTGTAGCCCTTCCCAGAAGGCTTGTTGAATGGATCGATACGGAGTGCAAAGAGTAGATATGGCATGTGCAATCCTCGATCTCAGTAGAAATGTGATTATGCCAGAGAAATCAGCAGCGTTTCTGGATGTTAAGTCCAGATGAGCACATATATTGTGCTTTGTGCTCATAATCCATCTACTCGCCATCTGTTACACAAAGATAATAAACATTAGTACCATTGACTAAGAAAGTCATGAAATCCTTAAGCTTGAAGAAAATCTTTCTGTCATGCGATTGAGATTGTGCCACAGAGTTCAGGCGTGCGAATGATCAGTGCAAAAAGGGTTCAGTCGTGCGATTGAACCGTATGGATGGGGTTCAGTCGTGCGATTGAACCGTACGAATGGGACTCAGTCGTGCGACTGATCCCATACGTACCTCTGAGTGTGCGACTGGGCTCCTACGTATATACCCTCATGCGGTTACACCAGCCGTGCGACTGAACTTCATACGCATGGTTCAGTCATGCGTTTAAGCAGTTTGAGCCCTTCAGTCGTGCGACTGAAGTTCATCACGCTGTCCATTCGCATGAAGTACTGACTGTTCAATTCAAAATTACTTTTTCACCATTTTTGAGTTTTAGACATCGTTATCTGGTTCATTTGACTCGCAATTCATTCTTAAACCACCTAACATCATTACTTTCGTTTGTTTGAGTCATTTAGGTAGGTTATTTAGTCACTTAAGTCTCGGTTACTTTGCGAGTCCGAATGTACCGTGTTTTTCATCAAATTAAAGTTATGGGAGTGCATGATACAGTAAATTACCTGTAGAGTCGATGTAGATGGTCAGTAATCAAGAAACAGGGGGTTTTGCGATCAATTGAAATTTTTGCAGAGTTGGGTTAATTCGTGCGATTCAGGGTGATTTTGAAGGTGGTGAGTCTCTGCGACCGACTCCCCTTCTATTTATATTAACCCTAGATTCAATCATGCGACTGAGCTCATACGCACCTTTCAGTCGTGCGAGTGGGACTCAGTCGTGCGATTGGTTCAATCGTCCTTCTTCAGTCGTCCGACTGAATCTCAGTCGTGCGACTGACTCATCATTCTCCCTTAATCATCCGACTGGGCCAATCGTATGGGCCATTGGTTGAATAGTCCATATTCATGGTCCATTCGTACGAATAGCTTCCATTCGTATGATTGGTCCATACGGATGGTCCATTCGTGCGAATAGGTCATATTTATTAACTTTTCTGCCAATTTGAATATTTAACTTTTAAAATCCCTTTAATTGCAGAAATTTATGTTATGAGCAGTTGATCATCTTAGACCTGATTGTTTTGACTTGAAAACCCTTTTATCACCTCAGACGTGACCGATTAACTTTTAACACATATGTGGTCATCTCAGACATGACCTGTTAGTGAGTTGATCCCTTACTGATTTTCCTGATGTAATCCGATAAACAAACAAACTAAAACGACTGACTAAATTAGACAATTAAACTTAAAAATAAAAATTGTTTTTGCTTTTTGTGAGAGATAAGTCCTGAGATGGAAATCTACTGGATTTGGTTCCGGAATAGACAACTTTAACTTAGATCGACCATACCTGGACCAATTCCATTTTGGAATCATATAGGCATTTCAAATCAGTTTGGACTTGTTATCAAAATCTTTTGATGCTCAATTCTTGGTGTTCATCCAGAGTCATTTGCAACTTTAGGAAATCATACTGAAGCTCTTAGATTACACATTGAATCAAACTTTCAAGAATTGCAGTCACAATGATTGTCAATATGTTTGTCCACTTAAATCCATACACAGACTTTGAACCCAAACTGGTGATAGTTTTAGGTTTAATTATTTCAACTAACATTTGTGGATCCCACACTTATATGGTAAGCAACATTCCTCAGGAGCTTTTGAGCGGTCTACGGGTATTATTACAAGGAGAGACTATTCTTAGAGCTTTCAAAGAGAAGCCAGTCCTCAGGTCAGTGCCATCGCATAGCAGAGAGGCGGCAAACAACAATGAATTCTAGAGTATCTAGGTTATGCTTATCCTCAGGTCAGTGCCATCGCACAGCAGAGAGGCACACAACCTATCTCCTTGTTAGAGCAGCTTAATTTTATGTTGCACCAAATGCACCAATAACATAAGTCATTAGCTTGATAACATTTTTATTTAATTTTTATATTGTGCTTTGCTCTATTTATGGTCATCCGCACATATTTGTGGCGTTTACATGCTCATTACCCCTTATTGGAATATAGTTGATTGTGTTAACCAGTGATAAGATGGGAGCCCACAGTCAGTTGAACCACTTAGTTTGATCTTGAGATCACCAGTCAGGTCTAATCATTTATTGTGTTGAATCTACTGACATATCAATTGTGGTCTAGCAACCTCTAGGTCTACTCTCATTGTGTTACCTTAAGAGTTACCAGTTTTTCTATCATCTTCCCTTTTATATTGCTTAGACAACAAACTTCTACTTTGAATTTTCGCACCTTTTCTAAATTAAAATTTCAAGGTCCCTCTTGATTTGTTCCTGTGTACTATCATATCCAAAAGGTTTGAATCGATATTACAGATACGATCTACCTTATATCAGCTTTCACTCCTTCAACCTTTTTTTTAATGTTAACTTGCTGACTTATTCTCCCCCTAAAATGCTAAAATCATAACTGGTTAATTATTTTAGGATTTTAATAACCAGCAAAATAACATGAGTTTAAATTAAACAGACTGAAATAAACCAATAAAATAAAAGGAAAAAATTAACTAACCTACATCGGACTACACATGATCATCATTAGGAATAACATCACTTTTCTTTTTAACGCCGTTGACCTCTAGCAAATATTGAAAACGTGGTTTATCAAAGGCTTTAGTGTAGAGGTCAGCGCGTTGAAAATCAGTATTAATTTTTACCACATCAATTAAGTTTTTTTCAAAACAGTCTCTATGAAATGATATTTAATACCGATATGTTTGGTCTTAGGATGTTGGACCGGATTTTTAGTTACGGCAATTGCAGCAGAGTTATCAACACAAATAGGAGTAGAGGAGAACTTTAAACCGTAATCCCGCATTGCTGTTGAATCCAGACGATTTGTGAACAACAGCAACATATTCGGCTTCACAGGTGGACAATGCAACCGATGTCTGTTTCTACACTGCCAAGTCACTAGTCTTCTCCCAAAGAATTGACACCCTGCGGATGTAGACTTGTAGTTCATCTTGCAGCCTTCGTAATCCGAGTCACTATACACCGTGAGCTCAAAATCATCATCATGAGGATACCACAACCCAAGTGTGGGTGTACCCTTAGATAGCGAAAAATCCTTTTGACCCCGATCAGGTGATTGACCTTAGGTTTAGCCTGATATCTAGAACATAAACATGTAGCATACATGATATCAGGTCTTGAGGCAGTGAGATACATGAGGGATCCAATCATTCCTCGGTACATCGTGGCATCTACAAGATCTCCATTTTCATCAGGTGCTATGTCGTGATTCGTAGCAAGTGGAGTACCAGCAGCAGATGCATTCTCCATGTCAAAGCGATTGAGAATGTCTCCTACGTACTTGGTCTGATGTAGAAAGATCCCATTGGTGTTTGATCCACCTGTAGCCCGAGAAAGAACTTCATCTCCCCCATAGCACTCATCTCAAACTCTTTCTTCATAACTGCTTCAAACTCTTTGCATAACTCTTTGTTTCTTGAACCAAAAATTATGTCATCAACATAGATCTGTACGAGCAGTAGGTCGCCATCTTTCTCTTTAATGAACAGAGTGCAGTCAATTACTCCCCTGCGAAAGCCGTGTTTCACAAGATGAGTAGAGATTTCTCATACCAAGCTCTTGGAGCTTGATGAAGCCCGTATAAAGCCTTGTCGAGCTTGAAGACTCTATCTCGATGATACAGATCTTCAAATCCCTCGGGTTGACTTACATAGACTGTTTCTCTGATTTCCCCGGGAAGGAATGCACTCTTCACATCTAATTGATAGACTTTAATCTTCATGTATGATGCATAGGCAAGGAATATAAGAATGGCTCTCATCCCTGCCACGGATGCAAACACCTCATTGAAATCAATTCCCTTGACTTGGCGAAAACCCTGAACCACCAGTCGAGCTTTGTTCCTGATAATGACCCCTTGGCCATCCTTCTTGCATTTCAAGACCCATTTGGTGCCAATTACTTTAGCACCTTTAGGTCTATCAACTAGAGTCCATACACCTAACTTCTTGAACTGAAGAAGTTCTTCTTGCATTGCACTCACTCATGCGTCATCATTTAGTGCTTCACTGACGTATTTTGGCTCAAATTGGGAGAGAAAACACCGATAAGCACCATCATGAATATATCCCTTCTTCATAACTGAGGCGTAATCAGCTGAGTATAGCTGATTTCGGGTTTGTACTCTTGATGTAACATCTCCAATGACATTGTCTAATGGATGATAGATAGTTAGTCGTGATCCTGGAGTAGTAGGAACATCTACCTCAGAGCCAAGATTATAAACATTTGGTTCTGCATCTGAGGTAGTTGGAGTTTGAGGCTCTGAAGTCGAAGGTGCATCACTGGTAGATGCTTGTGGAGTTTCAAGAACTGGAACATGTTCCTCCTGACTGTTCTGGTTATCTTCTTCAGCTTCATCTTCAGAGGAGGAGTCACTGTCGTCGACCACTTCCCCTGACTGAGTAGATGATTCTCCCTGTGAGCTAGATGTTGGTGTATTCAAGATATCATACATCATTCGTGTAGTTAACTCGTCATCCGAGGGAGAGAGAGGGATGTTGAAGGACTTGAAGAATCCATCATAGTCGAAAAAGTAGGGGGGTCTTTTGCCAGTAGGTGGTGTGGTATATCGCTGAACGTCAACATTACACCACACTTCTACTAGACCCGTTGAGTTGTTGTAAACTCGCTTGTTCGGTATGTTGTATCCTAGAAAGATGCCTTCATCTGCCTTCTCGCTGAATTTACTCTCTTGTGTCTTCTTCAGAAGTGTGCACGGCGCGCCAAATGGTTCGAGATACTCCAAGTTCGGTTTGCGTCTTTGTAGTAGCTCGTAACATGTCTTTCCGTGGCGCTTGACTATCAGGACTCGATTCAGTGTATAACATGCATTCGCCACTGCCTCATTCCAGAATTGGATAGGCAGTTTCGAGTCTGCCAGCATAGTCCGTGCTGTCTCTATCAAGCTTCTGTTCTTTCTCTCAGCAACGCCATTCATCTGAGGTGTGTAGGCAGAAGTGAATTGATGCACAATTCCCTTTTCCTTGCAGTATGTCTCCATCCACTGGTTCTTGAATTTCGTTCCGTTGTCTGAGCGTACTTGTCTAACTTTCAGCTTGTAGAGAGATTCCAGTGTGTTACCAACTCCTTGAATGACTCAAATGTTTCTGATTTGAATTTCAGAAACATTACCCAAGTGAACCTTGAGTAGTCATCAGTGACCACAAAACAGTACAAGTCGCCTGCAATGCTCTTTGTACTGACTGGACCAAACAGATCCATGTGAAGAAGTTCAAGAGGTAGTTCTATTGAATGAACTTTCTTTTCCGTATGAGACTTCTTTGTCTGTTTGCCTTTCTTGCAAGCTACACAAAAGTCAGGAAGCTGGAAGTTCTTGACATTAACTCCTCTCACCAGATCCTTCTGAATCAAGTGATTCATCTTCCTTTGACTAATGTGTCCCATTCTCCTATGCCAGGAGATGGAATCCTTTTCAGTAGCTTTAGATAGAAAACACTGAACCTCATGATCCATTGTAGAAGCTGTTGACAGATCCAAGACATAAAGATCTTTATATCTTGAAGCAGTCATCAAAACTTGGTCCTCTGGGATCACGTAGTCTTTCTTTAGTACGTAACACTTCTTGTTGTCGAAGATGACTTTAAATCCCTTATCACATATTTGGGAAACAAAAGTAAGTTATTTTGTAGTTGTTGAACGTAGTTCACTTTATCAAACTTAACTTTCTGATTCCCCACTTCTCCCTGTGCTGTGATATAGCCACCCTTGTTTCCAGCAAACGAAACATGCCCTCCTTTTATTTGCTTGACGTTTGATAAAAGAGCCCTGTTTCCTGTCATGTGCCTGGATGCTCCGCTGTCTACTATCCACGTGTTAGTTTCAGCACTGTATCGAACACCCTGCACATACAAAGTAAAGGATTAGTTTGGGTTAGGAACCCAAGCCTTTACTGGCTTGGGTTTCCCAGAGGCATCACACATCATAAATTCTACCCATTGACCCTTAGAGGATGAGGGTAGCTCAGGTTCCTTCTTGTCATTATTATCAGACACTGAGGATGTCTTCTCCTTCCATAATCCAGATTTGTGCAATGCCTGTTTGTGATAAACAGTCGACTGACTTACAGGTTGAATTTTAGGTTCACTAGTTCTTCTAGGTGGAGTCAGAGAATCCTCTTAGAAGACCTAGGCTTTGAAACCTGAAGTTCAATCTTCTTCTAGGTGTCTGATAGAAGTGACAATAGGAAGCAATGTGTCCATATTCACCACAGTTGTAGCACGACCTGCTATCAACTTTATGATTAAACTTTCTTGTGGAGAAGTGTGTGACACTCTAGTAACATAACTCACTCTAGGTTTTGACTCTGGTTCTTTGGTTGTTTTCTCTGGTTTAACAAAGTTAACTGTTTTAACCTGTTTAACATCCTTTTCTTTTGGTTAATAGGTTTTTGACTTGAAGTATGTGAAAGATTAACCTTAGAAGTCCTTTTAGGTTCTGATTTGACTCTGTTTGATCCTGACTTTAAGTTAACCTTTTCAAATTCCTTTTCCAGATTAACACAAGACAATTTATCCTTTGCCTTTGAAGTGGAATCCTTTTTTTGTTTCTAGAGTCATAGATGAACATAAGGAATCTGGATCACTAACAAGAGGAGTAGACACCACATGATCCTTGATGGCATTACTATTTATTGGTCTAGTCTTAGTGTTCATCAAAGTCTCAGGTGGTGGTGGACCACTTTATAACCCAATCCCTCCCCGTTGTTCCTTTCTCTCACTAATGGTTGGACTATGTGTGAAGAACTAGTCCAACTGTGCAGTTTCTGTTTTAATGAATTTACTTCTACTTCTAGAACTGCCTTTTGCTTCTTAGTGTCTTCTAGGGAGTTTAGATAATACCTAATGTCATTAGCTTGGTTAAAGGAACTACTTCGGTTTCCCTAAGCTGTTTAGTCAAAAGGTCTATCTTTTCTTTATAACTATGCTCATTTTGTTTTAATACCCTATTAGCCTCAGTGCACAGTTGCAAATCTTTTACTAAGTTATCATTATGATCTAATAACCTAGCAAAATTTTCATCTATGCTATTCCTAAAAGTATCACAATCAGAACAAGCATGATTATCAAACATTTGGTCAGTAGTACTTACCTGAGTTGATTCAGAAGAGTTAGCCATCAACGCAGCATCAGATGTCTCTGGTTCTGGTGATTTTGTCTTTTCTGCTCTGACGTGGTAGTCTCCTCTTTAGGCTGGTAACTGACCTCGGTTGCAGTTGCTTCTTCACTATGTGACATCTCTATCTCACTGCTAGATCTCTTTCATCTAGCGGAATCACTGTCAATATCTTCTACACTTGCAATGTTTGATTCCCCTGGTGAGACAAACCTAAAGCTCCAATCCTGTCCTTCATCATCATGAGCAGTCAAGGCTTTTGGATCCTTGGTGATGAAGTAGAACTGGTAGCTTGCTTGTCTTGACGAGTGAAGGACGAGAACGGATTCCCGTTACCCGTCTTCTTAGGCTTGACACATTCTCTTTTGAAGTGCCCCTTCTCTCCACAGTTGAAGCAGGTCACTTTGCTCTTGTCAAAGCCAAATGTGGTATCCTTAGTAGCTACCAAGTTCTGTCTGTTTGTTTTACAAACTTCTTTGCCCTCCGGACAACACTAGCTAAAGCCCACATTATATCCATCCTCTCAAGCTCCATTTCGTCCACCTGCTCGTAGTCCTCGTCTGCCAAATGGCAGTTTCCAATCTTCCCAGCAACAAGTTCATCATAAGAATGGACCATTGCAGCCAAAAGATCCATGTGTTCTCGAGCTACTTCCACTGTCACATTTCCGAGATTCTCGGTCTTTAGTTTAGTAGCACTTGCTTCGGATCCAATATAGTGGGAACAAGAAAGTCCCGATGTGTCTAATCCTGAAGGAGATGCATGTGAAGGACCCGATGAGCTAGACACAAATGCAGTCTGGAGAGGTGCTCCAGATGTCTTAGCTTGAGGCGTGGCATTGTATAAAGCTGGATTTTGATTGTATGAGGACTTTTGAGCTCTGTACTTCATCCTAAGTGACTCTTCTCGCAACTTAAGAATAAAGTCATTAATATCCAGTTTTGCCAGCATTCCATTCTGTCTAAGATTAGACACGAATGAAGCCCACTTTTCAGGCAATCCGTCTGCAAAATTAGTAACTTTCTCTTCCATGGTAGTAGCCACCCCATGTGTATGTAGTTCACTCATCAGATGGTAGAATCTATCTATAACATCATCCAAACTCTCATTTTCCCATCGATGAGAAGTTATCGAATTCCTTCTTTAACTCCTTAGCCTTGATCGCCTTCAACGAAGCATTCCCGTCGTACCTCTTTTCTAGCTCATCCCAAAGTTTCTTGGACTGCTTATTTTCTGAGTACTGGTGGAAATGTCTTTAGGAATAGATTGTGTGATCAATGCATAACCCTTTTTTCTGCATTGTATTTGACTTTCTGCATGTCCGTCATTCCTCCTAACGTTAGCTTAACTCCATCAGCTCCCACCGGTGTACTATATCCAATCTCGATGGCTTCCCACAGATTCGGATCCACTCCGTGAGGTAGATCTCAAAACGTTGCTTCCAGTGGGGAAACTCATCTAACGTCAAGAGCTTTGGTGGTTTATTATGATTACCCACCTTACTCTCAAGCAACAGCAGGTTCTGTATCCTAGAGTCCTTTCCAGCAGCAAGGCTGACATTTGATCTTCCATTGCGAATAACTTAAGTCTAATAAAACAAATTGTCACTGGGGCGACTGAAGGTGCGAATGGTCTAGTCGTGCGTATGAACTCTACGACTGGTTCAATCGTGTGGCTGAACTAAGCGATTAGCTCAGTCGTGCGAATGAATCTGATGCGTATGAACAGTACGCCTGAAAGGTTCAATCGTACGAATGGAGATAGCGACTATGTCCAATCGTGCGTCTGAGCAATGCGAATGAGGTCCAGTCGTGCGAATGGCTCACTCGTGCGACTCAAGCTGCTGTTTGCGAAAATTTCTAGGTTAAACGTGTTTTAGCCGTAAAAGTTCGAACTTTCGCAAGGTCTAATTGCCTAAGTCCGTAGAAACCAAACTTCGATGAGCAGGGAACGTCCAAGATCACTTTTGACACAAAAGATTGCGTTTTTAGTGCAAAAACACAAGCTTTTTATCAATATTGATTGAATCACACGTAATCAAGAGCCTAAAGCTCTAATACCACTTGTTAGGACCTGGTATTTGAACGAAATACCTGGAGATTAACGTGTAAACCAGATCAAATAGTGCGGAATCCTATTTGATTGGCGATCCAATCAGTGAGAACACGCGAAGAATCAATCAAGGATTGAAACTAACGTTAGAAATCGATTGGGAATCGATCTAATGTGTTCTATGAACTTGGAGAACGAATTGGGAGGCTTCTGGACAGCTAGGGTACGTCAGGAATCGTAATTAATCAAAAGCTCTTATTTTTCATGAATTGCGTTGTATTTATAGGTTGGTATTATTCAATCGTGCGACTGAACCATTAGTATGGTTCAGTCGTGCGATTGAACCATGCGGTTGATTCATCCGCATGACTGAGTGTTCAGTCGTGCGACTGAGCCAATCTTATTTACATCATATGACTGATCCAGTCTCCTGTTCAGTTGTGCGACTGAGTCATTCGTATGAAGTTATTCATGCTTATGGTCCATTCGCATGGGCCATTCGCATGAGAACTTCATTAAGTTAAGTTTGAATTATTAATTAATAAACATTATGTGTACAATTCTAACAACCAGAAACCTAATTAACCAATTTAATATCAACTCATTATGAAATTAGTCATTACAAATCACAAACAACCATATCATTTTCATAATCATATCAAATTACATATCAGAATAGACAAACAAGATCTATTACATTTCATATCATGATCTAGGGACATACATGTATTACAGGTTTGATGACTTTCTACATGTGCTTCTGTTCGTGTGTGTTTGTTGTGTGATTCTGGAAGTCCTTGTTGTGTAAACCCGTGCTTGGGACAGTCGAAGGCTGCTTTGCACTTCCGCAGTCGCGAACCTGCAGTTCAGGCGACTGGGTCTGTCATGTGACTGAGCCGTGCGACTGGGTCTGTCATGTGACTGAGCCGTGCACTAGGTGAGTCGTGCGACTGAGTCATGCGAGTGTTGTCATTCGGGCGACTGAATCGTGCGACTAAGGATGTGATGCGACTGAGTGTTGCGATCAAATGAATGTGTGTGCGATTGAGTCAATGTGATGAATGTTGTGCGATTAAGTCAATGGGATGAGTGTGTGTGCGATGAGTCAATGCCGATGAATGTGTGTGCGATTGAGTCAATGCCGATGATGAATGCATGCGATTGTGCGTGTATCGCACGCTGAAGGCCAATCGTACGAATGAAGGTTCAGTCGTACGAATGAAGTTGATTCATACGAATGAAGGTT
Source organism: Flaveria trinervia (assembly GCA_025506515.1). Lineage (NCBI taxonomy): Eukaryota > Viridiplantae > Streptophyta > Magnoliopsida > Asterales > Asteraceae > Flaveria > Flaveria trinervia. The sequence continues at coordinate 32,488,826 of CM046442.1, forward strand.
GATTCGTGCGTATGGAGCTTAAGTCGTGTGATTGGTTGTTTTTGGTACGACTGAATGCCAGTCGTACGAATGAAGGTCCAATCGTGCCAATAAAGCTGATTGTACAATTGAAGATTGATTCGTACGAATGGAGTGTTAAGTCGAGCGTCTAGTCCTGTTGTGTGACTGATGATGCTGTGTGTGTGCATTCCCTTCTTGACCGTCTGATGACGATAAGGTAACATCAGTAAAAGTGTCATTGCTTGACCACAAAGATTAAAGTCAATGCTATCAACATGCACATATTATTCAATTGAAATCAACCTAACATTTTACAATTATTGACAACCCATTTGGAACTACAAATCTTAACAATGCTATCTTTTATAACAATGAGATCTTTATACGGATGTCATAAGCACTGACGATTACTCTTAGTACTTGGATCTACATAAGATCTGGTTCATGTGTCCGTTGTGTGTGTGCTACCCACGACCGAACCAATACAACCCGAACCGATGAACATTACTATATGCCTTATACACGTCAATAATGCTTAACAATAACTGTCAATAGGTGTTTGACTGTTCATTGCATTCAACTGTTGGAATCTTGATCATTCATACTTACCACTTAACATTTGAGTTTCGTGGCCCCTTTTTATGCTTATACTACTACTTACAATCATTTATAAACTTGGGGGAAAGTATGCTCACCCATTTTCATGTTGTACAACATACATACAATTTACATACTTGAAATCAACGTGCTACTGTTTTGTGGGTACTTATCTGATACATGCTTGAGTCTGCTTTGTGGTCTTTTTCCTACAACCATTTATTCTAGTCTGAGAACCGACGGATAGGTATTGGTAGTACTATTTGGGTTGACACCCCCACCCCTCGGTTGGTATACTAGTTAGTACCAACAAACCAAGAACGGCCTTTGGTGAATATATTCTGACAAGATTCTTGTGTACGTCATTAGGTTTGGTTGTAAGCTCTTGTCATGTGATTATGCTTACTTATAACTGTATGCACGGTATTCTGCAACAACTTTATACAGCATCAATTACTTATTTACATTTAACCTGCGAGCTCACCAACAATTTTGTTGACCATTTTGAGCATCTCTTTTCAGGTGATCATGCTACTGAGGTTCTAGGTGTGCTGCCTTAGTGAGACCCTAGGATGCATTTTCGAGCTAAACTTGTCATTTTGAACAATTGTTGTATCTGTTTCAAACAACATTATACTTTGTAACTTGTTCCCGGGTTGTGGGAATTGCATACAATGTTGTTATCTATGTTTATGTGATCTTATACCTGTTTATGTTTATGGCTATGTTGTCGTGATTACTGACTAAACACGACACAAGTCCCCCTTGTTGTTGGGTGTCGTCATGACACGCTTGTCATCATTATTGTCATTGCATCTCTATCGCTTACCATGTGTTATGACGATTCCCGTCTCGTTACATCCCCGTGTTTCCGCTCTTAGCAGGGTGTGACATGAATCTCACCCATGGCCTCTAGTACCAAGAGTCCTAGTTCATGTCCAAATCATCGTAGTCAGAAGAAGAAGGGTGATCAAATGTGCACCACTATTGCACAACCTGAACCATCTAGTTCCTCGACAATACTCACCTAAGAAGCCTGTGTATCATCTGTGAAAATGAAGAAGAAAGTGGATAGAGATCAAGCTCAACTTGCTACTCAAAAGAAGAACCTCAAAGTATGAAAACTAAATGCATCATGGGTGGTAGTACTTCTCACTTTGCTAAGGATTATACCACAATCCCAAAGGACTATCCATATTAACAAAAAGAAAATTTCTAAGAAAAAGAAGAGAAGATAACTTCAAAGGAAAATCTCTTCCTTTCAGAAGCTACAAAGTGAAGAAGAAATAATTGAAAACTCACATTTGGGAAAAAATTAGTCTTGGAAGAAAGGAATGCTTCGAATTACTGAAGTCTGCTACAGTGGATGTAAAAACTTCCGAAGGTCCAGGCTCCAAAACTTCCGAAGTTATCAAACTTCTAAAGTATTAAAGGCCAATTCTAGTATTCCAAAAGTGGTGTGAAAGTTAGTAATCAATAACAACAAATGATTCTTAGAGCTTGCATATAGAATCAATTACTGTTGCATTATCTTTAGTTCACTTTCACAAGCCCAAGACAACAAGGCTTGGGTTTCCAAATATACTAACCATCTCTCTCTTACACATGAACAACTAAAGACCAAAGGGAATGTATGGATAAATGATAGTGGCTATTGCAGACAATGATAGGAAATGGCTCTTTGCTTCAAAACATTAAAAAATTGATTGGCGGCCGATTGCTTTTAGAGTAGAACCAGGTGGTTTTATCATTGGAAGGGGCATAGACACAAATGGTAACCTTAGCACTGAAAAGGTAAACTAGTTGAGGAGCATGGGTTAATCTCTTGAGTACTCTCAATTTCATGATCAGAGGCATAACATGTTCTTTATTGAGCATGATTGAATTGTTCTCAAGCCTGGGGTGGTCATTCCTCAGGAGAAACATGACACTTATTAAAGCTGCAAGAACCATGTTATCTGACTCTAAACTACCCATCACTTTCTGGCAGAGGCAGTCAAAACTGCCTACTATATGCAGAACATTGTTTTAGTATTTAAAACATCATGGTAAGACTCTTTTTAAGTTGTGGCATAAAAGGACACCGTTCATTGGTTTTCTCAGATCATTTGGATGTCCTTTGCGCTATCTTGAATACCAACCATTAGATAGCTAAGTTTGCTAAAAATAGATGATGGATAATTTATTGGATAATCTTCTAAAGCTAATGCTTTTATGGTATACAATCTCAGAACTAGAGTAGTTGAGGAGTTAGCCATGTAACCTTCAATGAGCACCCCACCCAGTGTGAATGGTTCTGGTTCTAGTTATGATTGGTTGTTTGATCTTGATTTAGTTACCAACTATTTTAACAAATATATGAAGATTTTTAGGATCTACAGGTAACTTATCAACAAGAGATTCTAATCCAAGATTTGAGTTGCGAAGATCAATTCAGAAAACTACTTCAGCTCAAGTGATAACAAATCCTATAGTTGGTAATCCCGTTTGGCAAACTCTTTAGCTGATATATATGAGTTGCCTATGAATTCTAGCATAGAGGCACAAAACTCAAATGAAGGAGTTTCCAATATGGGAGGAAATTGAGGTCGTGATAGTGATCAAGAATTTTTTGACGTTGATTATAACTCCATATAAGACAACATCAATGATTTCACACACTCATTGGATCAAGTAAATCTTGATAAGTGTCCTGATGTGGTGGGTGATATTCAATCAACATTTCTGAATTTCATGAATTTAGATCTCTCCAACCAACTTACTATGATTCCTCAATTGAGAATCCCCAAGTCACATCCCACCACAAACATCGTTGCAGATGTTTAGATAAAGGTGAGAACAAGTGGAAAAACCCAAGACAAATATGTTTGTCTTCACTCTTGTTTCTTGTTGCATATTGAGCCTAAGAAGATTGATTAGGCTTTGAAGGATGGAAGTTGGGTTGAAGCAATGAAGGAGGAGCTGCTTCAATTCAAAAGGCAAAAGGTTTGAATCCTATGTCATCTTCCTCAAAGGAAGATCACAATAGGAATCAAATGTGTTTTTAGGAACAAAAAAGATAATAGAGGACTTGTGATCAAGAATAAGGCAAGACTAGTTGTTCAAGGGTACAAATAAGATGAAGGGATTGACTACACATACGGTTTTGCTCCTATAGCAAGACTTGAACTTGTAGCAAGAAAGATAATGAAGTACTTGTCAACAAGAATTAATTAAGACTAGTTGTTCAAGGGTATCCACAAGAGAAGTAATTGACTACACATATGTTTTTGCTCCACACTTGAACCTAATAGAATATTCCTTGCTTTTGTTGCATCCAAATATTTCAAGGTCTACTAACTTGATGTCAAGTGTGCCTTCTTATATGGGGTAATTGATGAGGAAGTGTATGTCAAACAACCACCTAGCTTAACAGACCAAGATCATCATGTTTATGTCTGCAAGCTTGACAAAGCTCCCTATGGGCTGCATCAAGCTCCAACGAAGTGGTATGAGACGCTATGATACTACCTTTTCAGGCATGGCTACAAGAGTGATACTATTGATGGAACACTCTTCAATAAAGGAACAACAAATGACTTGATGCTGGTTCAAGTTTATGTAGATGACATCATCTTGGGCTAACTAATCTGAAGCTTTACAAAGACTTTGAGAAGCTGATAAATAATAGATTTGCCATGAGTGCAATGCGAGGACTTAATTTCTCTCTACAAATTCAATTGAAGCATGTTGACAATGACATATTTATAAAGAAGTCAAAGTATGTGCAAGACATATTTATCAAATTTCATCTGGCTAAGTGTAAGGTTTCTAAGACACTGATAGCTAGAAACAACTGCTAGGACCTGATCTTAAAGGGGAGTGTGTTGATGAACATCTCTACATGATTATAATTGCGTCTCTTTTGTACCTCATAGCTAGCAGGCTTGATATTATGTTTGCTACATGTATTTGTGCAAGATATCAAGCCAACCCAAGATATCACACCTAGTTTCAGTCAAGAGGATTCTTAGATATCTCAAAGGTGCTCCCAAACTAGGCCTTTAGTATCTAAAATCTCTGACTTCAATATGTACGTCTACATATGAGGGTGTTAATTCTTTGGTGGAAGGATAGTGTCATGGCAATGCAAAAAACAATCCTGTGTGTTTGCATAAATTCTAAAGCTGAATACATTGTTGTTGCAAGTTGCTGTGCTCAACTACTTTGGATTAAGAATCAGATGCTAGACTATGGATTCAACTTCTAAAAGACTCCCATCCACATAGACAAGAATAATACTATCTCTATTACACAGAATATTTTGAAGCACCAAAGAAAAAACACATCAGCATTATGTATCATTTGATTAGAGATAATTTGAAAAAGGGTTGATAAAACTATTCAAAGTTAACATAAATAAAAAATATGTTGATCTATTCACAAATGATTTTGATGAGCAGATATTTGAATATCTTGTATTAGCTATTGAGATGATTTACTTTGAGTAAACTTTTCTTAAACTAAACTCAAGATTATTTTTAAATATGTGTGTCTTCCGTTTTCTATATCATCACCTATATAAGTCCGGTTTACTTTGAAATAAAATTTTCAAAGTAATATTTCTTAAAATTTAAAAATTAAGATATATTTTATCTCAAAAGACATCAAGTTGACTTCAGGAGAAAATTATGTCTTAAAATTTAATAATTAATTACTAAGAAATTTACATTCGAAAGAAATTTTGATATATTTTAGAATTTTAAATATGATTGTTAGGATCTGGTATTTGAACGAAACACCAATTGATTAACGTATTAAACCAAACCAAATAGTGCGGAATCCTATTGATTGGCGATCCAATCAGTGAGAACGCATTAGGGATCGATCTACAGCGTTCTATACTTGGAGTACGAACTTAGAGGCTTCTGGACGGCTAGGGTACCTCTGGAGTCGAAGTGGATCGAATGCTTCTAAATCATTACGTTTTTCCATGAATTATGTGGTATTTATAGGTTAGGGTTACTCATTCGGGCGACTGAACCATGAGCGTGGTTCATTCGTGCGATTAAGCCATGCGGTTGATCCATTCGCACGACTAAATGTTCAGTCGTGCGACTGAGTCAGTCGCATGAAGCTGTTCAGGCGTATGAACTATTTAGGCGCATGGACACTCAGTCGCATGGCCATTCGGACGCATGACCACTGTTTGGGCGATGGTCCAGTCGGACGCATGTGAACTTCACTTAACCAAAGTTTGAATGTATTCATTATTATAACATTATGTATATCAATTCAAAAAATCACAAACCTATACAATCTAGTCAATAAACATTACTCAAGTCATTAATGAAATATTAAACATTATAAATCACAACCAAACATTATCATTTCATTAAGTACCCAATATTACATAAGTGCAAGACATTCAAGACATATTACATTGAGATCAAGATCTAGGTACATAAGTGTATCAACAAACACCCCCTTGGACATAGATCTATCTATTGTCTTACATCTTTCATAATTTCCTCAAATTTATTATACTTAGCTTCTTTAGTGACTCTTGTATTTATCTTGAAAGTAAAACAGATTCGTATTACATTCTGAAATTGTAAAGGTTGTACTACATCTCGTGAGTCATAGAACAGTGGCCATTTGTATAATGTATAAACATCACTAGCTAACAAGTTGGTAAGCCACATTGGGTCAAACACCCTTATGGTTTCCATTTTACCATTTCTTTTCAAAACTATCACGGCCTCTCCCGTTCTCCAATCGTACTACCACCATTTGAAATGTGGAGTGGAGTCCGGAGGCATCTCACGTAGTGGGATCTTTGACATTGTACGTGGTGGACTCCACTTCAACACTACTTTTGGTTTGCCAGTTATGGCGTCAACATCAGATCTTCTGATGTACCTCATTGGTTGTTGAGGTTTGAAGTTGACCCATCTGGTGTGGTACTCCCTCTTTAGAGCTGCTTCAAACCAGCCTGGCATCTTACGAGGGTCAGTGTATTGCAATTTTAACTTTGCTAACTGGTTAAGCTCGAAACCTAGAAGAGTCTTCAGGTTATGTGGAGACCTGAAATACTCAATTCCCTTCTCACGTTTAACGCATAAACGTTGAGGTCTTCAAAATGTGCCCATGCTATGATCCTGCCTGCCACCTTTTGATGTTTCTTTACCTTATAAAGTTTGGTGTAGGAAGTTGATGTTGAAGCGCTGCGTTGGGCTCTTATCTCCTCAAAACATGCTGCCCATTCTGCCTTTTTGATGTTCACTTCAGCATTTGTGGCTTGGGCCTTATCTTTCTCCTTTCCGGACTCTTGCTCCATCCTGTCCAGAGTCTCAAAAGTGACACTAACAAGAGTGTCTCCCAGATTGGGAATGGCAGTTCCCTCCTTGTCATTGTACTGTGGATAGTGTTGAGTAGTGACATCATCTATCCCAATCTCATCGACATCCTGAAGCTCATTGTCACTCTCTACATTCACAGTAGGGGCTTCTTTCACAATCTCTTCAGCATTCAACTTGAACATGTCGGCTAGTTGCTCATCAGTGAGATTGTGAATGATTTCTCCTTCTTCAGGAGTATACATCACAGATCTCCTTACAATACCTTGCAGATCAAGAATCAACGTCAGTTGAGTCTTGATCTGTTGGAGTGGAGCAATATCATATTCATCTCGTTGAAAATCTGGATCCACGTGATTTAAACATTCAACACAGCAATCGACAATTAATAATCAAGACATAACCATTTACATTACATATAAACATTCATTACATAAATTTTATACATGATCCAAATACAAATGATTTTAATTAACAATAAAACATCTAAATATTACTCTTGTCTTGAATCCTATGTTCTTCTGCTGTCGGGGCTGATGTCGAGGCCCCTGGATCTTGAGTCTTTTTGGTCCGCCTCTCACTAGCTTCATGTGCACCCGAAGCAGATGACTCTCCTCCTCCTTTAATGTCTCCTCCATCCTCATCATCACCTTCATCATCACCATCATCATCATCATCATCATCACTCTCATCATCATCACTATCATCACCATCATCACCATCTCCCTCTCTAGTCTTCAGAGGCTCATCCTTTGTGCCCTTAAGTTTGAGCAGGATGGTCTTCTTAGCATCCTCCAACTCCTGAATCTTCTTAGTAGATAACACATTTTGCTCCTTGAGTTGGGAAATCTCTTGACTCTAAGGAGCCATTTGCTTAGCCTGCTCCTCAATCTGTTGTGCCTGTTGAGAGATCTGCTATGATTGTGCAGCAAGAAGCTCCACTAACTGTTGGAGTTGAGCAATCTTCTCATCATCGGCTGCTAACAGCTTCAGCACTGTTTCTCTACCCCTTAGGAGGTAGAGATGATCCTAGGGAAAGGATGGGTGATATGATGGTCCTTCCTGGTGGCTAGAGGTGGTGGTGGTGGCAGTGGTGAATATGGGAGGTGGTATGTGTGTGGGTGGTAATGGGTAAGCTGAAGTGGTGGTGGATGTGATGTGGAATCACTGGTGGAGGTGTGACTATAGTAGTGGAGGGTGGAGGTGTAGTGGTGAAAGTGGGTGGTATGGTAGTGGTGGTAGTTGTGGTGGTGGTAGTGGTGGCAAAAGTAGTGGTGGTAGAGGTAGTAATGAAGGTGAGTTGTCTTTTCTTCTTCTTCATACCATAGGGCTGAGCCATCCTCTTCTTCCGTGATCCTGTCAAGGAGGATGCTCCCCCTAGGGCACGACTCGGCTGATCGGGAGGATATATGGGATCAGTATCATCCTCTCCTGAGCCGCCGGGGCGTTCACCAACCACCCTGAGCCTCCGTTCTGTGGCAACGACTTTGCTGCCCACAGTACGGGTCAGTGGCTCCTCATCTGACTCCTCCTCCTCCCCACCAGGTATGAATTCCCAATGGAATCGGCAGTCTCTGCTACATCTCTAGTGGGGGCAGATGCTGGAGATGCACTATCAGTAGTGGGGCCCCTTGGTTGAGCGGGCCCTTCATATCCAGCATCCACGCTATCATCATCATCAGAGTCGTGCTCTGGGAGCTGTAGCTGCTCCTCATCTAAGTCGCTGTCTACGTGACGCCACTTACGCCTGCCTGGCGCCACGTAGTTCTCCTTGGCCAGATGGCCGATAAGTCTCTTTACCTGGGGCTTTACCTACTTACCCCGTAAGCTCTCATACGACCCAGAGTCGTATAATCCATGATCTCCAAAGCCACTGCATTGTGGCGCTCCTTTGGAAGCGAGGGTGTCTTCTCATCAAAAATCAGCTGCAAGAACCTGGGTACATATAGAAACCCTCTTTTCCTTTTGCCTCCAGATTCTCCACGAGGTAGGAGAAGATCATGCTAGAGAAGCTGAAGGGGTAGTTCAGCACCAGTGCCACGTAGGCATTTTGTATCTGGTCTGATAGGTCATCAAACCCACCCCTTCTAGAAGCTATGCACTTCAGAATAACATGTGCCAAGTACTTATACTGGGGGCACAGGTTTCTCTTGTTGAGCACACATGAGTTGATGTCCCTAGCGTACTTAATCCTCAGAAACAGCCTCTCACCATCAGTGGGTGTAGCTTGGTGGGGTATCCAGCAGTATCTCCCAACCCAAGCACACGTTGAATGTCTTCAGCAGTAATCTCTATGTCCATACCATAGATGGAGCTCCGAATGCTATATGGCTCTCGTGATCTATCCACTAATGCATTCTCCCAGAAGGCCTGGTGTATAGACCTATACAGAGTGCATGGAGTATAGATAGCCTTGTGTATCCTTGATCTCTTGAGAAAGGCAATGATCTCTGCAAACTCGGCACCATTCCAAGTTGTGTGGTCTAAATGAGCACAGATGTTGTGCTTGGGATTGATAGACCATCTATCAGCCATCGATCTGTAACACAAGATACATAAACATTAGATACTCACATAACACAAATCAGTTCTAAGTAACTTGATAGAATTCATTCTGATTCATTCATGCGACTGTGTTCAGTCGGTTGTCCTATCATACGACTGGACTCATTCGGGTGAATAAACAGGAGACTGAGTTCAATCGGTGACTGATCTTGCAATTGGTTCAGTCGGCCGACTGAGCTCATTCGTATGATACATTCGGCTGTTTGAGCTATTGAATGGAGTTCATCCAGACGACCAGTCGCATGACCCACTATTCGGTCGACTGAGGTTCGAATCTTGACCAAGTCATGAAATTAAACATTGTGTATATGTTCTTTAAACTCGCAATCACTTAACTAATAGCCTAATAACTTTATTTTTAACATTTTACATGGTTTCAGTAGGTCATTAATCCATTGAGTTGTTCGGTTCTTTTTTCAATCGCGAATCACTAATTAAGGCATCATATCTTCTGATTTCTGTGGGATTTCATCACATCATACCTGTATGAATGCACACACACGTCAGAAGATCAATAGGAATGTATAATCGAGGTCAAAAGAAATTGGGCAACGTAACGATAGGATGTGCGATATAAGGGCGATTGAAGTGATGAGCTGAATGCGATCGACCGTGGCCCTATTTATACGGAATTTGAGCTCAATCGGCCGACTGGAATCATTCGCTTGGTTCATTTGGGCGAATGGAACTCAGTTGGGCGATTGGCTCAGTCGTGCACTTTCAGTCGGCCGACTGGAGCTCAGTTGGTCGACTGGCTCATTCACACACTCCCATTCGATCGAATGGGTCATTTTGATAAGCCATTCGGGTGAATGGTTCATACTTATGTCCATTCGGCTATTTAATGCATGAGTATGGTCCATTCGTATGATTGATCCATACTTATGGTCCATTCGTGCGAATGAGTCAGACTCATGAATTTGAATTTATGACCATTTTTACATATTACACCCTTTTACTTTTGAATAAACGTTATGTGCACTTGATCATCTCAGACATGATCATTTTATCTTAAAAACCTTTGATCACCTCAGACGTGATCTTTTTAAAACATTTTGTCACCTCAGACGTGACCTGATTTTATTTGAAAGTACGTGTGGTCACCTCAGACATGACCTTTTGGATGCTAAGGTCCCTTATCAACTTCCATGACATAGTCCGATACTACACAAAACTAAAATTGACAGACTTTGTACAGAATAAAAGAAATAATGCTGAAACTTAAAACTAGGACATGTTTTTGTGTTTTTGTGAGGGTTAATTTCTAAGACGTAATTCTAAGGAATAATTTTTTTGACAGAGCAGCCTCAATCATTTAAACCATACATGGACCAATTCAAGCTGGAATCATACAGGAGATTCAAATCATTCAGGACAAGTTATTTAAAAGACTTTGATGCTCTATTTTTGTTTCTCATCTGGAGTCAGTTAGCAAAGCTAGGAAATCATGCTAGTACTCTCAGGTCCCCACACTAATTTGAACTTTCAAGAATTGTAGCCACAATGATTGTCAGTATACTTTTCCTCTTAAATTCATACACAGACTTTCAACACAGTTTGGTGACAGTTTAAGGTTTGTTTATTTCAACAAGCATTTGTGGATCCCACACTTATATGGTAATCAACATTCCTCAGGAGATTTTTGAGAGGTCTCAGGGTAGTGTTCAAGAAGAGACTATTCTTAGAACTTTCAAAGAGAAGTCGATCCTCAGGTCAGTGCCACCGCAAAACAGAGAGGTGGCAAACAACAATGAGTTCTGGAATATATAGATTATGCTTATCCTCAAGTCAGTGCCACCGCACAATAGAGAGGCACATAACCCATCTTCTTGTTTGAGCATTTTCATTCTTTTTGCACAGATCTCACCAACAACATAAGTTATCAGTTTGTTTGCATTGTTTTATGTGCTTTTGCTCATGCTTTGGTCTTACGCACACATTTGTGGCGTTTATTTTGCTCGTCACCCCTTATTGGAATCTTGTTGATTGTGTTAACCAGGGATAAGGTGTTACCCACAGCTAGTCAAACATTTTAGTTTAATCTTGAGATCACCAAAAGGTCCAGTCATCTATTTTGTTGAATCTACTGACATATCATCTGTGGTCTAGCAACCTTTAGGTACTTTCTTTGTGTTACCTTAGTGGTAGCTAGCTTATCTATCATATTTCCTTTTATATTGCTCAGACTACATAGACTTATACATGAGCTTTGCATCTTTTCCAATTTTGATTTTTTTAAGTCCCAAATGGTTTGTACCTGTGTACTATCATATTCCAAAAATTGAATCGGTATCACACATACGATCTTATTATTATCAGCTTGCCTCTCCTTTTCCCTTGCTTTTTTATTGCCTAAACCTATTCTCCCCTAAAATTATAAAACCATCATGGATTAGCGTTTAGGAATTTATAGGCAAGGAAATAAACCAATTGTAATTAAACTAATTAAATTTAAACAAAGACAAGAGAATAAAATAAAATAAAATTAAAAATTGAAAAAATAAAAGAAACTAGACACGACGCATCGGACTATACATGGTCATCTTCAGGAACGACCTCACTTTTCTTTTTAACTCCGTTGACCTCTAACAAATATATAAAACGTGGTTTGTCAATTCCTTTGTATAGAGGTCAGCGCGTTGAAAATTCTTATTTATTTTTACCACATCGATTAATTTCTTTTCAAAGCAGTCACGTATAAAGTGATATTAATACCGATTTGTTTGGTCTTTGGATGTTGGACCGGTTCTTAGTAACTGCAACTGCAGTAGAGTTATCAACAAAGATAGGAATAGAAGAGAAGTTCAAACCGTAATCCCGCATTTGCTGTTGAATCCATATGATTTGAGAACAGCAGCTTGCAGCAGCAACATATTCAGCTTCACAGGTTGACAATGCAACCAAGGTCTGCTTCTTACACTGCCAGGTTACTAATCTTCTTCCAAAGAACTGACACCCTGCTGATGTATACTTGTAGTTCATCTTGTAGCCGCCATAATCCGAGTCGCTATACGTGTAAGCTCAAAGTCATCATCATGAGGATACCACTACCCAAGTGTGGGTGTGCCCTTCAAATAACAAAAAATCCTTTTGACCCCATTAGATGGTTCACCTTAGGCGTTGCCTAATATTGTGAGCATAAACATGTAGCATACATGATATCAGGTTGTGAGGCAGTGAGATACATGACAGATCCGATCATCCCTCGGTACATAGTGGCATCTACCAGATCACCATTCTCATCGGTGCTACATCATGGTTTGTAGCAAGTGGAGTGCCAGCTGTAGAAGCATTCTCCATGTCAAACTGACTGAGAATATCCCTTACATACTTGGTCTGATGTAGGAAGATCCCATTTGGTGTCTGATCCACTTGTAACCCGAGAAAGAACTTCATCTCCCCCATTGCACTCATCTCAAACTCCGCCTTCATTACCGCTTCAAACTCTTTGCATAATTCTTCGTTCTTAGAACCGAAGATTATGTCATCGACATAGATTTGTACAGCAGTAAATCTTCATCCTTTTCTTTGATAAACAATGTAAAATCAATGACTCCCCTGCGAAAACCATGTTTCACAAGATGAGTCAAGAGTTTCTCATACCAGGCCCTCAGAGCTTGATGAAGCCCATATAGTGCCTTGTCGAGTTTGTAAACTCTGTCCCGATGATATGGATCCTCAAATCCCTCGCGTTGACTAACATACACTGTCTCTCGAATCTCACCATGAAGGAACGCACTCGTCACATCTAGTTGATAAACTTTAATTTTCATATAAGATGCATAGGCAAGGAAGATGTGGATCGCTTCCATCCGTGCCACTGGTGCAAACACTTCATTGTAGTCAATACCCTCAACTTGTCGAAAACCCTGAACAACAAGCCGAGCTTTGTTTCTGATGATCACTCTCTGATCATCTTTCTTGCATTTCATGACCCATTGGTAGCGATGACTTTAGCACCTTTAGGTCTATCTACTAGAGTCCATACACCTAACTTCTTAAACTGAAGAAGTTCTTCCTGCATGGCACTCACCCAAGCCTCATCATTCAGTGCCTCACTTACATACTTTGGCTCAAACTAAGACACGAAGCGGCGGTAGGCACCATGGTGAAGGTATCCCTTTTCCATCACAGATGCATAATTAGCTGAGTACAGCTGATTTCTAGTTTGAACCCCTGATCTCACATCTCCTATAACATTATCCAAAGGATGATAGACGTTTAGACATGAGCTGGTAGTTGTTCGAACTACTACCTCAGAATCAAGATTGTGAACATTTGGTTCAGAATCTGAGGCAATAGGAGTCTAAGGTTCCGACATCTCAGATGCATCGTTAGGAGATGCTTGTGGACTTGAGGTAGGCAGAACCTGTGCATCCAGGTTGTGCTAGTCATTTTCCACATTTTCTTCATCAGAGGAGGAGTCACTCACATCAAGTGCTCCCCCTGAATTGGTAGATGATGGTCTTTGTGAACTGGATGGTGTTGAGTCTTGAGACGGTGTGTTCAAGACATCATACATCATCTTGTTTGCCAACTCGTATTCTGAAGTAGAAAAAGGAATATTGAAGGATTTGAAGAATCCATCATAGTCGAAGAAGTAAGCAGGTCCTTTTCCAGCAGGCGGTGTGGTGTATCTCTGAACATCAACGTTGCACCACACCTCTACTTGACCCGTTGAGTTGTTGTAAACCTCTTGTTCGGTATGTTGTATCCTAGAAAAATCCCTTCATCAACTTTCTCACTAAATTTTCCCTCCTGAGTCTTCTTCAGCAGGGTGCATGGAGCACCAAACAGGTCGAGATACTCTAAGTTAGGTTTACGTCATTGTAGTAACTCGTAGCACGTTTTTCCATGGTGTTTCACAACCAGAACTCGATTAAGCGTGTAACATGCATTTGCCACTGCTTCATTCCAGATTTGAATAGGCAGTTTCAAGTATGCCAGCATAGTACGTGCCGTCTCTATCAAGCTACAATTCTTCCGTTCAGCAATCTCGTTCATCTAAGAAGTGTAGGCATAGGTGAATATGCATAATTCCTTTTCCTTGCAATAGGCCTCCATCCACTGATTCTTGAACTCGGTTCCGTTGTCTGAGCGCACCTGTCGTACCTTCAGCTTGTATAGGGATTCCAGTGTCGTTACTAATTCCTTGAAGGATTCAAATGTTTCTGATTTGGATTTCAAAAACATTACCCAAGAGAATATTGAGTAGTCATCAGTAACTATATAGCAATACAAGTCACCTGCGATGCTTCTTTTACTGACTGGACCAAACAGATCCATGTGAAGGAGCTCAAGAGGAAGTTCTATAGAATGAACTTTCTTTTCCTTATAAGACTTCTTCGTCTGTTTGCCTATTTTGCACGCAACACAAAAATCCAGGAGTTGGAAGTTTTTGACATTTACTCCCCTCACGAGATCATTCTGGACCAAATGATTCATCTTCCTCTGATTTATGTGTCCCACTTTCCTATGCCAGGAGATGGAGTCATTCTCAGTAGCTTTGGACAAGAAGCACTGAACTTCATGATCCGTTGTAGAGGCCTTTGAGAGATCCAAAACATAAAGATCATTATATCTTGAAGCTGACATTAGAATTTGCTCCTCCGGAATCACGTAGTCCTTCTTTAGAACGTAGCACTTCTTGTTGTCAAAGACTACCTTGAATCCTTTATCACACATTTGAGAGACTAAAAGCAAGTTATTTTGTAGTTGTTAGACATAGTTTACCTTATCAAACTTAACTTTCTCATTTCGCACTTCCCCTTGGGCTGTGATGTACCCGCCTTTGTTTCCAGCAAATGAAACATGCCCTCCTTTGATTTGTCTGACATTTGATAAGAGAGCTCTGTTCCTTGTCATGTGCCTGGATGCTCCGCTATCTAAAATCCACATGTTAGTCTCAGCACTATAGCGAACACCCTGCACATTCAATGAAAACATTAGTTCATGTTAAGAACCCAAGCCTTCACTGGCTTGGGTTTCCCTGAGGCATCACACATCATAAACTCAACCCATTGACCATTTGAGGTTGAGGGAAGCTCAGATTTCTGTTTGTTCTTATTTTCAAACGCTGAGGCAGATTTTTCTTTCCATAGTCCATCTTTGTGTAAGGCCTGTTTGTGATAGATAGACGACTGGCTGATGGATTGAACTTTGGGTTCACTAGCCCTTTTTGGAGGCGTCACTGAGTTTCTCTAAAAAGATCTACGTGTAGATACTGAAAGTTCTACTTTCCTCCTCGGTGTCTGATAATAAGGACACTGAGACGCTATGTGACCATACTCTCCATAATTATATCAGGATCTGCGTTTAACTTTATGGTTTATATGTTTTGGTGGAGATGTAACAGTCACGCAGTTGACCTTATTATGTTTGGATTGAGACACTTCTTTAATAGATGTATGATTGGTTTTACAAACTTAATTGCTTTACCTGGTTTTACATCATTTATCTCTTGTTTACCTGGACTTTGACATGACGCTCGTGATTGATTAGGTTTTATAGTCTTTTTGGGTTCTGGTTTGACTTGGTTTGACCCAGACTTTAAATTAACCTTATCAAATTCAGTTTCTAGGTTAACACAAGGCATCTTTCCTTTTGCCTTTGAAGTGGCCTTCTTTTGTTTAGAGTCAGATTCATTTGATTTACTTACGGAATCTGGATCACTAACAAGAGGAGTGGACACCACGTGATCCTTGATGGGGTTATTGTTAATCAGTTTAGTTTTGGTGTTCATCAAGGTCTCAGTGGTGGTGGAACCACTTTGTATCCCAGCCCCTCCCTATTATTTCTCTCTCTCACGAAGTGTTGGACAATATGTGATGAGCTTGTCCAACTGTGCAGTTTCTGTTTTAACAAGTTGACTTCTACTTCAAAAACATCTTTTTGCTTCTTAGTGTCCTCTAGGCAGTATAGATAGTACATAATGTCATTTGCTTGGTTAAAGGCGACTATCTCTGTTTCCCTAAGCTGTTTATTCAACAGGTCTATCTTTTCCTTATAATTGTGCTCGTTTTGTTTTAACACTCTATTTGCCTCAGTGCACAGTTCCAGGCCTTTACAAGGTAATCATTATGATCTAATAACCTAGCAAATTTTAAATCTATACTTTCTCTAAATTTATTACAATCTAAACAAGCATGATTATTAAACAACTAGTCAGTAGTACTTACTTGAGATGTTGAAGATGAATCAGCCATGAGTACAGAATCTATTGATTCTGGTTCTGGTGATTCTGATGTTGATGCAGATTTTTCTTCTTCAGGCAGATGGTTGACCACATGTGTAGTGTCTTTAGAATTTGACATCGCAAGCTCTACTGCTATGTCTCCCTCACTAGCAGAATCATCATTAATGTCCTCCACATTCGCTATGTTGGACTCTCCCGGTGACACGCACCAAAAGCTCCAGTCCTGTCCTTCATCCTCATTAGCAGTCAAGGCTTTGGGGTCCTTACTTGATAAAGTAGAACTGTTGGATGTGGCTCGTCCTGAAGATTGAATGACGAGAAGGGATTACCGTTCCCAGTCTTCTTCGGCTTTACACACTCCCGCTTTGAAGTGTCCCTTCTCACCATAGTTGAAACAAGTAACCTTTGACTTGTCGAAGCCAAAGGTTGTGTCTTTGGTAGCAACCAAGTTCTGTCCGGTCTTTTTGACAAACTTTTTAGCTCGTCGGAGAGCACTTGCCAAAGCCCACATTATGTCCATACGTTCCAACTCCATTTCATCCACCTGTTCATAATCTTCATCTGCCAGGTGACAATTTCCTATCTTTCCAGTAACTAGTCCATCATAGGAGTGGACTACTACAGCTAAGAGGTCCATGTCTTCTTTGGCCACCTCCACAGTCACATTCTCGAAGTTGTCGGTTTTCAGTTTTGCTGCATTGGCTTCAGGTATCATATACTGGATGCTAGACGGCCCTGACGTTTCAGACCCTGAAGCTGCGCTTAAGACGAAGGCAGTTTGCAGTGGTGCTCCAGATGTCTTGACTGGAGGAGTTGCATTGTAGAGTGCAGGATTCTGATCATAGTTGGCCTTTTGGGCTCTGTACTTCATCCTAAGCTCCTCTTCCCTCAATTTAAGAATGAAGTCATTTATGTCTAACTTCGAGAGCATCCCATTCTGTCTGAGATTTGAAACAAAGGAAGCCCATTTCTCCGGTAGACC
The DNA here is from genome assembly GCA_025506515.1 of Flaveria trinervia. Classification (NCBI taxonomy): domain Eukaryota; kingdom Viridiplantae; phylum Streptophyta; class Magnoliopsida; order Asterales; family Asteraceae; genus Flaveria; species Flaveria trinervia. Next base: position 32,506,503 of record CM046442.1, read on the forward strand.
ATTTGCAAAATTGATACCTTATCCTCCATCGACGTAGTTACACCATGAGTGTGCATCTCACTCATCAAGTGGTAGAATCTGTCGATCACATCATCCAGACCTTCCTTTCCTATTGAAGAGAAGTTGTCGAACTCCTTCTTCAAAGCTTTGGCCTTAATGGCCTTGAGTGAGGCATTCCATCATACCTCTTCTCCAACGCATCCCATAGTTTCTTTTCTTGAGTATACTCCGAATACTGATGGAAAATATCCTTCGGAATATACTGAGTGAGTAAAGCGTATACTTTCTTCTCAGCATTGCGTTTACCTTTTGAGTATCTGACATTCCACTTAGAGTAAGTTTAACTCCATCTGCTCCTAAGGGCATGCTGTACCCCGACTCTATTGCCTCCCACAGATTTGTATCTACTCCATTTAAGTATATTTCAAAACGTTGCTTCCATTATGGGTAGTCGACTAACGTTATAAGCTTCGGGGGTTATTGTGAATTCCTACTTTGTTCACCAACAATAGTAGATTCTAGATACGAGTATCTCTACTTGTTGTGTATGCTGAAAGCTGGTCCTCCATTTCACTTAACTTTACTATTTAACAAACTGCTGATGTATGCGAATGAAGGTATGCAATCGGACTTATTCGGGTGATTGAACAAATGCGGATGCTTCAATCGTGCGACTGAACAAATGCAGATGAACAGTCCGAATGAGATTCTCAATC